>LVTN01000087.1:177695-228607 GCA_001649415.1 Musa itinerans | reverse complement strand
TGTTTGGTGGTTCGGTCGAGACATCACATCCGCAGCCGATTCGTGGATAAAGCTGTGAGCTGGAACTTTGGGTGATGCACGGATGCTCTCCAAGACTGAGGTAACTGGAATCGTCCAATTCTCTAATCATAGCCGTCCGCCAATGCGGACCCCACCAAAGAACCGAGCGACTGGATGGTTTGGTTGGAGAGGGGAGTATGATTGATGCCATGGTCGTGTCGCCCTCCGGTCGTCTTGATGCCAAGAACGATGGCGTAGGAATATTGGCTCAAGGCGAGTTTTATTGTTGTCATTTCAATTTCTTAAATAGATTATGATTGTTTCACGTGGAAGTCGAATCGAATTCAACTTAGAACAATCGATCACGAGGGACAAGCCAATCCATCATATAAAATCAACGTGTCTTCTATATAGATCTGACACGTGGGTTAGGTGAAGTTGGCTCGTTGACTATGTGCTCTTAACATGTCAATCAAGTGAAGCCTACATATCGACTACATCGAGCAATTGGTAAGAGCCGACGACACATCGACGCGTGGGATTGATGTGCTGCCACGTCATTTCTACCGAATCAGGTTAATTCTCAATCCTCTTACACTCCCCACACTTATCGGTATCATATTATGTATTATGGTTTGTATGATTATCTTTATTTACTTTTTTATTAACTTTGGCCATCACCTTTTTTTGGCTCATTGCAAAATTTGTTTCATCAACTAATACAAGAAACGCCCCAATCAATTTATATCTTATCGTTAAATAGGAAAAGTATTCTTGATCAATTCTACAAGTGGGCAAACATATGATAGTTTAGTTAGGTATAAAAGTAACTCCTTACGTTTGTTCATATACATATTTGTTAAAAAGAAACAATTTTGAATTGTCACCTTTTTGCCCACGTGCACATCAGTCCAACAAGGGATAATTATGGGTTATTCTCTCAAAAAATATTTCATGGGATATTTCGTTATTCTTTTATCATATAAAAAATATCATCTTTTTAATAGTGATCGGGATCATGCTTTTTACTATTTTCACCTATTTACCTAGTGACTAACTTAGTGTCGAAGAGACCACGTTAAAAATTTTTTATTTTCATTCAAAAAATTAATAATATGAGGAGGTTTAGAAATCTTTTGGAGACATCTCATGGGTATTCAAATGAATATCTAAAATATTTTTTTTCTTAACACGTACCAAATCAATCATTGTTACCGATGCGAGAATAATTTTTTCCGTAATACATACTAAATCAATCATGTAACATATATCAATCGATCAAACCAATTATAAACCCAACTCAAGACGAGTAATACCATAAAGATACTATACATTTGAATAAGACATTGACTATGCCGACATGAGCCATCTGTAAATGCATGAAAAGCAAGATCGAAGCTACTTTGCTCACATGGGGAGGATCACTGTGGCCATTTGCTCATGTCAATACCATGAACCTTATGTAGGGACACTACTAAAATTCAAGCCATGCAAGGTTCTCTCGTTTTATCTGTGTAGGTTATGGAAATGATATCGCCGATGACCATCCTAACGATCGTTTTCTTTTTCATCCTCATCTAATCCAAAGTTATATTGCTCCCATTGTTACACAAGCTTCTACTTTCTCTAAGGAACTAATCCCTTAGCCTTATATATAGAGAGAGAAGAACAAAACGACGATAAAAAAATGATCGAGGATTATCGAACAAAACTATCTAATTACATCTACCGGTCGATGGAATCAATCAAATGGATATTGGAAAACGAAGATAATTGAGGCAGCTTCTCATATGCAAGTAACAACATCATAATAACGATCTGACAGTACAAACAAACAACACCTGCAGATACGCAAGTATATCAGCCACGGTCACCCTTGACCCTTCATCATGTCTTAGAATCAACTGGTAGAGGTTCTCCTGCACCAAAAAAAAAAAAAACATATTAACCTAACATCTTTTTTACGCTCGAGAAATTACGAAAACAAGCAACAGAAGCAAATTTACATGATTGTTTTTTTATCAGTGACATATGAAAATTAGTTTATAACATAATATATATGGACACCTTCCAGTGCAAGCCAGGCAGTTATATAGACCAAAGAAAGCAGAGAGCAGCGGAGGTGGCTATTAAACATGGATGCCAAATCCCAAAAAGCCGAACCATTAGTAGCAAATCTGAACATAAATGACGATGATATTAAGTATCACAATTTTTATTTTTAATAAAACAAAAGAGTGCACTCTCCGTGATTACACTTTTGTCATCATTAAATTCTGAAGTTAACATTTCGATATTCTCCTGAAAGCCAAATAGCCCCCAATCTTCCATCACTATCATGAAAATCCCAATAATCCCTGGCCGAACCATACCGATCCGAGTACATTTGACGGAAGCAAAAAAGTTCCGGGAAAGAAAACGATAGAGAAGTAATACCAAAGCGTGGCGCTCTCCGGTTTGGAAGGCGAGCTCCTGCTGCGTCATGGCCTGCGTGTAGATGAGGGATAGAGAGTTGGCGGCGCCGCGGAAGACGGAGTAGATCGTCCGATCCGCCTCATCGAGATGCGTATCCTCGGATTTCCTCTTCTTCCCCATCGTCGTCGACTCGATTCGATCCTCCTCTCAGTTTCAAACCCTAGAGAATAAAATGAAGATAACAAAAGAAGAAGAAGAAGAAGACGACGAAGAACAAGGCAAGACTCCCTCAATTGCCACCGAATCGTTTTTACGGAGACGCCATAATCAATATTATATATATATATATATATATATATTTCTCCTAATGAGAAATCACAAAAGGCATATGTTTGGTGGTTCGGTCGAGACATCACATCCGCAGCCGATTCGTGGATAAAGCTGTGAGCTGGAACTTTGGGTGATGCACGGATGCTCTCCAAGACTGAGGTAACTGGAATCGTCCAATTCTCTAATCATAGCCGTCCGCCAATGCGGACCCCACCAAAGAACCGAGCGACTGGATGGTTTGGTTGGAGAGGGGAGTATGATTGATGCCATGGTCGTGTCGCCCTCCGGTCGTCTTGATGCCAAGAACGATGGCGTAGGAATATTGGCTCAAGGCGAGTTTTATTGTTGTCATTTCAATTTCTTAAATAGATTATGATTGTTTCACGTGGAAGTCGAATCGAATTCAACTTAGAACAATCGATCACGAGGGACAAGCCAATCCATCATATAAAATCAACGTGTCTTCTATATAGATCTGACACGTGGGTTAGGTGAAGTTGGCTCGTTGACTATGTGCTCTTAACATGTCAATCAAGTGAAGCCTACATATCGACTACATCGAGCAATTGGTAAGAGCCGACGACACATCGACGCGTGGGATTGATGTGCTGCCACGTCATTTCTACCGAATCAGGTTAATTCTCAATCCTCTTACACTCCCCACACTTATCGGTATCATATTATGTATTATGGTTTGTATGATTATCTTTATTTACTTTTTTATTAACTTTGGCCATCACCTTTTTTTGGCTCATTGCAAAATTTGTTTCATCAACTAATACAAGAAACGCCCCAATCAATTTATATCTTATCGTTAAATAGGAAAAGTATTCTTGATCAATTCTACAAGTGGGCAAACATATGATAGTTTAGTTAGGTATAAAAGTAACTCCTTACGTTTGTTCATATACATATTTGTTAAAAAGAAACAATTTTGAATTGTCACCTTTTTGCCCACGTGCACATCAGTCCAACAAGGGATAATTATGGGTTATTCTCTCAAAAAATATTTCATGGGATATTTCGTTATTCTTTTATCATATAAAAAATATCATCTTTTTAATAGTGATCGGGATCATGCTTTTTACTATTTTCACCTATTTACCTAGTGACTAACTTAGTGTCGAAGAGACCACGTTAAAAATTTTTTATTTTCATTCAAAAAATTAATAATATGAGGAGGTTTAGAAATCTTTTGGAGACATCTCATGGGTATTCAAATGAATATCTAAAATATTTTTTTTCTTAACACGTACCAAATCAATCATTGTTACCGATGCGAGAATAATTTTTTCCGTAATACATACTAAATCAATCATGTAACATATATCAATCGATCAAACCAATTATAAACCCAATTCAAGACGAGTAATACTATAAAGATACTATACATTTGAACAAAACATTGACTATGCCGACATGAGCCATCTGTAAATGCATGAAAAGCGAGATCGAAGCTACTTTGCTCACATGGGGAGGATCACTGTGGCCATTTGCTCATGTCAATACCATGAACCTTATGTAGGGACACTACTAAAATTCAAGCCATGCAAGGTTCTCTCGTTTTATCTGTGTAGGTTATGGAAATGATATCGCCGATGACCATCCTAACGATCGTTTTCTTTTTCATCCTCATCTAATCCAAAGTTATATTGCTCCCATTGTTACACAAGCTTCTACTTTCTCTAAGGAACTAATCCCTTAGCCTTATATATAGAGAGAGAAGAACAAAACGACGATAAAAAAATGATCGAGGATTATCGAACAAAACTATCTAATTACATCTACCGGTCGATGGAATCGATCACGACGGCCAATTGCTGTAAGGACGCACGATTGGCTTAAAAAAAATAAAAAATAAAACTTGGGAACCATTTGTTTTCCTTTTAAAGAACTTTGTTTAGGCAGGTTGGCGATGGCGTCATTAATCGCACTCTCGCAGCCATAAAAGCCTTTTTCTTTTCCCGTCCAACATGGTTTGCGAGGAGAAACAGAACCAACCAACCAACAAACGCACACATGATGTGTTGCTAATCATCGCCGTCATCCAGTACTGGTCACCGAAAGCAACGGGGACCATAACGGAAAGTTCCACTCTCGCGGTGGGGCCTCCCCGGTTTCCCATCTTGCGGCGGGACCCGCTGTTTGAGAACTAATCCACCGTCCGGTGAAGATCGAAGGACTCCCAAGCCATCCGTTCCGCCATCATCCTCCTCTATCAGCGAGAGTTCGTTCTTGGAAGCGATCGGGAGCACGGCCCTTAAAACGTCGTCGGCCTCGCCTCTCGTTTCAGCCCTTATCTCGTGCTTCCGACGCCGACATTTCCGGGTGGCCGTACCTCCCGGTTGCTCGTCGATGCGAGGAAGACCTTCCCTCGTCTAATATCGAATCAATCGGGAGATCGTTTTCCAGGTCCTCATCTCTTTGGCTCTTCATCTTCCTTCCTTTCTTTTTCTTCGCAAACGTCGTGGACTTTTTAGGGAGGGCCCTAATTTGTCGTGATAGAGTGTGGATGAGGAATTTTGCTGCACTTCGATGGGTTCCGAATCAGATTTCTATGGAACTTGGACCTCCGTTTCGATTTGATATGTTCTCTCTTTTATATGGTTTTAGTGCGCGATTTAGGTATCCTGTGTTTGATTTGGGTATCCCTCGCCGTCCTTTGCTACCTCTGGTGTTTTTATTTGCGTTCGGATACTAATGTGTCAATGCATCCGATTCTTCTGGGATGGAATTACGGGAGGGCGTTGTTTGGAAATGCATCAGATGAAATAACAAATCACTGGCATGAAACGAGAACCTGAATCATTTGAGTATGCACTTCGCACTTTAAGATTTTTCGTCTTGAGAAGGATAATTTTATTGTTCTCGTTGTAATTAATTCTTTCTCTAGTAGATCCCAGCTACTGCCAATAGGTTGCGTTCTATCATTAAAATCAATATATCTAAAATCAAATCCCTAAAATAAATTCACGAGCGCATCATGAGATAGTCAGCTTAAAATCTAGAAAATTTAGCGACCATCATCAATTCTATGAATTGAAGTTACATCGGAGTATACATTCCCGGTTTGCCAGTCCATTTTGGTTTCAGATCTTCTTATATTGGTTGCTTATATTTCAGTGTCAATCATGCTCTGGCTTAACATTGTGGTTTTTTCCGATAAACATTTCCATAATGCAGGGAAGGGGCAATCCGCACGCATGTTGGGAGCCAAACAGTAATTATCATAAAGATTATGGGTTGCAGAAGGAACCACCGGCAGCCCAGATGAGCGGAAGCTCCAATTATATTTTCTGCGGAAGAAGGAGGAGGAATTTTCTTCTTCGGCTTCAGGGTATGGCAAAGGTGTCTCACTTTTGGTCCTAGCCTTGGGTGACGAATAAAAATCGATGAGAGTTTCTCCCTGGGATCAATCCCGATTGGTGGAACAAGAAGTTAATCCTGAATTCCCGCTGGCTTCCCGAAACGAGCACGTCTCCCATGGATGTTCTTCTTCCTTTGTCTGCTTTGGCCCCTCCTCGGAAGTGAATGGAACATCTCCTCCCAAAGTTGGTCCGGTCCACCATTACGAAACTCCGCTCGATTCTTCGACTACTAACAGTTGCAAGGAATCTGCGACCGAGGATGTGGTTGTTGAGGGTGGCAGAAAGATATGTCTTAAGAGCAGCCTGAAGAAGCAGTTCACAGATCACTCTGCTTCAAGAGAAGTACCAAGTAGCACATCCGGGTTTACGAGAAGGAAACTGCAGTGGTCTGATGCATGCGGAAAGGAGCTTGTCGAAACCAAGGAGTTTGAGCTCAGGTATCGTGCAATGTGAATTCCGAGAAAATATTATATACTCCATCTGTCCATCGGTAAGAGAAAAGATGAACCATAATTATTGCTTTATATTGGTCATGATGATTTCCAGAACTTAAGAAATTGAGTGTTTCTTTCTTTACGAGGGCATTGCTATCGTCTTCATTTCTCTTCCTAGATTTCATATCTATGGTAATGGAAACGTTTGAGTTTTAATTGTTAATTTGATATTGCAGTGACGATGACAAATCAGACGATGAATTCGGACACGACGGTGACAGATGCCACTGTCTTGTACAGTAGATCTCATCTTCATCGTGGACGAAAGGACTCTCCCTATCGGGGGATGATGACGATCTCCTGCGGGGCGTTTGTAAAATCTGCCTAGTGTTTTGTTGGCCATTCGTGGCCTCTCCGCTTGACTTGCATGCGTGTGGGACTGCTGTTGTACTAATAATAGGCTATTGTTGTGATCAGGGAGAAATTTGCTATGTATATTCTTTTCTTTTCTTTTCGATGAATGAATTATTTGGCATCCCTTTATTTATTTTTTATTTTTTTTGGGAGTACTAGTATTTTTACCTGATTCGATTATTCCGGATGACGTATTTGGACCATGCTCTTGTGAAGGTTCTTAGCTCTTGGATGAGGCTCTTTCTGAGGCGCGTGCTACGAAACTGTGTCATGTGGGATGGTTAGGTGAGATGACATGCGAGCACACGGGAAGCTGGCCGCCGTGAGTCGAAAATGTTGACCGGCTGTGTGCTTTCTACTAACTCTCTGCTTTTATTAATGTTGACCAGTTGGAATACTTTAGGTTCATTAATGTTCGGGTCTATACCAATTACTACTATTTGGTGGGATCGAAAGGACTGTCATGCTGCGATGGCAGAATATGGCACTGCCTCACTATGACATCGCCTTGTCATCCGCTACGACGTACGGTTTACCCGAACATATGTGTGCTACCACCCAAACGACCATGCAGCCGGTGCTAGGAAGAAGAAGAAGATGATCCTCGCCAACCAGACGCAAAAAGATCAAAGGAGAGATTGATGCCATGGTCGTGTCGCCCTCCGGTCGTCTTGATGCCAAGAACGATGGCGTAGGAATATTGGCTCAAGGCGAGTTTTATTGTTGTCATTTCAATTTCTTAAATAGATTATGATTGTTTCACGTGGAAGTCGAATCGAATTCAACTTAGAACAATCGATCACGAGGGACAAGCCAATCCATCATATAAAATCAACGTGTCTTCTATATAGATCTGACACGTGGGTTAGGTGAAGTTGGCTCGTTGACTATGTGCTCTTAACATGTCAATCAAGTGAAGCCTACATATCGACTACATCGAGCAATTGGTAAGAGCCGACGACACATCGACGCGTGGGATTGATGTGCTGCCACGTCATTTCTACCGAATCAGGTTAATTCTCAATCCTCTTACACTCCCCACACTTATCGGTATCATATTATGTATTATGGTTTGTATGATTATCTTTATTTACTTTTTTATTAACTTTGGCCATCACCTTTTTTTGGCTCATTGCAAAATTTGTTTCATCAACTAATACAAGAAACGCCCCAATCAATTTATATCTTATCGTTAAATAGGAAAAGTATTCTTGATCAATTCTACAAGTGGGCAAACATATGATAGTTTAGTTAGGTATAAAAGTAACTCCTTACGTTTGTTCATATACATATTTGTTAAAAAGAAACAATTTTGAATTGTCACCTTTTTGCCCACGTGCACATCAGTCCAACAAGGGATAATTATGGGTTATTCTCTCAAAAAATATTTCATGGGATATTTCGTTATTCTTTTATCATATAAAAAATATCATCTTTTTAATAGTGATCGGGATCATGCTTTTTACTATTTTCACCTATTTACCTAGTGACTAACTTAGTGTCGAAGAGACCACGTTAAAAATTTTTTATTTTCATTCAAAAAATTAATAATATGAGGAGGTTTAGAAATCTTTTGGAGACATCTCATGGGTATTCAAATGAATATCTAAAATATTTTTTTTCTTAACACGTACCAAATCAATCATTGTTACCGATGCGAGAATAATTTTTTCCGTAATACATACTAAATCAATCATGTAACATATATCAATCGATCAAACCAATTATAAACCCAATTCAAGACGAGTAATACTATAAAGATACTATACATTTGAACAAAACATTGACTATGCCGACATGAGCCATCTGTAAATGCATGAAAAGCGAGATCGAAGCTACTTTGCTCACATGGGGAGGATCACTGTGGCCATTTGCTCATGTCAATACCATGAACCTTATGTAGGGACACTACTAAAATTCAAGCCATGCAAGGTTCTCTCGTTTTATCTGTGTAGGTTATGGAAATGATATCGCCGATGACCATCCTAACGATCGTTTTCTTTTTCATCCTCATCTAATCCAAAGTTATATTGCTCCCATTGTTACACAAGCTTCTACTTTCTCTAAGGAACTAATCCCTTAGCCTTATATATAGAGAGAGAAGAACAAAACGACGATAAAAAAATGATCGAGGATTATCGAACAAAACTATCTAATTACATCTACCGGTCGATGGAATCGATCACGACGGCCAATTGCTGTAAGGACGCACGATTGGCTTAAAAAAAATAAAAAATAAAACTTGGGAACCATTTGTTTTCCTTTTAAAGAACTTTGTTTAGGCAGGTTGGCGATGGCGTCATTAATCGCACTCTCGCAGCCATAAAAGCCTTTTTCTTTTCCCGTCCAACATGGTTTGCGAGGAGAAACAGAACCAACCAACCAACAAACGCACACATGATGTGTTGCTAATCATCGCCGTCATCCAGTACTGGTCACCGAAAGCAACGGGGACCATAACGGAAAGTTCCACTCTCGCGGTGGGGCCTCCCCGGTTTCCCATCTTGCGGCGGGACCCGCTGTTTGAGAACTAATCCACCGTCCGGTGAAGATCGAAGGACTCCCAAGCCATCCGTTCCGCCATCATCCTCCTCTATCAGCGAGAGTTCGTTCTTGGAAGCGATCGGGAGCACGGCCCTTAAAACGTCGTCGGCCTCGCCTCTCGTTTCAGCCCTTATCTCGTGCTTCCGACGCCGACATTTCCGGGTGGCCGTACCTCCCGGTTGCTCGTCGATGCGAGGAAGACCTTCCCTCGTCTAATATCGAATCAATCGGGAGATCGTTTTCCAGGTCCTCATCTCTTTGGCTCTTCATCTTCCTTCCTTTCTTTTTCTTCGCAAACGTCGTGGACTTTTTAGGGAGGGCCCTAATTTGTCGTGATAGAGTGTGGATGAGGAATTTTGCTGCACTTCGATGGGTTCCGAATCAGATTTCTATGGAACTTGGACCTCCGTTTCGATTTGATATGTTCTCTCTTTTATATGGTTTTAGTGCGCGATTTAGGTATCCTGTGTTTGATTTGGGTATCCCTCGCCGTCCTTTGCTACCTTTGGTGTTTTTATTTGCGTTCGGATACTAATGAGTCAATGCATCCGATTCTTCTGGGATGGAATTACGGGAGGGCGTTGTTTGGAAATGCATCAGATGAAATAACAAATCACTGGCATGAAACGAGAACCTGAATCATTTGAGTATGCACTTCGCACTTTAAGATTTTTCGTCTTGAGAAGGATAATTTTATTGTTCTCGTTGTAATTAATTCTTTCTCTAGTAGATCCCAGCTACTGCCAATAGGTTGCGTTCTATCATTAAAATCAATATATCTAAAATCAAATCCCTAAAATAAATTCACGAGCGCATCATGAGATAGTCAGCTTAAAATCTAGAAAATTTAGCGACCATCATCAATTCTATGAATTGAAGTTACATCGGAGAATACATTCCCGGTTTACCAGTCCATTTTGGTTTCAGATCTTCTTATATTGGTTGCTTATATTTCAGTGTCAATCATGCTCTGGTTTAACATTGTGGTTTTTTCTGTCAAACATTTCCATAATGCAGGGAAGGGGCAATCCGCACGCATGTTGGGAGCCGAACAGTAATTATCATAAAGATTATGGGTTGCAGAAGGAACCACCGGCAGCCCAGATGAGCGGAAGCTCCAATTATCTTTTCTGCGGAAGAAGGAGGAGGAATTTTCTTCTTCGGCTTCAGGGTATGGCAAAGGTGTCTCACTTTTGGTCCTAGCCTTGGGTGACGAATAAAAATCGATGAGAGTTTCTCCCTGGGATCAATCCCGATTGGTGGAACAAGAAGTTAATCCTGAATTCCCGCTGGCTTCCCGAAACGAGCACGTCTCCCATGGATGTTCTTCCTTTGTCTGCTTTGGCGGTGCCTCCTCGGAAGTGAATGGAACATCTCCTCCCAAAGTTGGTCCGGTCCACCATTACGAAACTCCGCTCGGTTCTTCGACTACTAACAGTTGCAAGGAATCTGCGACCGAGGATGTGGTTGTTGAGGGTGGCAGAAAGATATGTCTTAAGAGCAGCCTGAAGAAGCAGTTCACAGATCACTCTGCTTCAAGAGAAGTACCAAGTAGCACATCCGGGTTTACGAGAAGGAAACTGCAGTGGTCTGATGCATGCGGAAAGGAGCTTGTCGAAACCAAGGAGTTTGAGCTCAGGTATCGTGCAATGTGAATTCCGAGAAAATATTATATACTCCATCTGTCCATCGGTAAGAGAAAAGATGAACCATAATTATTGCTTTATATTGGTCATGATGATTTCCAGAACTTAAGAAATCGAGTGTTTCTTTCTTTACGAGGGCATTGCTATCGTCTTCATTTCTCTTCCTAGATTTCTTTCATATCTATGGTAATGGAAACGTTTGAGTTTTAATTGTTAATTTGATATTGCAGTGACGATGACAAATCAGACGATGAATTCGGACACGACGGTGACAGATGCCACTGTCTTGTACAGTAGATCTCATCTTCATCGTGGACGAAAGGACTCTCCCTATCGGGGGATGATGACGATCTCCTGCGGGGCGTTTGTAAAATCTGCCTAGTGTTTTGTTGGCCATTCGTGGCCTCTCCGCTTGACTTGCATGCGTGTGGGACTGCTGTTGTACTAATAATAGGCTATTGTTGGGATCAGGGAGAAATTTGCTATGTATATTCTTTTCTTTTCTTTTCGATGAATGAATTATTTGGCATCCCTTTATTTATTTTTTATTTTTTTTGGGAGTACTAGTATTTTTACCTGATTCGATTATTCCGGATGACGTATTTGGACCATGCTCTTGTGAAGGTTCTTAGCTCTTGGATGAGGCTCTTTCTGAGGCGCGTGCTACGAAACTGTGTCATGTGGGATGGTTAGGTGAGATGACATGCGAGCACACGGGAAGCTGGCCGCCGTGAGTCGAAAATGTTGACCGGCTGTGTGCTTTCTACTAACTCTCTGCTTTTATTAATGTTGACCAGTTGGAATACTTTAGGTTCATTAATGTTCGGGTCTATACCAATTACTACTATTTGGTGGGATCGAAAGGACTGTCATGCTGCGATGGCAGAATATGGCACTGCCTCACTATGACATCGCCTTGTCATCCGCTACGACGTACGGTTTACCCGAACATATGTGTGCTACCACCCAAACGACCATGCAGCCGGTGCTAGGAAGAAGAAGAAGATGATCCTCGCCAACCAGACGCAAAAAGATCAAAGGAGAGAGCGGCATACTTTCACCTTATCCCATGTGTGCAAATGACGATGGGTAAGTAGACCCAACGTAGGACTAGGAATTTGACTTGTCGACCGGTGAACTAATCCGATATGATAATGTCTGGTTTGCGTAGAAGTTCAAGCAAGTCGTTCTTCAACACTTGAGATCGAGTCTCATGTTTTACTTGTCAGAGGGATACGTACATATACATGTGTGCAAATGACGATGGGTAAGTAGACCCAACGTAGGACTAGGAATTTGACTTGTCGACCGGTGAACTAATCCGATATGATAATGTCTGGTTTGCGTAGAAGTTCAAGCAAGTCGTTCTTCAACACTTGAGGTAGAGTCTCATGTTTTACTTGTCAGAGGGATACGTACATATACTATTACAACGTATGTAATTAATCTCACCGTACATCCAGGGCTTGCCGCATCTCTATAAAACAGGGTCACACGCACAGACCAAATACCCTCGTCCGTCTTCCCAGGGGCTCAGCAGGACAGCGCCATGGATTACCAGCCGCATGACCTCCGGAGGCAGAGATCCTGCGCGTGTCCACCTCTCCACTTCGGAAGCTGGTGCAACAGCCGGTGTGGGACTGCCGACTTCAACCGGACGTTCGCGGATGACTACAACGATGAGCTCGATCCACTCAATTACCGGCCAGCCCGGTCGAGATTGCGCCGGCTGTGGAGGAGGATCGTGAGGGGGCCAAGGAGGATCTTTATAAGCTCCGGAATTGATCAATTCTACAAGTGGGCAAACATATGATAGTTTAGTTAGGTATAAAAGTAACTCCTTACGTTTGTTCATATACATATTTGTTAAAAAGAAACAATTTTGAATTGTCACCTTTTTGCCCACGTGCACATCAGTCCAACAAGGGATAATTATGGGTTATTCTCTCAAAAAATATTTCATGGGATATTTCGTTATTCTTTTATCATATAAAAAATATCATCTTTTTAATAGTGATCAGGATCATGCTTTTTACTATTTTCACCTATTTACCTAGTGACTAACTTAGTGTCGAAGAGACCACGTTAAAAATTTTTTATTTTCATTCAAAAAATTAATAATATGAGGAGGTTTAGAAATCTTTTGGAGACATCTCATGGGTATTCAAATGAATATCTAAAATATTTTTTTTCTTAACACGTACCAAATCAATCATTGTTACCGATGCGAGAATAATTTTTTCCGTAATACATACTAAATCAATCATGTAACATATATCAATCGATCAAACCAATTATAAACCCAATTCAAGACGAGTAATACTATAAAGATACTATACATTTGAACAAAACATTGACTATGCCGACATGAGCCATCTGTAAATGCATGAAAAGCGAGATCGAAGCTACTTTGCTCACATGGGGAGGATCACTGTGGCCATTTGCTCATGTCAATACCATGAACCTTATGTAGGGACACTACTAAAATTCAAGCCATGCAAGGTTCTCTCGTTTTATCTGTGTAGGTTATGGAAATGATATCGCCGATGACCATCCTAACGATCGTTTTCTTTTTCATCCTCATCTAATCCAAAGTTATATTGCTCCCATTGTTACACAAGCTTCTACTTTCTCTAAGGAACTAATCCCTTAGCCTTATATATAGAGAGAGAAGAACAAAACGACGATAAAAAAATGATCGAGGATTATCGAACAAAACTATCTAATTACATCTACCGGTCGATGGAATCGATCACGACGGCCAATTGCTGTAAGGACGCACGATTGGCTTAAAAAAAATAAAAAATAAAACTTGGGAACCATTTGTTTTCCTTTTAAAGAACTTTGTTTAGGCAGGTTGGCGATGGCGTCATTAATCGCACTCTCGCAGCCATAAAAGCCTTTTTCTTTTCCCGTCCAACATGGTTTGCGAGGAGAAACAGAACCAACCAACCAACAAACGCACACATGATGTGTTGCTAATCATCGCCGTCATCCAGTACTGGTCACCGAAAGCAACGGGGACCATAACGGAAAGTTCCACTCTCGCGGTGGGGCCTCCCCGGTTTCCCATCTTGCGGCGGGACCCGCTGTTTGAGAACTAATCCACCGTCCGGTGAAGATCGAAGGACTCCCAAGCCATCCGTTCCGCCATCATCCTCCTCTATCAGCGAGAGTTCGTTCTTGGAAGCGATCGGGAGCACGGCCCTTAAAACGTCGTCGGCCTCGCCTCTCGTTTCAGCCCTTATCTCGTGCTTCCGACGCCGACATTTCCGGGTGGCCGTACCTCCCGGTTGCTCGTCGATGCGAGGAAGACCTTCCCTCGTCTAATATCGAATCAATCGGGAGATCGTTTTCCAGGTCCTCATCTCTTTGGCTCTTCATCTTCCTTCCTTTCTTTTTCTTCGCAAACGTCGTGGACTTTTTAGGGAGGGCCCTAATTTGTCGTGATAGAGTGTGGATGAGGAATTTTGCTGCACTTCGATGGGTTCCGAATCAGATTTCTATGGAACTTGGACCTCCGTTTCGATTTGATATGTTCTCTCTTTTATATGGTTTTAGTGCGCGATTTAGGTATCCTGTGTTTGATTTGGGTATCCCTCGCCGTCCTTTGCTACCTTTGGTGTTTTTATTTGCGTTCGGATACTAATGAGTCAATGCATCCGATTCTTCTGGGATGGAATTACGGGAGGGCGTTGTTTGGAAATGCATCAGATGAAATAACAAATCACTGGCATGAAACGAGAACCTGAATCATTTGAGTATGCACTTCGCACTTTAAGATTTTTCGTCTTGAGAAGGATAATTTTATTGTTCTCGTTGTAATTAATTCTTTCTCTAGTAGATCCCAGCTACTGCCAATAGGTTGCGTTCTATCATTAAAATCAATATATCTAAAATCAAATCCCTAAAATAAATTCACGAGCGCATCATGAGATAGTCAGCTTAAAATCTAGAAAATTTAGCGACCATCATCAATTCTATGAATTGAAGTTACATCGGAGAATACATTCCCGGTTTACCAGTCCATTTTGGTTTCAGATCTTCTTATATTGGTTGCTTATATTTCAGTGTCAATCATGCTCTGGTTTAACATTGTGGTTTTTTCTGTCAAACATTTCCATAATGCAGGGAAGGGGCAATCCGCACGCATGTTGGGAGCCGAACAGTAATTATCATAAAGATTATGGGTTGCAGAAGGAACCACCGGCAGCCCAGATGAGCGGAAGCTCCAATTATCTTTTCTGCGGAAGAAGGAGGAGGAATTTTCTTCTTCGGCTTCAGGGTATGGCAAAGGTGTCTCACTTTTGGTCCTAGCCTTGGGTGACGAATAAAAATCGATGAGAGTTTCTCCCTGGGATCAATCCCGATTGGTGGAACAAGAAGTTAATCCTGAATTCCCGCTGGCTTCCCGAAACGAGCACGTCTCCCATGGATGTTCTTCCTTTGTCTGCTTTGGCGGTGCCTCCTCGGAAGTGAATGGAACATCTCCTCCCAAAGTTGGTCCGGTCCACCATTACGAAACTCCGCTCGGTTCTTCGACTACTAACAGTTGCAAGGAATCTGCGACCGAGGATGTGGTTGTTGAGGGTGGCAGAAAGATATGTCTTAAGAGCAGCCTGAAGAAGCAGTTCACAGATCACTCTGCTTCAAGAGAAGTACCAAGTAGCACATCCGGGTTTACGAGAAGGAAACTGCAGTGGTCTGATGCATGCGGAAAGGAGCTTGTCGAAACCAAGGAGTTTGAGCTCAGGTATCGTGCAATGTGAATTCCGAGAAAATATTATATACTCCATCTGTCCATCGGTAAGAGAAAAGATGAACCATAATTATTGCTTTATATTGGTCATGATGATTTCCAGAACTTAAGAAATCGAGTGTTTCTTTCTTTACGAGGGCATTGCTATCGTCTTCATTTCTCTTCCTAGATTTCTTTCATATCTATGGTAATGGAAACGTTTGAGTTTTAATTGTTAATTTGATATTGCAGTGACGATGACAAATCAGACGATGAATTCGGACACGACGGTGACAGATGCCACTGTCTTGTACAGTAGATCTCATCTTCATCGTGGACGAAAGGACTCTCCCTATCGGGGGATGATGACGATCTCCTGCGGGGCGTTTGTAAAATCTGCCTAGTGTTTTGTTGGCCATTCGTGGCCTCTCCGCTTGACTTGCATGCGTGTGGGACTGCTGTTGTACTAATAATAGGCTATTGTTGGGATCAGGGAGAAATTTGCTATGTATATTCTTTTCTTTTCTTTTCGATGAATGAATTATTTGGCATCCCTTTATTTATTTTTTATTTTTTTTGGGAGTACTAGTATTTTTACCTGATTCGATTATTCCGGATGACGTATTTGGACCATGCTCTTGTGAAGGTTCTTAGCTCTTGGATGAGGCTCTTTCTGAGGCGCGTGCTACGAAACTGTGTCATGTGGGATGGTTAGGTGAGATGACATGCGAGCACACGGGAAGCTGGCCGCCGTGAGTCGAAAATGTTGACCGGCTGTGTGCTTTCTACTAACTCTCTGCTTTTATTAATGTTGACCAGTTGGAATACTTTAGGTTCATTAATGTTCGGGTCTATACCAATTACTACTATTTGGTGGGATCGAAAGGACTGTCATGCTGCGATGGCAGAATATGGCACTGCCTCACTATGACATCGCCTTGTCATCCGCTACGACGTACGGTTTACCCGAACATATGTGTGCTACCACCCAAACGACCATGCAGCCGGTGCTAGGAAGAAGAAGAAGATGATCCTCGCCAACCAGACGCAAAAAGATCAAAGGAGAGAGCGGCATACTTTCACCTTATCCCATGTGTGCAAATGACGATGGGTAAGTAGACCCAACGTAGGACCAGGAATTTGACTTGTCGACCGGTGAACTAATCCGATATGATAATGTCTGGTTTGCGTAGAAGTTCAAGCAAGTCGTTCTTCAACACTTGAGGTAGAGTCTCATGTTTTACTTGTCAGAGGGATACGTACATATACTATTACAACGTATGTAATTAATCTCACCGTACATCCAGGGCTTGCCGCATCTCTATAAAACAGGGTCACACGCACAGACCAAATACCCTCGTCCGTCTTCCCAGGGGCTCAGCAGGACAGCGCCATGGATTACCAGCCGCATGACCTCCGGAGGCAGAGATCCTGCGCGTGTCCACCTCTCCACTTCGGAAGCTGGTGCAACAGCCGGTGTGGGACTGCCGACTTCAACCGGACGTTCGCGGATGACTATAACGATGAGCTCGATCCACTCAATTACCGGCCAGCCCGGTCGAGATTGCGCCGGCTGTGGAGGAGGATCGTGAGGGGGCCAAGGAGGATCTTTATAAGCTCCGGAAATCCGATGCATGTCTCCTACGATCCGTATACTTATGCGCAGAATTTTGATGAAGGATCTGCATCGGTCGAACCCGACAATTTATGGCGATCCTTCTCGGCGAGGTTTGCCGCCCCATCGAGGACGACGCGAAGAGTGGGATGACTTCCACACCATTCTCCTGCCGCGCCGTCGTACCGACAAGCAACTACCCTTCGTTTCTTGAATGCAGTCTGCCCTGCCTTTCTTTCTTTTTTTGCCTGAGAGGAGAAAGGAAAATACGTTTGTTCGGGAATGATTTCAAACCTTCGTGTGTGCGCGTATGTGTATCTCTCTATCTCTAACCCCTCCGTTCCGAGCATCGAGCAACCTAATTAAGGTTAATTATATTGCGGATGTGTTGGGTTCTTGATCATGAAGCTGTTTTCTGTTCTCTTTCAGCTTGTTTTATGTTTTCCGGTGGTCGAAGCTGTCTGTCCTCTACTTTCTCCGTGGATGAGCTGGTTTTTGTTCTTCTGACGACTCGGTTTTCATTTGAACAGCATGCCACTTTTGACCTACGTTGCTCATTAATAATAATAATAATCTACAGAGACAGACCCAACTGCTGATTTCATCTTCACCAAACCAAGTGATGATTCGGGGGAAAGATACACTCTATGTCCGTTCGAGTTCCCACCCCCCGGTCACATGTGAATTCAGACAAGGCAAGACAAAGAAAACGACGAAGGCAGAGGCTATTCTTCTTCGCCGGAAGGGCCTCTTCTCGGTTGGTTTCCATGCTAAGAGAGCAGAGGACCCTTTCCGTCAGCAAAGCGCAAGGTATCATTCTTCTTCGCCGGAAAGGCCTCTTCTTGGTTGGTTTCCATTCTACCAGAGTCGAGCACCCTTTCCGTCAGCAAACCGCAAGGTATCTCCAGGCCTCCTTACGCTTTGCTGTATGCTGTCCTTACATGCTCATCACACGTACAACATACCAAGTTGGCCCGGTTTGGCTATCCAAACTTTGGTTCGGGGGCGGGGGGAGCCAGTGGACCGTGGGCCACGGGTCCTTGAAACTATCATGGCAGGCTCGATCCGGTCCACTTATGATGCTCCACTCCGCTCTTATACAGCACTGGGCCGAAACCCTCCGAACCCGTCATCCTTCCTTGCGAGCCAGTGCAATCCCCCCGCTGGGTGATAATCCCTCCCCTTTCTCTCTCTCTCGACGCTTCTCGTCTTCACTGCGTTGATGGCGGCTGCCGAGGAATCCCCCGCCGACGATCGAATCCAGAAGTTCCTCGACGATCTGGAATCGCAGCACGCGCTTCTCTCCAACTGCACCCTCCTCTGGAAGTCCCTCGCTGAACACTTCTCCTCCCTCCGCCAAGCCCTCGCCCTCCGGTCCCAATCCCTCGACGCCCACCTCCAGGCTCTCGAATCCAACACCCAGAAGTCCCTCGACTCCCTCTCCCTGCGAGATTCCTCCCTCCCCGACCGCGAGTCCGCCGCCGCTGCCGCCCTCCACGAGCGCCGTGACGCCGCCCTAACCGAGATCCAGCGTTCCGATGCCCCCTCCGCCGACCTCCGCGGCCTCCTCCGCTGGTATGCCCGCCGTATGGACTCCCCCGGCCTGTGGCGCTTCGTGGTATCGCGCCGCAAGGATCTCCACGCGCTCCGGAGGGAGGTCCCTGACGCTGTGGCGGCATCGTTGGACCCCGCGAGGCTGGTGGTCGACGCTTCGGAGGACTTCCTGAATCACCACGCCGACGACGGCGGCGCCGACCGAAACTGGGCGCTGGGGATGCTTCTCCGGTCGCTGCTCATCTCGGAGGGCGGTAAGGCTCCGGAGGTCGCGGAGAGCATGAGGGAGAAGGCGGCGGCGGTGGCCGAGGCGTGGAAGGAGAAGTTCAGCACAAAGGAGGAAGGGGGAGAAGGAGGAGGAACCATGGGTGGTTCAGAAGCGCAAATATTTCTGCAGATGGTGGTGGCGTTTGGTCTGAGATCACGATTCGAAGAAGGCTTCCTCAAGAAGCTCGTTCTGGAGCATGCTTCCAGGAAAGACATGGCTAAACTCGCTGCTGCATTAGGGCTCGGGGAGCAATTGGCAGGTAAGGTTACTTCTTTTGCTTCTGAAGTGTTCTAAGACTAACCTAGTTGAGGAAGATTCTGTCACAGAATTCTATAGTTCATTGTTGTCATTGCCTTGCACCACTATTACTACTAATTTCGTAATAATCATGTATCTCACAGAGGTAATTTTGTGTTGTCTTTGCTTTTGATCTTCTCGACAACTGATGTCAACATGAGAAACTAATTACCATCACTGGCTACTTCGAATAGGAAATGAACATTCATATCCTCATTACTTAGATTGTAGCTCTTAATTTTCTTATGCTGAAACATGATCCAGTGTCCGATACGTAATCTAACTAGAATTATGCACTCTGCCTAGTCATGCCTGCAAAAGTAGCAAAGGATTAGTGTTATAAATCCTAGTATTATTTTGATATGTTGGACTTTCAAACATATGCTTTGGTGCTACATAATCTTTCGAAAAATCTGGTGCTTTGTCCTCAAAGAATTTAATTTTCTGTTCCAGAATTGAAACTTGGGATAGACTGACCAGGGAGTAATTTTGGCACCTCTACCATCTGAAGATCGTATCTGCACTAATAAAAACAAAACGAAAGAGATAAAAGGAAAATATAATTTGGTTGGAAGTCATAAGAGCAGAAAGAAATGATAGAGGAAAACAAGAGAAAACTAGTCCGACAGAAAAAGAAAAGAAAGGGTCACAGCAAGTAAATATTAAGCAGGGGACATACCTCAAGGAAAACAGAACTTAGATTATATCCATCTTTTCTTTATTCGGCTATGTTCTGTCGCTAATGTTACAAGAAACTTTCAGGAGACGAAACACAAAGAAGTTGACTTTTCAGTTAGGAATGTTTTGGCTGCATCACCCATTAGTTGCTTATTAGCCTGATTCATTTCTGTATTGCCACATAAGTAAAAGCTTTATTCTTGCTGCATCATATTAGTAAGACTGCATCTGGCCTCACGTTAGCGGGCGCTTTATTCACTACGATTGTCCTTCTAATAAGGCGGCATATATTGACCTTCTTGCTATCTCCTATTAGCAGGAGCTCTGCGCCCTAGGGTATCTCTTTATTATATTTATTTGTAAAACTTTTTAAAATCATTCAAACAGGCGCACTTCCTTTTTCTCTTGTAGAAGAAAAATAAGAATTGAAGCTTTGTGTTACACATCGCAGATGTAATTGATGAGTTGGTAAAGACTGGCAAGGAGATCGAGGCTGTATATTTTGTTCATGAATCTGGCTTGACTGAGCGTTTCCCCCCTGATTCTCTCCTCAAGTTCTATCTCCAAGCCTCTAGGAAAAAAGCCAATTCCATATCAAAAAATGGGAACAATTCAATCGCTGCGAAGGTATATTATCTAAAGAAGTTATTCTGTTCCATGAATTGCCCGTTTAGATTTTTGTTCTCGTTGTTGGTACAAGGTTAATCACGTGCCCTTCAGTAAACAAAATGTATTTTTTATTCAGGAAGAGTCCAGCAATATGGAGATTAATGCTCTTAAATCCATCATCAAGTGTGTTGAGACTTGCAAACTTGGGTCAAAGTTCAATGTTGATGGTCTGAAAAAAAGGCTTGCAGAGATGGAAAAGATCAAGGCAGAAAGAAAGAGAAGCGCAGTCGCCAACAAACCCCAGGGCAAGAGATTAAGAGCAGCAGCTGGAGCAACCCCATTTCTGCGTCCTGCCAAAGCAGCTAGGGGCCCGAACAAACCTTACGCCCCATACGGTCAGAACCCACCTGCTGTGTCTCATATTCCAGCAACTCGCCATGTTTACAGTTATCCTGGTCAGGGTGGGTTTGATGGCCTTGCTTCTGCACAATACGGTGCTCCTCGTAGCCAGAGTCCTGCCACTGTGCCCCAGCAGTATTATGCTCATGATGATATGGGTGCACTACGAGCGGGAATGCATCACGGCGGTCCTTCCATTACTTATGGTGGATATGACTACACTGCGCCTGCTCCGACACAGCAATCACGCCCACATTAGTGTTCGAGGAATTTTCTTTGTTAAGTGGCTCCAATGCATCGACGAGTCTGGTCTGACGTTTTGCTCTCTGCTCTATGTTTCCATGTCAGCTTGTTATCATAAGTTTACAGGAGATATTGGTGGTGGTATAATTTGTGACTGCTCTGGTGCAAGTTAACCATCATAATACTCGTCTAGGGGAGCCTAATTAACGCAGCTGGGATGCATAGCTCGACTTTTGTTCTGGTTGAGATCATAAGCTGCACTTGCTTTAACCATTGCCCTTGTAACAGGTTTATCATGGAAGCCAGGTCAGTTACCTTCTGGATCTAGTTGTTCTAGGTTTTTGTGGAAGTAGAACATGAATTTTGCAATCTCCCTTGGTTTTATTAGCTTATATTGGTGGTTAATGCATATGGCTTTGTCATGTCAAGAAATGATGCGTGGTAGAGAAAATGATATTTTCATGTAATTAACTAAGGATGTTCTATGAATTATTTTTTAACTTCGTTATCGGTTTTTCTTCATAAATTTATTTTTTAAATATCATTTTAATATGGTTAGTCAATCAGAGGCCCGTCAACACTAAAGGGGCCGTCGTTTCTTGGACTCGTCCATGGAAAAAAGGTGTTGTCATCAAGAAACTTGAAACTGCAACACCCTGTTTCTGTTACTGTTTCTGCGATCATTGTGGTCGATAGAAAGGGTCCGTGAGTGAGATACCCCATCACGGTCCTTCTTTTGCTGCGTGAAACGCCGACGAGAATTGCGTGTATCGAGGGAGACCGCCGACGGCGACCGTCTGTAAGATCAGAGCAATTGTTGGGCGTGGCGTTCTGGGGAATACTGCCAACGTGAGGGGCACTTGTCTCCGTTCGAAGGGGCATCAGTGTCTTCTGATGTTATTGGGGGAGGCCACTGCGCCTCGACAAAATCCGAAGAGATAACCGAAGCCAAATCCCGGCATAAAGAAGGAGGAGGGAGGACGGACTCCAGCCTACGGTCCGGTCGGAATCGGTTTAACCTCGGTCCAAAGGCAGGGAAAGCCAGAACGATGGGGCTTCTCGTGGGAAGCCCCAGCTTGTTGCGGACTCCCCACTCCTCCTTTCCCTTCTCCAACCCTTTGTCGTCTTCTGTGCGCTCTTCGCAGAGGAAAGCTGCGAGGACGCGATCACTGCTGGCTACGTGTTGTGCAAATGGGGAGAGCCATGTAGGCGCCGTAGTTACTCCTCCTAGAAGGGCGCTTCTCCTTGCGGGCATCTCAGCTCTTCCCTTCTTGACACTTGGAGCAATGGCTGCCGACGTTGTGGTTGTCCAAGGTCAGTGGTTCCCACTTATGGTAACCTTGGCTTATCATTTCTTGCCTTCTTGGATTGCTTTTTGTTGTCATTTCTTGCCTTCTTGGATTGATTCTTGTTATCATTTCTTGCCTTATATGTCAAATTGCTTGCGTTGGGACTAATTAGGTCGGTCAATTTAGTTGTTAATGTTCACGAAAGATTTGTCTGTCTAATTTCTGTAAGCCCATGGTTCGTTCCTGAGTTAAAAATGGTCCACATTTTCCTTTTTTGATGAAATGCGTGGAATGGGTGTTCAAGCTTTCTAGGCTTGTAAATTCACACAGTCAGATTCTGGCACTTCTACGTTATTATTGTTTCATACACGAATTTAATGCTGTTATACGACCATTTATGTTTCTCCTTCTGTTCAGTGCTAGATTGACTGATTGAGCAATCACCCTAGTTTCTTCGGTGATTGTATGGCTATTCCTTATTAGTTATATCATTTCCACTGATTTCTTGTCTCAATAAATCCTTCTGTGCTCCAAAATTACAATGACACATGACCGACTTGCTAAATCTTCAGTAAAACCCTCTTATTATCTTTCCATTCTATTTTCAGCAGTTAGCATCGATTCATTATTGTGCTTCATATACAATTCTCACACATATGGTCAATCAACAAATTTCTTCTGGCCTGATTTGTTTTCCCTCCTTCCCTTGTGATGTCATTTTATTTATTTATGGTCAATTTCTTTTTTAAACTTGCTGGGAATTATTCTTGCCTTCTTAAGTTACTATTTATATATATCCATTGTTATTATTGAAGGACTACCATGTTTCCTTCATCATTTATTAGTGTCCCGAACCATGTTCATTGTTTTCTTCCTCCTAATGCAAATATCAATCTGGACTTCCTGTCTTTGGTGTAGAGATTATTGCTTAGAGTCCAAACGTCTTTAAATATAGTTATGCCATTTCCTTCATCACTTAATGAAGGGTGACCATGTTTAAATCTATTTAAATCCATTCATTGTCATTATTGAAGGATGACCCTGTTTCCTTCATCACCTATTAAAGTTATCATCCTGGATTGTGTTCTTGATTTCTTCCTCCTAATACAATTATCAATCTGGATTTCTTGTCGTTGGTGTAGAGGTTATTGTTCAGAGTGCAATGATCTTTAAATATAGTTATGTCATTTCCTTTTTGTTCTTAATTCCTTTTATTGTAATTTATTGTGTAATAAGAATTCCTCATGTATCACATCATTGTTTGATGAAAGCTCAGAAACTGCCAATACTGAAAACATCATTTTAGTTCTTGTGGTGTTACAATGTTCAGCCAGATAGTATCTTATGTCGGTGGTTTCAGATTATTCCTAATTTTTCTCTCTTAAGTAAATTATTGACGGTCATTTTATCAGCGATCCTTCAGCTCTGCCACACTACACTATATTGAAGCAAAACTCCAAATTACGGCTCATAGCAGAAATGATGAATTAAAATTTGTGGTTCAGCCATTAGGTCTAAGCTCACAGGAACGGATAGTCAATTTAAGTTCCACTGAGGCGGATGGAAGGACAAAAGAAGTGTCGGATCCACAAATATGAGCCTTTTAAGGCTACAAGCCATACTTCTCAAAATCCCCGAGGAAAACAAGATGCCCTAACTTTAATGTGTCAATATATATGCACAGGTAGAATTATATGGGTGCATTGTGAAAATTGGGCTGGGGTTTGTACCCTTGAATCCTTGGATGGACGTGGCCTACTTTGGACTGAGGTTGACATAGATCATATTCAGCACTATGGTCCATCAACAAATGGGACCAAAATGTTATTTGGGGAACTAGACTTTGTTGTCTTCGTTGCTTTCCATAACCGAGGAACCAATCTACGTACTAACAAATTTATTGAGGGGTGGTGTTTGATTTGGTATAACTATCTTGCATCCTAACCAAGGAGAAAATAGTTGTGTGATTAACCAGCTCATATATACTATAAATTATGAAGTAGATCTCAAAGTCCAAACTTCATAGAAATGGAAACTATAGTCTCCTGGTCCACTGATATCTCCTTGAGGGCCTTGAAACTTTTTTAAAAAAATTGGAAAACCTTACTACTAGAACTTGCAGTCTCTTCATGTGATCAGAAACACTTAATGGCTGTATTTTATGCCCTGCTTTTGGTGCTATTAGTTGCCATTTCTAATAACAAATGGTTATAGAGACCTTTCATTTTGATACCCACTGTGAAGCAAAATTGACATTGTTTCATAAGTATGGATTTGTCTTATGGTCACTTACTAATATCTTCATCGCGGCTTCAGATAAACAAGATGTCAAAAAACCATATGATCAAGATGTCATAATCACAGAAAAACAAGATGATATAAAGCCAGAGATACAAGATCTTCAAGATAGTGCGCTGCAAGATTCATCTCAAGAGCCCAACCAATTTGAGGTGATCCTTGAAGTTGCTATTTTAGTTTCAAACCAGCCAATATTTTGGTACCATTCTTCTGTTATAATTTTACATGTTTTCACCTTATATGGGTCCCATTTGTATGCAGCAAGCAAATCTACAAAATGCACCAGCAAACTCTTCAATTTCTTTACAAAATGGGGTTGGAATAATTGGGTCAGGTGTTCTTGGTGCATTATATGCAACATCTCAGAAAGAAAAGACAGCTACCAAATCCACCTTGGAATCTGTATGTCTCTCAACCTGTTTACATAGGTTTTTTTTAACATATTTGGTGATCATAAATCATGATTTGGTTGCATTCACTTTTGTGTCTTTCTTTATTCTTTCTTGACCTAAAGGATGTGTATATGCATGCCAGATGAATTTTTCTAATGCAATTTTGCTTGTATCATCTGATCGCATATTGTCATACCTATTGAGCGACTATCAAATACCTCAAGTTAATGCTTTCGTTAGTAACATTTTAATCTTTCCTCCTTATTCATGTTATGGTTTTTAGGAGTGCCTGTGACTTATGAAAATCATTCAAACTTCAGTATCTTCAGTGTAGGTGCATCCCGTGTTTCACAAGTCTTCAAGACCTTTCTGAAGTAATAAAGTGCCTTTATTTTTATCACAAGTAGAAATGCTCAGTTCATATGCTAAGGGTAGCCTGAAAACTAAAACTGATCTTTTTTTGATGATGTGGATGCAGTCAGTGATTTTGAAATATATTATATGTTATCAGAATCCAACAACTTTATTTTGAAACAGTTATACTTATGCATGACATATTGGGTGCAGGACAATGTAAGTAGTACATGATTAAAAATTGTTTCATTCTATGTATTCATTTGTAATATAATTGTCAATGCAGCTGGAAAGCAAGCTGAATGAAAAGGAAGCAGTGATGTTTTTGGTGAAGGAGAACTTTGAGAAAATGCTACAGAGGGAGCAGGAAGAAAAAAAGAAACAAGAGAGAAAGTTTAAGGAAGCCGAAACTTCTCTGCTAAATCAACTGGCTTCGACAAGTGAGACTAAAGCAGCTTTGCTTCAAGAGCTACAAAATGAGAGTAAACTAGTTGAAGAGCTTAGAGCACAAATAAGTCAACTTGAGAGCAGTATTACAAGAATCGCTGCAGAAAAAAATATGCTTGAGGCTGAATTTAAAGAAAAGGTGGACAATGTTGATGTACTACAAGATAGAGTAGTCCTGCTTGGTTTGGAGATAAATGACACGGAGAAGAACATTGAAAGTCTCAAAGTATCCCTTTCTGAAAATGAATCAGAATGTAAGAAGTTGAGCTCCAATGTTGAACAGTTAAAGAACGAGCTTGCCCTTGCAAATTCAACTATTCAACAGTTGAAAGAGGAGTTACTTGGAACTAAAGCAGAATTAAATTCAAAGATATCTTTAATTGATTCTCTTAATGAAAAGATTCAGTTGTTAAGCTCAGAGAAAGACAACTGTGTGCAGAGAATTAAGGATCTCATGAAAGACTATGATCATTTGAAAACCTCTTCTGATAGAAGAGCTGCCCGTGATGCCGAACTCTTATCCAAGAAAGAGGACCAAATTCGTGATATTGAAGAAAAGCTTGAGCTTGCGATAGCTGAAGGGAGGGACAATAATGCAATTATTGCTGAGCTGATAAAAGAAAAGGATGATCTCAAAGCATTGCTGGAAAGAGAAGCGAGTACTGTGAAAATTTTGAAAGGTGAGCTGCAGTCTACCCAAGAAGCACTGGGAGCTTCTAAGTTTGAAGCTTCCAATCTGTCCAAGGATCTCGATGAGGCTAGAGGTTCATACGAGAAACTAATGACTGAGGTTTCAAAGATTCAGGATGATTTTAGTGAAACGAAGAAAACATTAGCTGGTAGCCTTGAAGAGGCTAAGTCTAATGCAAAATTTCTTTCTGTTGAATTAATCTCAGTGAAGGCGGTCCTAAAGAAAACCAAAGAAGAACTCGACATCACATCCAAGGAATTGAAAAATGCTGTGGCTGATCATGAGAACTTGAAGAAGGAATTGGTGGAAACCTATAAAAGGCTAGAGGCTGCCATGCATGAAGTGACCGAAGAAAGGAAGGTAGTTTCTACTTTGAACAGAGAGCTTGATGTGTTGGGAAATCAAATTCAGACCGACTCAGAAGCACGGAGATCTCTTGAAGCAGATCTGGATGAGGCTACCAAATCACTTGACAAGATGAATGAGAGTGCATTATTGCTGTCAAAAGAACTAGAGAGCAGTAATTCTAGAAACGTTAGCCTCGAAGCAGAGAAAGAGATGCTGCTCAAATCTCTCACGGAGCAAAAGAAAGTCGCAAAAGAAGCTCAGGAAAATATCGAAGATGCTCAGAACCTCGTTATGAGGCTTGGAGGTGACAAGGAGAACTTAGAGAAGAGGGCTAAGAAGTTTGGAGAGGAATTAGCATCTGCAAAGGGCGAGATACTACGGTTGAGGAGGGAGATCAGTGTTGGGAAGGAATCTGTAGACGAGGTCGAGCTCCATCCAAAGGCCAATGAAGTTGCAGCAGGCACTGCTTTTTCAGTAAGAAAGACTGCTAATAGGAGAAGAAAGAGGAGAAATACATGAGAAGTTTATCAAATGAGGATGAAATGCAGAATGAGAAGACGTCTCTATTGCATATTTTACCTCCTCTTTCGGTTTCAGTAGTCATACCTTTGCGGCCATGTGCATGAGCAGCGTCGTCCTTGAAGAGTCATGTAGTTCCCAGAGAACTTCTCTCTGTAAAGAGCCAGTTGTTGCCTGCTGCGTACCGTTTTCCCTGTATTTGCACCAAGCGGATGCTAGTTCTGAGAACAACTTTAAAGCCACGTTGTTTTGTATAGATGAAAGCTTGAACTACGAAAAGGTGGTGTTTTGAAATGTTATATCTGGCACCGGAGAAATGCATACGACCAGAAATCAAGGGCAGACTCCATGGTGGAGCCCGCTGGCATGCCATTCCCAGCCCGGACGAGCTTAGCTTGAGCGTGGAGGAGAGTAAACGGAACGGGTTGAGACTTCAACGAAGCTGAAGCAGCCTCTCCTGGCATACATACATACATACGTAGCAACTTCCAACTCTGGTCATGCGAGGACGTCGAGAATGTGAAGAACGTGCGTCCCCTGCGTTCGGAGAGGCAATGCATTTCGTTCTCGTCTCATCCAGCGGACTGTAGCTCGTCGCGCCGCTCGTTCCGGTGCAAGCCATTTAAGCCCGCTCTGCCTCCGTCGCCAGCGCCCGTATATTGCGTCCGATCTCCACCGCCTCCACCATTATATTCCCCACCTTCGCCATCGAATTCGCCACCACCTCTCAGCCCGCACCATACCCGGTCACCGCCTCCACCATCAAACTCACCACTGCCTCCTATGTCTCGCTACCTCCTCCTCCTCCGTGCATGGAACCGCCGTCGCCACCACCACCACCACCACGTCCGTGTATAGAACAACCCGAGTCCTCACAATCAGCAGCAGCAGCAGCATATGAGCCTCCTACATGACCTTCTCCGTCGTCGCCGCCACCGGATTAATGACGTACGCGTCGCCTCCACCACCTTTCCATCGATTCACTTAAGAGAATTACAGTCACTCGTCCTCTTCCGACATCACTCTCGTAACAAGGGAGAATATTTCCTTGGTTTTGGGCTTTGGTAATTGCTGTCTTGTTTCTCCATCTCCTGCTGCGACTGCTGAGAATTACAGTCACCTTAGTTTCTTTTTTTATTTGATGTCTTTTTTTCTCTTATATCCTATATGCCCATCACGATTTTTCATCATCTCTATTCTGTCTGTCTTTTTTTATCTTGTTGCGAGGGTCTTATTTCATTTCGTGTGGTTGACTCTATCATGAGATTTCATTGTCAAAGAGATTAAGAAGAGAAGAAATAGAGAAAAGACCGATGAATATTTACAGTAAAAATAAATACATCAAATAAGAAAATTAAAAAAAAACCTTTAAAGAAAGTCAGAGAAGAATAATACGGGAAACAAAAATTAAACGACGCCGTCTGTGGGAATCGAACCCACGACCACGTGGTTAAAAGCCACGCGCTCTACCGGCTGAGCTAAGACGGCGTTATTAGTAGTGGTACTTTAACTTCTAGAAATGGTAAAAACATGGCTAGCAACAGTGATGGGTTTCTCTTGGAATTGGCAAGCAGCGATTACGGATGAAGCGCTCGGTGTTCCTTGTTGGTTATTCGACCGCTAGATCAAAGAAAGCCGTGCATCGGACGGACGAAATCAATCCATCATGCACAGAACGAAGCCGCCTTCCGCTACAAGTAAAACCCCAATCTTGCAATAAACCCTCGCCTTCCTTTCCCTCGACGGATGTCGACTTTCTCCTCATCTTCGACCCTCTTCTACCCCAAAGCCCCCCCTCTTGCTGTGAGATTCTTCGTGTTCTCTTTTCCATGCTCCCTTTATCGTTATAGAATTTCTTTTTTTCTTGGCTTTGCTTGAAAATTTCTCGTTGGTTCTCCTTGCAGAGAATTTCGGACCTCAGAAGGGTTCATTTTTTGCCCAAAAATACGTCCTTTCGGAGGAATTTCGTCGTAAAGGCGGGCCCGAAAAGGATAAGTTTCGACAACGATTGCAGAAGGGCGTTGGTCGCCGGGATCGATAAGCTCGCCGATGCTGTTTCTGTTACCTTGGGACCCAGAGGTATTGCTTCTGGTTCTTGCAGATTTTCCCCTGAATCCTCTCGAATGGGGTTTTCCGTTGTCATGTAGCAGCTTCTCGTGTGTTTTCTGGATTTTGGTCGGCCTTCTAGATATGTGTTGCACAGCCTTCATGTTTTTCCTTGATTTTGTTCCTTGTGGATTTGGTCGATTGCTTGTTGTTTTGTACCTGCCCGCAGGAATGGTTTTTCCTGGACTTGGGGGGAATTTTTTTGGATAAAATTAATCTCCATGATTTTTATTCGCAGTTTGAACTTTAATATTGGAACTCATATACATGGCATTATGTCATATGCATAATGTATATTTTGTAGTAACTTCTGCTGCAATCTAATTGTGCAAAGTGATCCATATGTGGGTACAAATTTGGTAGTCACTTGACTTCGGTAAAAGTAGCAATCTATCAATTCTATTGGCAACTTATCATGCAGCATCCACTTGGTGTCTGATAGAGTACAGAACTGCGACAACCCTAGTTTAGAGTCTTGTTCTGTCATTTCTCTTTTATCATCAGAATACCTAGATAAGCTGACTTCCTGAGTCTTGCTTATGCATACTAAAACCTATTGTTCCAAAATGGTCTCTTCTAGAAAGATATGATTACTATTGGCAAAGAATCAAATGGTTTGAGATCATACATGCAGGGCGTAATGTTGTTCTTGATGAGTCAGAAGTTCCAAAAGTAATAAATGATGGTGTCACAATTGCTCGGGCCATTGAACTTTCGGATGGAATTGAAAACGCTGGTGCCATGTTAATCCAAGAGGTCATATATTTGCTCAGGTCTAAGTATTTTCTATGGGCTTGAATTTTTTTGAGGTTGTTTTATCATCAACTGAACCATCTGAAACAGGTGGCATGCAAGACTAATGACTCTGCTGGTGATGGCACCACAACAGCAATTGTTTTGGCTCGAGAAATCATCAAGTTGGGCATGTTGGCCGTGGCATCTGGGGCTAACCCAGTTTCTTTAAAGAAAGGTATTGATAAAACAGTTCATGAACTAATCCAAGTTTTGAGGAGTAATTGCATTCCTGTAAATGGAAGGGAGGATATAAAAGGTAACCTTTTGTTTGTCTGAATTTCTTTAGGCAGGGGTCCCTAATATTAACTTCTTAAGTAGACTTCTCTGTATTCAGCTGTAGCTGCAATATCTGCTGGAAATGATGATTTCATCGGAGATCTTATGGCCACTGCTATAGGAAAAATTGGTCCTGATGGAGTAATTTTAATCGAGTCATCAACATCTTTTGATACGACAATTGAAGTTCAGGAAGGAATGAAGGTAATTGAATAAACCTCATAGTTTTCTTCTTGATTTACATGCCATTAAATTCTACTTAATCTTTGCAGATAGACAAGGGTTATATGTCACCGCACTTCATAACAAACCAGGATAAATCAATTGTTGAGTTTGAGAATGCTAAAGTTCTTGTAACCGATCAAAAGGTGACTAATGTGAGAGACATCGTGCCACTGTTGGAGAAAGCCACTCAACTTAGTGTTCCGTTGCTAATTATTGCTGAAGACATCTCAAGTGAAGTGCTCGCAACATTGGTCCTTAACAAACTTCAAGGCATATTAAATGTTGCGGCCATCAAATGTCCTGGATTTGGGGAAGGCAAGAAGGCCCCCCTGCAAGATATTGCTCTCATGACAGGTTAGCATCTATACAGGTTCTCTATTTCATTGTTTGAACAATGCATATTTTTTTTGTTAATTTCAGATGCAGAGAAGTATACATGGTCAAATATAGAAACAAAGAAGTTGGCATATTTTTTATTTGTGGAGTAATTTCTGACAACTTGGCAGCATGCACAGTTTTTTATTTTTAGAACAAATATGGAACTTGTTTAGCTAGAATCATCATCGATGGACCAATTGTTTGCTATATTGGCTTTGGTAAATATTGAAGATGTTGATTGACATTCACTGTCCATTAGAAATTTTTTAACTACAAATTGTACCTTGCCTGTGGTGTGGATTTGAATTAGTTTGTTGCTTCTAGCCATTGTCTTATATATTTCCATTATTTTTGTTTGTTTTGTACACTGTAGTTATGTGATTGTCCAACTGGTATTGCATGATACCAGGCCTCATGAGATGTTCAAAGTTTAGATCTTACTTCTGCTTATATGTTTGCAAAAGACAGGTGCAGATTTTCTTGCTAGTGACCTAGGCTTGATGCTTCGAGATGTAACTTCAGACCAGCTAGGTATCGCACGGAAGGTGACTATAACAAGTAATTCAACAACGATTGTTGCTGATCCATCTATGAAAGCTGAGATACAGGCAAGAATTTCACAGATAAAGAAAGATCTGACTGAAGTAGATAGCTCCTACCTACGAAAGAAGCTGTCTGAGAGGATAGCAAAACTTTCAAGTGGCTTTGCTGTCATCAAGGTATGCTGTTTCTTTTCAACTTAAGACTCCGAGTGCGACATGGAGAACATAATTACGCCATATGTTGTCTTTCAAAATCAGCAATTTGTGACCATCTAAATATTTCTGGTGAACTAAAAAGAAAACTCTAGCCAGCTCTAGGTCTCGATTGATACCTTCTGGTATATGTCCATGCCAAACATGGTACCATGAACCTATTAAGAGACTTCAATTTTAGCTGTAGTGATGCTTGTTGGGCTGTTGCTGTATATTCTGAAGAAATGCAAATGATGTTCAGGTAGGGGGGTTAACTGAAGCTGAACTCGAGGACAGGAAACTTAGAATGGAGGATGCAAAGAATGCAACTTTTGCTGCCATGGATGAGGGTATAGCACCAGGAGGTGGGGCAACATATGTGCAATTATCAAAGCATATTTCCACCATATCGGATCTGTTTGAAGACCCAGAAGAGAAGATTGGTGCTGAGATTGTTGGAAAGGTCTGGTTCTTGTTTCTTAATTCTGCACTATCTCCTGTTTTCATTTGCTAAAGGTATTTAGCTTAAGGAATAATTCGATCACTGTTTCTTGAGTCTGCGGCATCTTCTGCTATGTCATCTTCCTATAAAGTGATAATTTAGACCTTCACTTCTTCTAGACTTGCTGAATCATCTACTGCATAGACCAAAAAAAATGTAAATATAGGTTGTTACCAAGGAAGAAGTTCACTTTGCAATTTTAAAGAAATAAATATGTAAATGTGACTATGAAACTTTGACAGGTTTTTAGAAAGTTTTATGTCAAGCATCAAATGTCCAGTTTATATAATAGAGTCTTTGGTTTTATCACATCACTGAGTGATTTATATTTGCTTTCTCAACTCGTAACATTAAATGATTATGCTTTAACAAAAATTATCATAGTATTCCTTGGAAATGAATCATCCTTCTAACCGATATGCATTCAATGAACTTTCAGGCACTTCTTGTACCGGCTTATTTGATAGCCCAAAATGCAGGGGTCGACGGTTCCATTGTGGTGGAAAAACTTCTTGGTAGCGATTGGAGAAATGGTTACAATGCAATGACCAATGAGTTTGAGGATCTTCTTAAATCAGGTGTGGTGGATCCATGCAGAGTTTCGAGATGTGCTCTTCAGAACGCCGCATCGGTAGCTGGAGTTGTGCTATTGTCCCAAGCTGTCATGGTTGACAAAAGAAGAAAGCCCAAGCCTGCTGTTCCTCTGGTTCCTGGAATTTCTCCGTAGCTACAGAGCTGTCTGAAACCGAGAGGCAGCTCCTGAACCGGTCGAAGGCTGCAGTTCCTTTCGGCCATGCCGACACCTTGCTGTTTTTTTAAGAGCACAACAATAGTGTCCAAAACATGCCTAGTCCAGTGGCAAGCCCTCCAATGTTCTTGCTGCGTGTAAAATGGCTCCAGCTTATGCACGGTTGCTATTATTATTACTTTTCAGGCATAATTTAGATTGCTGATGAGGCCCGTGCTAACTGTTCTTGGTATGTATGTATTACTATGCTGCTAAATTTCCTGATGGAAAACCATTATCTTCTGTTAAAAGTTAGCAATCTTTATACGGAACCATTTTTTTAGGCGTAATTTAGATCGCTCAAGGTAACTGTTTACATTTACATTCTACACACGAGACTGCGCCTGAATGGACAAAGGACTACCGTCTCATCTCAGCTCATCCACGAGTTCTGCGATACCATCTACCCCATACGGATGCAGACTCATCCCACCCGAATCCACAGGTTTTCGCGGCAAAACAATGTTCTTTTTGTCCTTCTATCTCCCACCGATCGTACGTTTCGCTTCACGACCAAAATGCAGACGATAATCTAATCAAGACTTCCCCAAACAAAATTTGTCACCACCACGAACCGAAAGGAATCCGTGCAAACCCTAGCAGACCGCCACCAATCGTCATGAAACAGTAAAGAAACCAAGTCTCTTTCCTACCCCCAGAAATTTCCACTGCTTGCTGCAGAATCAAAATCTTACCACGAAGCCGAAGCTCGAAGGATCAAGAAGAGACGGAGAGACGGAGTTCGGACGAGAGACCCAAGTCTTGCGGGACGTGAATCCGCGAACAAAAAAGGTTTCCGCCGGGTTGTACGCAACGTTACCAAATCCGCATCAACTTCGGATTCGGATGTTCACATATCTCAAAGCATGAAGGGCGGGATCCTACCGCAGAGAACTAGTATGCCGCCGCGTTTTCCCTAATTTATTCACATTGCGGAGTGTCATTGCCTCTCCCTCCCTTTTAGTTTCTCTCGGATCTGCCGGTTCCAAAACCCTAATCTCCGAAAGCTCCGGCACCGATCGAAGAGAGAGAGAGGGAGAGAGAGAGAGTTAAGGGCCACGGCGATGGGGAAGAAGAAGAAGCGCCCTTCGAAGGTGTGGTGCTACTACTGCGATCGGGAGTTCGACGATGAGAAGATCCTTGTCCAGCACCAGAAGGCCAAGCACTTCAAGTGTCATGTCTGCCACAAGAAGCTCTCCACCGCTGGCGGCATGGCCATCCACGTTCTCCAGGTCCACAAGGAGACCGTCACCAAGTACCCCCTCCTCCTCCAATCCCGCAACCTCTTCTAAAAACCCTAAACCTTTTCTTAATCGATATCACTATGCTTGCATAGTCTTGTTTTCTGCATACGATGGCGAACTCGATTTATGCCCCCGATCTATGGCTACTGAATGGTATCTGGGTTATTGATCCTCTTCGATGTTGAATGATTTTGTAGTTGTTGTCATCGTTTTCTTTTCTTGGTCTTTTGGGATCAAACCCTGATGAGAGAAATTCCATTTTCCTCTGTGCCTTTTAGTTGATAACTATAATCCTGATGAATCAGTGGTGTTTTTCGGAAATATAGGATTCACGTTATTTTGATAATATTTTTTCATGATCGTCGAACCCAGAAAAGAGATTGAATGAACCGTTTGTAATTAGGATTCAATCCATTGACCATCTCAGTTCCCTTAGATGCATGCCTGTTAAACTTTTCTCTGTCATTATGATTTTTTGTATTGTTTATTAAACCTAGATTCAGAATAGATGAATTTTATGCTTTCTGCACGTGTACTGGTCTTGTTGACTGACCAGACCTTATGATTGATCTTGAACAACAATTGAAGATCATACCTTTAGTGTATTAGGTTACTAGTTCGTTTCTAATGTGTGTTCTATAGTATAGATCATGATAAGCGTGTTTCTTGGCTGTCTCACCAGTGGATCTCTATCATTTTATTGAGTCTTTTTCATTGTGTGAATTACATTTTCATCCCTGCGTTCTTCTTGGTTGGTACTCTGAATTTCAATTGTCTTCATTCAGAGTTCCCAATGCTAAGCCTGACAGAGAATCAACGGAGATTGAGATTTACGGAATGCAAGGAATTCCTCCTGATATCTTAGCAGCACACTATGGAGAGGGTAATATTATTAAATGTTCAAATAAGTGTAGATATTTTCTTTTTTTATATATTTTATATAGTGTTTCTAATTTGTTCTAACATGTAATATCTGTCAATGCCTTTTGGGTGTTAAAAAAATTTATGTGTTCATTATCCTCACTATGTGGGTTTTATGTTGATTTGCCATTTTCTTGACATTAAGGCTTTTAAATGCTGGATCTCTCATCTTGTATATACTTGAGACTCTCTTCATAGGACTTGCTATGATCAGTTGCATAGTGGATAACGACCAAAATGGGGAGCTAAGAATTAGGAACCTGCAGGTCCCTTAGTTCAGAAATTTAGTTGTACTCTTCTTTTCAGCTTGAAAATGGTGATCCCTTCTATTTCCTGAGGAATTCTCTTGGCTGTTTGCTTCTGCTGAAAGAAATTTGATGGGCTTTCTTTGCAAGCTGTCTCTCTCTCTCTATACTGTTCAGACTTGCAGATTATTTTTTCCCTGTATAATAAGCTGAATTTTAGACTTTTTTTTTCTTGTTACAGGATAGTAAGAATCTATCACTTGGATTGCACTTTTTTGTGTGATCTATAGGTGATCTTCATTTTCACTCAACATTTGACCGTTTGGATTTCTGTCCATTGATGTTGCTCAAGTCTCAGAACTGACTGTTTTTGGCAAACATTGATTTATATAAATTGCCCTACATAACTCCAGAATTGTATCGTTTGGATCTGTTGAGATCACCAATTATCTTTTGCAGATAATATATATCTCTTTGTACCACGATCTTCTTTAAATAATATTGCTGTCTTTCGAAACTATAAATACTTTTAATAAGATACAAAGTCTTGCTCTCCAAAACCATTAATACTTCGAATATCTAAGTCTTTCTCCCTGAAACCATCTACAATTTAGATAAGATAGAGTGTTGCTCGACCAAATCAACCCTTGATTAGGCTATGCAAAAATGAGATTGCATATGCTCGAGTCACCTGCTGGGATGTGCTTTGGCTAGGGTAACATTGGAATACATATTTTGTCATGTCCCCCCGGCATGTGCTTGCAGGACATGATGTAACGGAAACATGTGAGCCCTTGTCCGGAAATAATCCATTATCTGTAGATAATCCAAATGATGTGATTGTCGGATGACATAATTTTATCAATTGAAAGTAATGCTTTTGTTAAATAACTCTTACTTTCCTGTTACATGAGGTATTAAACTTTACAGAGGAAAAATCAAATGACTCAATCTTGTTTAACTCAAGCATATCTATGTATACCATTAATATATTGCCATAGGCACAGATGTGCATGTTATTTTCCATCTTTGGGGTGCATGTTTTTTAGTGATGCACAATGTTGCCTCAATCATTCTTTATAAAATTTTGGTGCAGATGAAGAGGCACCAGTAAAGACAGCCAAACTGGAAGTTGCATCCACTGGGCTCGTTGGTGGAGTGGTTCCTGGTCCAGTGGGCGTCAGATTTCCTCCCTCATCAGCATATGGTGCAGTTCCACCAGCGTACGTCACTGTTGCTTTGTTGGTTATACGGAGAAGAGTTATCATCTTGGGATTTTTGTGCTTCTTAATAATGCCACATCTAATCACATGTGTTTTTTATTCATATAGCACGTTCTCTCTCATGATATATTTCTTTTTAATCAGATACAATCCTGCAATTCCGGTGATGCCTCCAACATGGCCTATTCCAGCTGCTCGACCGCAGCCTTGGTTTCGATCGCCAATGGCTGTTCCAGGTCCTCCTGTACCTGTTTTGGCACCACAACAGCCATTATTTCCTGTCCAGAATGTTACAAGTCCTATGACCTCCACTTCTGCCCCTGGACTTCAATCACCACTTCAAACTGGTCCACCTGGCCTGCCCTCATCTGCACCACCTGTAATATCCCAACCACTATTTCCGATCAGCAGTCCAGCTGGTGCACCTCCTCAGAGTTCTCCATTTTTGGCAACATCTTCACCCGCAATCGTTTCGTCAAGTTCCCCAACAATGTTCAAAGGTGTAGCTGATGCAAATTCTGTTTTAAATACTACCATAGCAAGTGGTTATGTGGCTCCAAACGTTCCAGGTGCATTATTTCACGTTGTAGTTTTGAGTTTGATAATGCCTGATTACTTTTCTAGATTCTTTTACAAATGAGATGAAATTATTTAATCACATATGGTACTTATTTAAAGATGTGCCACATGTGAAGATATTGCCCTAAAATGCAGATAGACCTAATTAGTTATATGTTTCTTGTAAATATTCCTCATTGGAAGCAATAAGATGAATTGCTTAATGATGAATGATATGTATGACACCTAGATTGTTTTTTACCTACTTATCCATTATGTTTTCTCAATGTGTCTTTAAATAAAATAGCAATAGTTTTCTAAAGAATAAAACTTCATTTGCATTCGAATTAGTTTCTGAAGCTAGCAAATTATCCTTATTATATAGGAGGTGATAATTGAAGTTTGTATGTCAAACCATTTAAATTTTTTTGCGTTTTTTAAGCAAATGGAAGCATATTCTTGAGGTGAAGTAGGACATTTTGCTGATAAAATTTAGCCAAAAAGTTCATAAAAGGAGTAAAAATAGAAAACACCAGAAGTATCTCCCGAACGTCAGATGATTCGTCATCCATATTAGATTGAGACCCTTAGGAATTGTGAAGGTATCCTTGTCATGAGGGCACATTTCATCTGACCTAGTCCTCACCAAGTCTTGAATGATGGAACTTCCAAATCTTCATTTAGATTTAAGGGTATGCATCCACTTATATTGAGTTTGCTCCAAAAGGATATATATTGTTGAGATGGGAAACAACCTGTACAGTTTGAAACCAGTACTTGGTGGTTCCTGTAAAGACATAAGCGTTTGGAATTGGCAAAGCTTGTAGTGATAAAATGTAACAACTCTAATCACTGAAGTCAGAGCAAATTATGTGGAGCTTAGATATATTGCTCTTTTTGTTCATCGTCCGAGTTACTACTTCAAAAGTATAGTTCCTTTGTCAAACCAATTGATTCTCATCTTTTAATACCGAAGTCCTGGATTCCTTGATATTGTTTCTTTTGCTCATCAGATTATGAAATGAATGGTTGCGTTTTTATCATCTTTGTGAGAAGAATGAATAGTTAAAAGGAAGTAATTTTTCTGGAGTAGTTGTCATACCCTTTCCACCGATTGAACTATTTTGCATTGATGTTGTACCTTGAACCTATGCCAGCAAGATCTAATGACACTGCTAAAACTTTTGCAGTTCTGTATATTGTATATATGAACCTTACCTAGAAGGGAAAAGCCTAGGTTGATATATTGAATATATATACTCCAAAATTATTTGGAATTATGTCAGGCTACATCATCTCTTAGACTAAGTAAATACTCTGCCCTATCTTTTTCAGGTGGTACATCATATGCAAACTCACATATGTATGCATCTGGTCCAAACACTGAGAATCCTTCAATTGGACCTCCACCTGTAATATCCAACAAGCCACCTCCTTCTAATCCTACCACAAATGAGGTCTACTTGTTATGGGATGATGAAGCAATGTCAATGGTGTGTTTTCTAATTCTAGCATTTGTAGTTTTTTTTTTTTTGGGTTGGACCTTTTTCTTCACGTTGTGTTACTGAAGACTCTATCTTTTATTGTCCATGGCTCCATATCATGCAGGAGGAAAGAAGAATTTCTCTAGCAACATATCAGGTGCATGATGAAACTAGCCAGGTAAGTTGTTACCACCTTTTATTTACTCATTCAAATGGATATGCAACTTGGTTGCAGATCCGGATAGGTAGGGGAAAAAGAAAGAAATCATTTCAGATCTCTTGTGCTATATTTTAATGTACTTAATATTTGATTACTCCTTCTGAATCTTTATAATATAGTATATTGTGGAATAAGTGCATTTGTGGCTCTTCTGAGTTTTACCACTAGGCCTTCTATCCAATTAATTTGAAGTTATGACGCTCTGGTTGTTGGGAAAATGAATATTCTTCTTAATCATTTTTGAGGGGGTGTGTTTGGGGGGGGGAAGGATATCCAAGTTATGACACTTGGATATTCTTCCAAGTAGGTATTTACATTGTTTTTGCTACTAGTTAGTACTACAAATCTGATGAGTTTGTGCTGCAAATGACTCGATGGTTCTCTCAACCTAGCATCAGGCCCATGCAAAAATGTATGTATTGTGTTCTGATTAAGTTTTGAGTTTATTTTTACATGGTATTTATTCTCCCTATTGCTTCTTAATGAGTGTTGGGCTTGAGTGGAACCTGAATATATGCCAGCAGGCTTTTACCAATCAATATGTAGCATTTCTTGTTATCTGTTTTTGATCACAGTGTGGGACCAGAGTTTGATACAGGTCAGCTTTCATTCAGAAGCAAGTTTGCTACCGCTTGTGCAGTTGGATAAATTATGCATGAAAGAGTAGCAATTATCTTCTGGATGAGCAGTATTAGTTGATCTAATTTATTTTGTTCTTGTGGTGCGTTAAAAACAGATGAACTCCATTGATGCAGCCATAGACAGAAGGATATCCGAGAGCCGGCTTGCTGGCCGTATGCCATTCTAGTAATGCTGGAAGTGAAGTCGGAAGGACCCAATGATCATCAAGGAGAAGTTTCTTTTGGAACGATGCAGTGGTAAAATCAATAGTGACAATACTTGAGAAGCCTGGTTGAGTTTGTTATTGCAGCAGTGGGTGGGTCGTGCAATCGGAGATGGTAGACCATTTTATTGGGTGAACTTGACAAATTGGCTGTCAAGGTTGCTAAACAGTCGCTTTGGGTTCCAAGTAGGGTGATCCAATCTTAATGTAATTTATTTTACAATGATTATAATCTGATTGTCTTGTCATAAAAAACCGTGGATTAGACAATTCGAATGGTGTATTGGGAGGAAATCGAATGGGCAACGACCCGAGGCTAATCGGGTGGTGGTTTGCGATAGCACTTTAACCCTCCCTCCTTGGGTGTTAATTCATCTATATGTGGAATTCCTCTGTATGCAAATGCACAAATGATAACAGAGTAATGTTGGACCTGTTCTTTCGACGGCAGGTGATGGTTACCAGGCTTGCAGCTCGGTACGCTTGTTCTTGTGCCTGGTGCAACTGGGATGGGTCTCTTCGCTCGAGTTGTGCCTGGCGCGGATCTTTTGCCGTCTTTACTTTTTAAGTTGGGAGGTCAGCCAGTTTTTATTTTTTGTGTTTTTGGTTAAGCAGGACCAACAAAATTGAACCGGATTGCTTTCTTGGACACCAATGCCCAACTCGACAACCGCGGGAACGAATACAAATTTCTTTGACATCGACAATGATAACTCGATCAGTCAATCAATCAATCAATAGTAGATACAAATGGAAGATAAAGAGGCGTTTTCTAAAGCACTTGAACAAGACAAGCTTATCGGATTCCAGGCAGTCCTCGGTCTAACTAACCACATCAATTGAAATCGATATATTCATCTTTCTCTCGAGAACCAGGACAATTAAAACGGATGGATAAATTCATGGAAACCATAGTTTATGCAGGTAAACAAAAAACAAGAAACTAAATAACATATATAATGTCAGTAATTGAAGTAGAAAGGATGACATATATATTTAGCCGAGGGAGTTTCACATCAACACTGTAGTCAGTTAAGTGGAAAACCTAAACCCTAATATTTACCCGAGGTAGTTTCACATCAATTTTGTTTACGAGCAACATTTCCCATCATTCAAGCCTCATCTGTTGCTTCTAATGAGGAGGGTCATGTACAAGCAAAATCTCCTGGAAGAATATCGTAGTGTCGTCCTATAATAGATAGATACATCCACAAACATCTTATGAGGAGATATCCTGATAATAAGAGGGAATTACTATATGGGTATTAACGGAGACAAGATTACGATGGCACCTCATCCTCACGTGGGTGGACCGATTCTTGACTAAGATAGCCATTATAGCGACCAAGAAAAGAAGCTTCCGTCTTCCCGGGATGCCCTTTTCAGGGCAACCCTAGAGATAGATAGATAGATTGATGATTGGGAATCGAATGAATAAAAACCAATTGAACCGAGACATTTTTAGGTCTTGGCGGGCGGAAACTAGGAAGAAGATGAAGTTGGCGAACGATGCAAATACAAGGAGAGCAACGACGAAGAAAACCAACACCACATCGGTGAAGAAAAAGTAGTAAAATTCATACTATAAAAGTGAAACCTCTGATAAATTATAATATCCGTTCGATATTATAATCAGTTTACAGTTCTTCGTCCTCGGAACCCAAGTCCAAGAAAGAACGGTAGCACCAATTTGTTTTCCTAAAATGGGAAGCATTCCAGCATCAAGAACAACAGTGATCGGGAACGAGAAGGGGATAACCATACAAAAAGAAATGATCTACGGGAAAGAAAAAGCAATACGACCGACGAAGAAAGGCAAGAATCATCTTTATAAGAGCAAGAACGCGAGTAAACAAAGCAAGTACCCTATCACAACAATCCTTACCCTCCCCTCATGTCTCCCCACATTCAATCCTTACCTTCCGGATAAACAACAGAGTAAGAAAGGAAACGAGATCTGAAGCCTATGTCTCCTCACATTCTTGTTGCAGAGGAACAAAAGAGTAAGAAAAGAAGCCGATCAAAAGAACACAACAAGATCTCAAGGTCAAGAAAGCGCACGAGCATATCAGAGATCAAGAAAGAAAGATTCAGAACGTTAAACAGGATGAGATCGTCTCTGTCGACGAGAAAAAAGAAAGAGGGATAGAAGGTCACCTCAGGGAGAAGGCGAAAAGAAGAAGAGGACGCCGAAAGGAAGGTGCTTCTCCTCCAGGGACGACTCCGCTTTCTTGACGTTCTCCGTCGCCTCCACCACCGTGGCCTTCTCCTCTTCGGTCTTCCCCTCTCCTTCGGAGAGGTGAGAAAGAGCGGGGAAATCACGCAACGGACCGGTGCAGCGGATGGCGAGAGAGCAGTTAGTTATAATGGGCTTTCCTAACGCACGCTGTGGGTTCGATCTCATGCATCTCAACCGTCAAATGTGCATCCTGATTCGTCGAATTAAAGAATCTGACGGTTAATGATGTGACCACCGTTTTGCTTAGGATACGACCCGAGCGCATTCTACCAATTTCTAGCATTTCTGCAGGATGGCAATCGAAACAGATCGTATGAAGGTGGTGATGTGATGGACGGCAGTGATGGATTCTTGGGACGAGGGGACGTGATGCGACGTCTGCTCACGACGAACTCGTAGGCGCCGCATTCCACGATAGATAGATGGCTGTGCATGCATTTAAGTATTTTCTTTATTATTAACATATATGAGTGATCATTAGATATAACCATCCGGACGATAACAAAGAATAAGAGATGAAAAGAAGAACAAGCAGGTTAGAGATGTACTGCTGGTAATCGTTTGCAGCGGGGAAAGGATGAGAAACCTAATAATCATTTATTGCCATAAACTCATCAGTTTGGCTTATAAAAAACCACCGAGCTCCTCCATTTATTCCCCAAGAATTCCATTACATGTGGCTGATCTTTAGTGGTTCATGAATGACTGAATTCACAGCACCAAGCATCTCGTTTGGCGAAGTAAATCCATCGGTCTTCATGTAGAAGACATGCAGGATCCTGCACATCTTCCAAAAGAGATCCTTGCAAGGCCTTGGGACGACACTTCCATCTCGTTGCAGCACCAACCTCAAGAGCTCAGTCCTACTCCCGTCGATGGCCCTTTGCATCTCTTTCTTCACCTCTTCTTCCGAAGCCGAACCATGACTGTGAAGAATACGTAGTGACACGCTGTTCAACTTTCCTTCCTTGCCTTCTCTCTGCCCATGTAATGATGATAGTTTAGAATAAGTTAAACGACAGACACATCAACACTGTAGTCAGTTAAGTGGAAAACCTAAACCCTAATATTTACCCGAGGTAGTTTCACATCAATTTTGTTTACGAGCAACATTTCCCATCATTCAAGCCTCATCTGTTGCTTCTAATGAGGAGGGTCATGTACAAGCAAAATCTCCTGGAAGAATATCGTAGTGTCGTCCTATAATAGATAGATACATCCACAAACATCTTATGAGGAGATATCCTGATAATAAGAGGGAATTACTATATGGGTATTAACGGAGACAAGATTACGATGGCACCTCATCCTCACGTGGGTGGACCGATTCTTGACTAAGATAGCCATTATAGCGACCAAGAAAAGAAGCTTCCGTCTTCCCGGGATGCCCTTTTCAGGGCAACCCTAGAGATAGATAGATAGATTGATGATTGGGAATCGAATGAATAAAAACCAATTGAACCGAGACATTTTTAGGTCTTGGCGGGCGGAAACTAGGAAGAAGATGAAGTTGGCGAACGATGCAAATACAAGGAGAGCAACGACGAAGAAAACCAACACCACATCGGTGAAGAAAAAGTAGTAAAATTCATACTATAAAAGTGAAACCTCTGATAAATTATAATATCCGTTCGATATTATAATCAGTTTACAGTTCTTCGTCCTCGGAACCCAAGTCCAAGAAAGAACGGTAGCACCAATTTGTTTTCCTAAAATGGGAAGCATTCCAGCATCAAGAACAACAGTGATCGGGAACGAGAAGGGGATAACCATACAAAAAGAAATGATCTACGGGAAAGAAAAAGCAATACGACCGATGAAGAAAGGCAAGAATCATCTTTATAAGAGCAAGAACGCGAGTAAACAAAGCAAGTACCCTATCACAACAATCCTTACCCTCCCCTCATGTCTCCCCACATTCAATCCTTACCTTCCGGATAAACAACAGAGTAAGAAAGGAAACGAGATCTGAAGCCTATGTCTCCTCACATTCTTGTTGCAGAGGAACAAAAGAGTAAGAAAAGAAGCCGATCAAAAGAACACAACAAGATCTCAAGGTCAAGAAAGCGCACGAGCATATCAGAGATCAAGAAAGAAAGATTCAGAACGTTAAACAGGATGAGATCGTCTCTGTCGACGAGAAAAAAGAAAGAGGGATAGAAGGTCACCTCAGGGAGAAGGCGAAAAGAAGAAGAGGTCGCCGAAAGGAAGGTGCTTCTCCTCCAGGGACGACTCCGCTTTCTTGACGTTCTCCGTCGCCTCCACCACCGTGGCCTTCTCCTCTTCGGTCTTCCCCTCTCCTTCGGAGAGGTGAGAAAGAGCGGGGAAATCACGCAACGGACCGGTGCAGCGGATGGCGAGAGAGCAGTTAGTTATAATGGGCTTTCCTAACGCACGCTGTGGGTTCGATCTCATGCATCTCAACCGTCAAATGTGCATCCTGATTCGTCGAATTAAAGAATCTGACGGTTAATGATGTGACCACCGTTTTGCTTAGGATACGACCCGAGCGCATTCTACCAATTTCTAGCATTTCTGCAGGATGGCAATCGAAACAGATCGTATGAAGGTGGTGATGTGATGGACGGCAGTGATGGATTCTTGGGACGAGGGGACGTGATGCGACGTCTGCTCACGACGAACTCGTAGGCGCCGCATTCCACGATAGATGGCTGTGCATGCATTTAAGTATTTTCTTTATTATTAACATATATGAGTGACCATTAGATATAACCTTCCGGACGATAACAAAGAATAATAGATGAGAAGAAGAACAAGCAGGTTAGAGTTGTACTGCTGGTAATCGTTTGCAGCGGGAAAGGATGAGAAACCTAATAATCATTTATTGCCATAAACTCATCAGTTTGGCTTATAAAAAACCACCGAGCTCCTCCATTTATTCCCCAAGAATTCCATTACATGTGGCTGATCTTTAGTGGTTCATGAATGACTGAATTCACAGCACCAAGCATCTCGTTTGGCGAAGTAAATCCATCGGTCTTCATGTAGAAGACATGCAGGATCCTGCACATCTTCCAAAAGAGATCCTTGCAAGGCCTTGGGACGACACTTCCATCTCGTTGCAGCACCAGCCTCAAGAGCTCAGTCCTACTCCCGTCGATGGCCCTTTGCATCTCTTTCTTCACCTCTTCTTCCGAAGCCGAACCATGACTGTGAAGAATACGTAGTGACACGCTGTTCAACTTTCCTTCCTTGCCTTCTCTCTGCCCATGTAATGATGATAGTTTAGAATAAGTTAAACGACAGAAACAGAGTAAACTCACAAGAAAGCAATGATTAAGAGCCCAGATGTCACTAGAAATGTCAACAGGATGTAACTTTCGAATCATCATACAACTTACAATGGTCATCCTGTTCCTCAGCATGTCGGATAAAGTCACAAATACGGGGGTTTCACAACTACAGGCATTTAGTTGCAGTCAAGCAAGTAAATATTACAGGATTTCGAGAATGAAAACAGGAAACCCCTCAAAGGAAGAAAGATCTTATTGTATACAATTGATAAAACAAATGAAGCAGCATGCCACATGATTAAATCAGAAAAAAAATGTGGTGTTTTTCACAGCATAAAGGAAGATCTTAATATATAACAAATTCAAGGCATATTTAACAGTCCAGAATGAAGGCAAAAAAAGGAAAATATGCTGGCAGTATGAAAGTATTCTTACGGGTGAGAAGGAACTACTGCTTAAAATCCAAACTGAAGATTCCGAAACCATGTTTCCAAGTGTAAATTATCATTCAAACCATGATTCTAACATGACCAAGTGAAAGATGTAGATTATGTTTCTGAGGATAAATGTATAACATGATTGATCACAAACCCTAACATACAAATGACAATAGGCATCTATAATTTTTCCATAACTGTCCATGAATATACTCTAAACACAATTAGCAACAAAACATATAACTCACTGAACAATGCCACTCCCAAAGTGTTTGTGCAATTTCATACAGCATTTGTTAATTGTAAGGATAATTTGTATAGAGAAAATCTTACTTGAAAACCTCGTATATCGTTAAGAAGACGCCCACATGTGCTTACTAGTTTGAGCAAATTCTGATATTCTGGATGATTGACAACATATTCAGGAAGCTGTGGCCCAACAAAATAGAGCGCTGGGAGGATAATTGGTCCTAAAGCGAAGGACACATATCCATTCAACATGTACTCATCCAGTGATGGAACTTCTTTGTTGAGTGTCCACTCTGCCTCTTTCATCATGGACTTCATCAAACTAAGCCACTGAAATCAAATAATTTGTCAAAACCTTCACCCTTAAGGAGAAAAGAGAGAAGGAGAGGGATTTGATCTCACTATTTCAACTAAATGATGGGTGATGCTACGCTGCTGCAATGCAGATGCCCTAATACAAAGCTCATTTATTGTATTAAACAGAGCAGAAAAAATAATCTTGACTTGTTCCGAGCAGGACTCTTCTTTCCAAGTTCCATCCCACCTGTTAAAATTCAAGAAAGATAACTTTGTACCTAATGAACTTTTAACATAATCATCTGGTGGAGCTCAAACAAAAAGGAAATAGCACATACTTCTCAACCAACGAAATAAGACTTTCAAGCTCTTCTCTGGATCCTCCAAAGTCGAAGAAGTCATCAACAACAGTGGTGAGAATACTATTTTTGGCCCAGGACATGCGAGCTTCAGACATTTCAGGAGAGAAAAGTGTAGCAGCAGCAGAAAAATAGCAATATGCCTGCCTCTGCCGGGCAAATTCTAGCTGATCCAATTTATTCTCTTTGACCCAACTGTCAAGATGAAATAGTACCATCATAAAACATATACTGGAGAATTAAGCTACAATATCATGGTTCAGAAAAAGAAAGCAAACCTACTCCTCAAGATTTTGGAGTTCTTTGTGATATATAGACTGAGTAGTACAGAAATCTTCCAGTGCCAGTCCTAAGAGATTATTGTCATTTATACCACCATATCTGTTTTAAAGTTCAGTTTGGAAATCAATAACAAGAAGCAAATAGTAAATAGTCCCTTGCCAACATATTGTATAGTTAACTTACTGGTATGATGTTTTGAGAACATGGAACTTTTCAGCACCGAAGTTCTCAATATTTCTTTTGTGCTCTAGGCGATCAAGATTTGCATAAAACGGAAAGTTTAGAGCATAATCTACCTGGAAGAGCAATAAATGAATACAAAAATTTAAATAACACTTCCAAGGATCTGCTCATATACAACAAATGGTCAACAAAATAACCAGCCTTTAATATGAAGCATCAGCTTCGCATCATTGCCAAAGATAATCAACCAGTTTACCTCTTGTAAAGCAACTTGCGGGCCAAGTTTTTGGTTGCAAATCAATGCTTGCTTGAGAAAGTCTCTTGACCAGGAGCCCAGTTTATCTAAAACTTGTTCATTTGGTGAGATTTTGATTTGTGATGCCTTGTAAAGTTCCAAAACAGTACTCACATCTTTTAGGTATCCTTGCAGGGAGTTGCAGAAATAGTTTACTTCACTGAACTGGGTAAAGCAATCTACAAAAACATTTTAACCATCATCCATGATACAGTAGATATGGTAACAAAGGCTGAATCAAAACCTGAAACAAATTACCTGAGGATACATCATATCCATTCATTCGTAAAAGACGAAAAGCCATGGCACATGTGGCCATGTCTGAACTAATTTTTTCATCGTTTAGCAACCAGCATCTGCAAATTCAGCTATGATCAAGTTATTTTAAATTAAAATCTCAACTTATTAAAAAAATTATTTTTAGCATGGCACCTATATATTCTGTCCAAAATGCTCTTTATCTCGCGACTAAAATGTCGAGCGACTCCCAACCTTTCAATGTTGTCAATCATGCAAAGATGTAGATGCACATCTACAGGATATGAAGTAGGAACTGTGAAAAACCAACAAGTGTATTCAATAAATTGTGTAATATTAGCAAACTCACCTTTACATCTTATGAGACAGGGGAATGATGTCACCTGAACAGCCAAACCTCGATAGAAGAGAATGCAAATACTCGAGAGCTTTAGCATCATAAATATGCATCAGTGCAGCAGCAGTTGTGGATGGTGAATTGAATAGCGATCCATTTTTCCTTTGATATTTCATAATTTCTCTCCAGTCCAATATATTCCCCAATCCTTCTGCAACATATGCTAAATAGGCTTTTCGTCCCTCACAATTGTTTCCTTGTTTTCTAAATAATATACGAACAATACTGAGTGAGCAATTTCAGAGTATAACAAGGCCATAAACAACAGATCATATAGATGCCGAAATACAACACATTATAAATTCAACTATGTTCAAGAGTGATAATCAACAAAAAGGGCAAATATATAAACCCCATGAAATCTATAATTCTATATAACATATAGAGATACTTGTTTTATATTTTTTGAGGAAAGATACTATTTTGCATTTGCTGCTACTTATAGAATCTAGACACGAAATGGACCAGCAAGAGCTATGTATAAAATTGCCAATGGCTACACCACATAATAAAAAGCAAATGGTACATGTTCCCCAACATAAAGACTCAAAATAGTTCATCAGAAAAAAAACAAAAACATTCCAAAACCATTAGTTATACTAGTCAACCATGTAAGCAATCTCATTCTAAATGACACTAAATAGTGATGGTGATTAGCCACAGGTTTCTATTCTTGCTAATTTAATGATCTTGGAGGCAACAACTAAATTATCATTAAATACAACATATAGTTATATCACTTTATTGCTTTCACTCATAGTCATGACTTAAGCATTAAAGAGGAATGAATTAGCCAACTGGATATTAAGCTCACAAATATGACAAAATAAATTAAACAGATCAAGGATGAAACAATGCTCTATAACAATCAATGAAGCCTTTCATTTGCACCAAGAAGTGATAACTAATAAAAGAGCCCTTGCAATTTTACAATAAAAAAATTAAATTCTTGACTTAATGCAGACCAGAATGAGCAAACAATTCAATAAGATAGGTAATTCTCTAATTTTCAGTAAATTCACCTGAAATAACTTAAAAAATGTGTACAGATTGCTATAATTAAAAGTAGCACATAAAATCTTGTACAAAAAATTACTGATAAACCAGCTTGAAAAGTACAATATTAGCAAAATATATCAAAACCTAAAATGCAATAAGAACCAATACATTTTGTCAATATTTTGTCAACCTTTCAGTAAAGTCTTCTAACGTGTTCAAACCAAGTTATCTTTCCTCAACAATCAGAAGACTGTATAAGACAAAGAGCTTAAGTGCCATCACAGAAAACATAATCTAGCTATTCATGCTCCATTACATTATAGAATTTTGGTTACTAAAGGATGAGTCTACAGTAAAAGAAGGTAAAACATTAAACAAGAATATAACAAGCAGACTAGATTCAACACAGTAGTTGGATACCAGAAGAAGATGAATGGTCAATTTAGTAGCTATATGTATGATGAGAAAGATATCTGTACCCATTTTGTGGAACGATATCATCTCAACCAAAGTTATAAAGAGGCTCAAGGCTCGCTAAGGTCTCTCAGAGCCTAGGCATGATGTGAGACATGCGTCTCACAAGCACGAGGCATATTTGGAATGACAAAGCAAAGACCCAACATCCACATAAATGTAAAATATTTCACTTTCATGTCAGTTTTATATACAAGGGTTGCTAAACTGGTTGGTTTGGTACAGTCCAGTGGGTATTTATCGGGCCAACCGTCGAACAGGACACGGACCAGCCCAAACTGGACAGTCTGGTCTGGTTCAAATATTATATATATCTTATTTCTTTTACCCTTTTAGTGAGGGTTCCAATGCATCTATTCCATGCACTCACGAGGAGGCCCAAAGAGCTGCCACTCGCCACTTGCACGGATTGTGGCTCACCACTCTGTCACGGACAAACTTCTAAACTGAATGTTGGATGTAATGCTTATGTATGTCCGTGTCTTTTGGTATGTTCATGCTTAGCACAGCATGTAGAGGGACGGCCAAATGCTTAATAGTCCTATTTTTAGACAGGTTTGGTGGCCGCTTTAGGCTTGTAAATAAAGGTCGTGTCATGTGGACACTTGTGAGAGATATTCGGTCTGTAGTGGACCATTTTGACCCTTTGATGCGCAACTGTTCGGAGCTTGTAAAGTCTGTTTGTAATTTGCATTGGCTATGAAGTGTTTTCGGAGATGTTTGCTTGTGGATCCCGAGTGAGGCGCTTTCTCTAACC
>LVTN01000087.1:162825-174053 GCA_001649415.1 Musa itinerans | reverse complement strand
TGGGGGAGAATGTCACGGACAAACTTCTAAACTGAATGTTGGATGTAATGCTTATGTATGCCCGTGTCTTTTAGTATGTTCATGCTTAGCACAACATGTAGAGGGACGGCCGAAGGCTTAATAGTCCCATTTTTAGACAGGTTTGGTGGCCGCTTTAGGCTTGTAAATAAAAGTCGTGTCATGTGGACACTTGTGAGACATATTCGGTTTGTAGTGGACCATTTTGACCCTTTGTTGTGCAACTGTTCGGAGCTTGTAAAGTCTGTTTGTAATTTGCATTGGCTATGAAGTGTTTTCGGAGATGTTTGCTTGTGGATCCCGAGTGAGGCGCTTTCTCTAACCCGTTTTCTCTTTTGTAGGTCCTAAGGGACCATGGAAGGTTTCGGGGAGGCTGACCTTTGTGGACGGACACGCAAGGGTGCCACACAACTTAGGCAAAACCAGCTAAGTCTGTGACAACTCACTGCCCACTGTGCACTCAGGTATGCCTCTTTTTTTTTCCTTCTTTTTCCTTCTTCATCTTCCTCCTTTTCCTTTCTCTTTTTCATACTTTTCCTTTTTCCTTTGCTTCCTCTTCCTTCTTCCTCCCCTCCTCCCCCTCCAATGGTTCACAGGTACACTGGAACGGACCAAACTCATGCAGTCCAACTATGGACTGGCACAGGTCATCACTGAAACTGCAAACTTTTGTCATACAAGCTAAAATAATATACTATATTATTGCTATTTTTTAATTTGACTGCTTCATGGGTCTTGTAAGTGCTGCGTCAAGGAGATATGTAAGATTCGAACATTGCTAGGTATCTATCGTACATATGATTCACAGGAAAAAAGGAGAATTCAAATATGAGAAATCCTGAAAATACAAATTACTTAAAGAATTCCAACCTTTGTAGTTCTGCATCTCGCTTGCAAAGCATGTTATTTATGTCACTTTGGTCGATGGGAATTTCTAAACCAATGTTGAGGGCATATTCAAGCATACAAGGAAATATAATATCAAAGCCAATAGGAGAATGCAATTGCTCATCGACAATGCGAGAAAAGTTACTTTCAATAAAGCTGAGACCTGCAATAATGACAATAAACAGTCAATTAATGCACACACACAGTTCAAATTTATGACTCATGTTTTGCATTTACCTCTCCTAACATGTTCTTGACCAGATTTCCATCGCTCAAGTGCAAGTATACATGCCAACGTGGAAGACAGACCATCATTAATAAGAGAGGGATGGAAATGATGGAGTCCCCATGAGCCATCAGGATGTTGATTGTCTAATATCCAATTCAGACATTGTGGGAAACATGGACGCTGAGGAGACATCGGAGAAGGGACCATTGCTACCCATGCAGTGTCATAAGATGAAGCTGAAAGTTCAATCTTCTGCAAATGCTCCCTGATTCTTTCCATCGATCCATTTGAGCACTGAAATGCATTTGGAAATTACAGTCCATCCACATGTATCATTACTAGATTTACAATACAGATGAATGAAACTGACAACATACCAGTAATGTACTGTTGCCACTTGTATGATTCTTGCATCCATGATCTAGTTTTGCTGCACCTCAAATAAAAAAAGATCAAAAGAAATTAGAACACAGCAAGGACATCAGTAACTGAAGAAACTAAACGCAAGAGGACAATTTTGTCTGCACCTCCTGACATAGAGATAAAAGAAGGGAAAAAAATAATCATAGAATCAATTCATGTCAGTTTTAACAATTTATGAAGCAAAAGATGCTGATGTGAAGCAAACAATATAACAAGGAAAAAGATGCATAATCAAAATCAGGAGTATCTTATATCTTGGTTAGCCCAAGTAAACAAATTAACTATTCTTCGAAAGTGTCAGAAGAACTTTATGCTCGAGAAAACTACTAAATAAACTAATAACTTTGGAGGCATCTCGATCATAAATGAAAAGATTGAATCTTTACTTTGAGGTTTTTACTTTCTGAAAAAGAAAAAAGGCAAAGCACAACTATCATAAGAAACACAGTCCATTAAGGACAATATAACCGCTATCAAGCATTATAACAAGAATAAATTAAGCCATGAAAAACATAATTTCATCGATAGTCCACATCAAACATGTCAGATAACTGAAAATACCAAGTCAACAAACATGAAATACTGACATTAAAAGGTTAATCTTCTAAATGGAATTGTAGAACAGAAAATAATAATGATGAAGAAGAAGCGGATAGTATCTAAGGAGACCTTTCATGCTCGGATTAGAAAAGTTAAGTACCTCTAGGAGCAGGACCTCTGACAGATTGTGCAATTGGCAAACCAGACATTTGAGAATCTCAATCTCTAATGCTTGAAATGGAACCTTACAGAGAACAGAATCCGACAGGCACTGCGCTACACTTGCAAATGTACACTGGAAGAAAAAGAGAAAGGATTGAATAAAACAGAGGGACGAGAAGCAAAGCTTCATGAATAATATTGAACGAGAATGCAAAATTTGGTGATGGAATGTTCAATTGTTTAGACAATATTCGACTATTATTGCTATGTTAGATCATATAAATGACCTGATGAAATCAAACTAAAGCAAAGAAAAGATTGCAGCTGATTTGTAAGGTGCACCAATCTTGCGATTTTCGAGGTCCAGCCGCTTTCCTTCCATGGAAAATAATGTTCTTTCTCTGTTACACTATGCCGATCTTTCATCATAACACTTTTTTTTCTTTTTGATATACTCATATGCAGAAGATTCTTATTCTTAGTGGCACATATTTTAAAGAACATGTATCTTTTTTATTTTTATTGATAAAGAAAAGTTCGAACTTGCAAACCAATACTGCATCAATGAAAATGAAAAGAAAGGGATATCCTTGCTTCTCACTCTACCAACGCTTAAAGACAAGAGGAGTGATGTATTCAGATTTTCCCTTTGATGAGGAGTGATGTATCCAATTTAACCCCATACGGGGGAGGAGGAGCTACAGCCTCCGAGGGCTGGATAGGCGCAGAATAAGCTCAGGGTGCACAAAGCGCCAATGCGAGGAATTGAAATCTAGCGCTTCTAAACCCAGCAGAATGCACTATCGCCCGGTAAAAGAAGGGTATCGAACACACACACATGCCCATGCACATATATAGATAAAACAGTAAATAACTCAACAAGTATCGAAAGGGCCCGGATCAAAGTCACATCAGAGATCTACGGACAGAGAATGGCCTGATCTATCTTTCTATCTATCTCATCTAATTAAAGAACACCAGGCCCCTTCCTTTATGATATCCATAAAGGAATCGTGGATACAAAATCACGGCCAGTTATCCATCATCGGGTCATCGTGAGTACGAAAGAATTCGCGTTCCCAGCACACAGACAAGGTTATAGGTGTCATGCGATGCACCAAAAAGAGTCGGAGGGAAAACGTGGTCCGCGGAAGAACAGATAAGTTCTTGGGTTTTCACAATCTCGAAAACAAAATGAAGCGGAGAGGAACAGGGGGACGAGGAGAGGAAGGAGAGGGGCGATGGAAACATTACCAGCAGCGACCGGAATCGAACTTCTTGAGTCGCACGAAGGCAGGAAAAGAAGGTGAGTGCGGGATGGTACGGCGAGGTTCGTCGCACACAAAGATGCCCACCGATTTCTTTCTCTCTGCAGCATCAGAAAATAAAAATAAAGCGGCTGGTGAGGGCGGTCTGGTGCCCCTTAAATCCATCATGATCACGGCCATTCCAACTCGTCGTGGGGCCCACATCAGGCAGGATCTTGATTGATTCGTTTCGATTTGGGTTCCAAAAAGTCTTTTTTTGAGGAGCATTAGAGCCAGCAATAAATGTTGCTTCTTAGAAACAGACGAAATAGCTTTCGAGTTTCATTACGAACGAAGAAAACGATTTTTTTCGCGCATAAAGATTGAACAGATACTTCGATCCAAGCAGCAGACTAGTTGTGAATCAAGTGGTCAGAATGGGGAAATCAATCCCAATTTAATCCCCATCACAGGATGATTGTAAACTTTACGAGCTTTAATTATATATGAAGATGGATACGCATTCCGAACACATGGATGCCTAAGACAAGACAATGACAAGGCCAACAACCATTTAATTAATTGTACCTGCTGATACAGACTCCGGGTGCAGTTGCAACTAACGATTTCACGCTTTCGGGTCGAGATTGAGTCGTGCCAACTACTGATCGACGACATCAAAGCAACAACAGTTGATAAAAAACCATCAAGCTCTCCTCCATTTATTCCCCAAGAATTCCATTACATGTGGCTGACCTTTAGTGGTTCATGAATGACTGAATTCACAGCACCAAGCATCTCGTTTGGCGAAGTAAATCCATCGGTCTTCATGTAGAAGACATGCAGGATCCTGCACATCTTCCAAAAGAGATCCTTGCAAGGCCTTGGGACGACACTTCCATCTCGTTGCAACACCAGCCTCAAGAGCTCAGTCCTACTCTCGACGATGGCCCTTTGCATCTCTTTCTTCACCTCTTCTTCCGAAGCCGAACCATGACTGTGAAGAATACGTAGTGACACGCTGTTCAACTTTCCTTCCTTGCCTTCTCTCTGCCCATGTAATGATGATAGTTTAGAATAATTTAAACGACAGCAACAGAGTAAACTCACAAGAAAACAATGATTAAGAGCACAGATGTCACTAGAAATGTCAACAGGATGTATCTTTCGAATCATCATACAACTTACAATGGTCATCCTGTTCCTCAGCATGTCTGCTAAATTCACAAATATGGGGGTTTCACAACTACAGCATTTGGTTGCAGTCAAGCAAGTAAATATTACAGGGTTTCCAGAATGGAAACAGGAAACCACTCAAAGGAACAAAGACCTTATGGTATACAATTGATAAAACAAATGAAGCAGCGTGCCACATGATTAAATCAGAAAAAAATGTGGCCTTTTTCACAGAACAAAGGAAGAGCTTAATATATAGCAATTTCAAGTCATATTTAACAGTCCAGAATGAAGGCAAAAAAAGGAACAAAAGTTGGCAGGATGAAAGCACTATTCGGGGTGAGAACAAACTACTGCTTAATATCCAAACTGAAGATTCCGGAACCATGTTTCTAAGTGTAAAATATCATTCAAACCATGATTCTAACATGACCAAGTGAAAGATGTAGATTATGTTTCTGAGGATAAATGTATAACATGATTGATCACAAACCCTAACATACAGACGACAAGATGCATCTACAGTTTTTCCATAACCGTCCATGTATAGACTCTAAAACACAACTAGCAAGAAAACATATAACTCACTGAACAATGCCACTCCCAAAGTGTTTGTGCAATTTCATACAGCATTTGTTAATTGTAAGGATAATTTGTATAAAGAAAATCTTACTTGAAAACCTTGCATGTCGTTAAGAAGACGCCCACATATGCTTACTAGTTTGAGCAAATTCTGATATTCTGGATGATTGACAACATATTCAGGAAGCTGTGGCCCAACAAAATAGAGCGCTGGGAGGAAAATTGGTCCTAAAGCAAAGGACAGACATCCATTCAACATGTACTCATCCAGCGATGGAACTTCTTTGTTGAGTGTCCACTCTGCCTCTTTCATCATGGACTTCATCAAACTAAGCCACTGAAATCAAATAATTTGTCAAAACCTTCTCCCATAAGGAGAAAAGAGAGAGGGAGAGAAGGATTTGATCTCACTATTTCAACTAAATGGTGGGTGACGCTACGCTGCTGCAATGCAGATGCCCTAATACAAAGCTCATTTATTGTATTAAACAGAGCAGAAAAAATAATCTTGACTTGTTCAGAGCAGGACTCTTCTTTCCAAGTTCCATCCCACCTGTTAAAATGCAAGAAAGATAACTTTGTACCTAATGAACTTTTAATATAATCATCTAGTGGAAATAGCACATACTTCTCAACCAACGAAATAAGACATTCAAGCTCTTCTCTGGATCCTCCAAAGTCGAAGAAGTCATCAACAACAGTGATGAGAATACTATTTTTGGCCCAGGACATGCGAGCTTCAGACATTTCAGGAGAGAAAAGTGTAGCAGCAGCAGAAAAATAGCAATATGCCTGCCTCTGCCGGGCAAATTCTAGCTGATCCAATTTATTCTCTTTGACCCAACTGTCAAGATGAAATAGTACCATCATAAAACATATACTGGATTCAGAGAAAGAAAAGCAAACCTACTCCTCAAGATTTTGGAGTTCTTTGTGATATATAGACTGAGCAGTAGAGAAATCTTCCAGTGCCAGTCCTAAGAGAATATTGTCATTTATACCACCATATCTGTTCCAATGTTCAGTTTAGAAATCAATAACAAGAAGCAAATAGTAAATAGTCCCTTGCCAACATATTGTATAGTTAACTTACTGGTATGATGTTTTGAGAACATGGAACTTTTCAGCACCGAAGTTCTCAATATTTCTTTTGTGCTCTAGGCGATCAAGATTTGCATAAAACGGAAAGTTTAGAGCATAATCTACCTGGAAGAGCAATAAATGAATGCAAAAATTTAAATAACACTTCCAAGGATCTGCACACATTCAACGAATGGCCAACAAAATAACCAGCCTTCAATACGAAGCATCAGCTTTGCATCATTGCCAAAGATAATCAACCGGTTTACCTCTTGTAAAGCAACTTGTGGTCCAAGTTTTTGGTTGCAAATCAATGCTTGCTTGAGAAAGTCTCTTGACCAGGAGCCCAGTTTATCTAAAACTTGTTCATTTGGTGAGATTTTGATTTGTGATGCCTTGTAAAGTTCCAAAACAGTACTCACATCTTTTAGGTATCCTTGCAGGGAGTTGCAGAAATAGTTTACTTCACTGAACTGGGTAAAGCAATCTACAAAAACATTTTAACCATCATCCATGATACAGTAGATATGGTAACAAAGGCTGAATCAAAACCTGAAACAAATTACCTGAGGATACATCATATCCATTCATTCGTAAAAGACGAAAAGCCATGGCACATGTGGCCATGTCTGAACTAATTTCTTCATCGTTTAGCAACCAGCATCTGCAAATTCAGCTAGGATCAAGTTATTTTAAATTAAAATCTCAACGTATTAAAAAAATTATTTTTAGCATGGCACCTATATATTCTGTCCAAAATGCTCTTTATCTCGCGACTAAAATGTCGAGCGACTCCCAACCTTTCAATGTTGTCAATCAAGCAAAGATGTATATGCAAATCTACCGGATATGAAGTAGGAACTGTGAAAAACCAACAAGTGTATTCAATAAATTGTGTAATATTAGCAAACTCACCTTTACATCTTATGAGACAGGGGAATGATGTCACCTGAACAGCCAAACCTCGATAGAAGAGAATGCAAATACTCGAGAGCTTTAGCATCATAAATATGCATCAGTGCAGCAGCAGTTGTGGATGGTGAATTGAATAGCGATCCATTTTTCCTTTGATATTTCATAATTTCTCTCCAGTCCAATATATTCCCCAATCCTTCTGCAACATATGCTAAATAGGTTTTTCGTCCCTCACAATTGTTTCCTTGTTCTCTAAATAATATACGAATAATTCTGAGTGAGCAATTTCAGAGCATAACAAGGCCATAAACAACAGATCATATAATGCCGAAATACAACACATTATAAATTCAACTATGTTCAAGAATGATAATCAACAAAAAGGGCAAATATATAAACCCCATGAAATCTATATAACATATAGAGATACTTGTTTTATATTTTTTGAGGAAAGATACTATTTTGCATTTGCTTCTACTTATAGAATCTAGACACGAAATGGACCAGCAAGAGCTATGTATAAAATTGCCAATGGCTACACCACATAATAAAAAGCAAATGGTACATGTTCCCCAACATAAAGACTCAAAATAGTTCATCAGAAAAAAAAAACAAAAACATTCCAAAACCATTAGTTATACTGGTCAACCATGTAAGCGATCTCATTCTAAATGACACAAAATAGTGATGGTGATTAGTCACAGGTTTCTATTCTTGCTATTTAATGATCTTGGAGGCAACAACTAAATTATCATTAAATACAACATATAGTGATATCACTTTATTGCTTTCACTCATAGGCATGACTTAAGCATCAAAGTGTAATGAATTAGCAAACTGGATATTAAGCTCACGAATATGACAAAATAAATTAAACAGATCAAGGATGAAACAATGCTGTATAACAATCAATGAAGCCTTTCACTTGCACCAAGAAGTGATAACTAATGAAAGAGCCCTGGCAATTTTACAATGAAAAATTAAATTTCTTGACTTAATGCGGCCAGAATGAGCAAACTATTCGAAAAGATAGGTAATTATCTAATTTTCAGTAAAATCACCTGAAATAACTTAGAAAATGTGTCTACTGATTGCTATAGTTAAAAGTAGCAAATAATATCCTGTATAAAAAATTACTGAGAAAAAAGGAGAATTCAAATATGAGAAATCCTGAAAACACAAATTACTTCAATAATTCCAACCTTTGTAGTTCTGCATCTCGCTTGCAAAGCATGTTATTTATGTCACTTTGGTCGATGGGAATTTCTAAGCCAATGTTGAGAGCATATTCAAGCATACCAGGAAATATAATATCAAAGCCAATAGGAGAATGCAATTGCTCATCGACAATGCGAGAAAAGTTACTTTCAATAAAGCTGAGACCTGCAATAATGACAATAAACAGTCAATTAATGCACACACACAGTTCAAATTTATGACTCTTGTTTTGCATATACCTCTCCTAACATGTTCTTGACCAGATTTCCATCGCTCAAGTGCGAGTATACATGCCAACGTGCAAGACAGACCATCATTAATAAGAGAGGGATGGAAATGATGAAGTCCCCATGAGCCATCAGGATGTTGATTGTCTAATATCCAATTCAGACATTGTGGGAAACATGGACGCTGAGGAGACATCGGAGAAGGGACCATTGCTACCCATGCAGTGTCATAAGATGAAGCTGAAAGTTCAATCTTCTGCAAATGCTCCCTGATTCTTTCCATCGATCCATTTGAGCACTGAAATGCATTTGGAAATTACAGTCCATCCACATGTATCATTACTAGATTTACAATACAGATGAATGAAACTGACAACATACCAGTAATGTACTGTTGCCACTTGTATGATTCTTGCATCCATGATCTAGTTTTGCTGCACCTCAAATAAAAAAAGATCAAAAGAAATTAGAACACAGCAAGGACATCAGTAACTGAAGAAACTAAACGCAAGAGGACAATTTTGTCTGCACCTCCTGACATAGAGATAAAAGAAGGGAAAAAAATAATCATAGAATCAATTCATGTCAGTTTTAACAATTTATGAAGCAAAAGACGCTGACGTGTAGCAAACAATATAACAAGGAAAAAGATGCATAATCAAAATCAGGAGTATCTTATATCTTGGTTAGCCCAAGTAAACAAATTAACTATTCTTCGAAAGTGTCAGAAGAACTTTATGCTCGAGAAAACTACTAAATAAACTAATAACTTTGGAGGCATCTCGATCATAAATGAAAAGATTGAATCTTTACTTTGAGGTTTTTACTTTCTGAAAAAGAAAAAAGGCAAAGCACAACTATCATAAGAAACACAGTCCATTAAGGACAATATAACCGCTATCAAGCATTATAACAAGAATAAATTAAGCCATGAAAAACATAATTTCATCGATAGTCCACATCAAACATGTCAGATAACTGAAAATACCAAGTCAACAAACATGAAATACTGACATTAAAAGGTTAATCTTCTAAATGGAATTGTAGAACAGAAAATAATAATGATGAAGAAGAAGCGGATAGTATCTAAGGAGACCTTTCATGCTCGGATTAGAAAAGTTAAGTACCTCTAGGAGCAGGACCTCTGACAAATTGTGCAATTGGCAAACCAGACATTTGAGAATCTCAATCTCTAATGCTTGAAATGGAACCTTACAGAGAACAGAATCCGACAGGCACTGCGCTACACTTGCAAATGTACACTGGAAGAAAAAGAGAAAGGATTGAATAAAACAGAGGGACGAGAAGCAAAGCTTCATGAATAATATCGAACGAGAATGCAAAATTTCGTGATGGAATGTTCAATTGTTCAGACAATATTTGACTATTATTGCTATGTTAGATCATATAAATGATCTGATGAAATCAAACTAAAGCAAAGAAAAGATTGCAGCTGATTTGTAAGGTGCACCAATCTTGCGATTTTCGAGGTCCAGTAGCTTTCCTTCCTCGGAAAATAACGTTCTTTCTCTGTAACACTATGCCAATCTTTTACCATAACACTTTTTTTTTTCTTTTTGATATACTCATTTGCAGAAGATTCTTATTCTTAGTGGCACATATTTGAAGGAACTTGTATCTTTTTTATTTTTATTGATACAGAAAAGTTCGGGCTTGCAAACCAATACTGCATCAATGAAAATGAAAAGAAAGGTGGACGAATAATGGATTCGCCGCGGAAAACATGGTCCGCAGAAGAACAGATAAGTTATTGGGTTTTCACAACCTTGGGCATCTTCTCGAAAACAAAATGAAGCGGAGAGGAACAGGGGGACGAGGAGAGGAAGGAGAGGGGCGATGGAACCATTATCAGCGACCGGAATCGAACTTCTTGGGTCGCACGAGGGCGAAGGAGAGCGGGCCGAGGCGGCAAGCACAGGAAAAGAAGGTGAATTTGCAACGGGGAGGTTTGTCGCACACAAATATGCCTACCTATTTCTCTCTGCACAATCAGAAAATAAAAATAAAACGGCTGGTGAGCGCCGCCTTTGCCCCCGGTTTCCCCTAAATTTATGACGATCACGGCCAGACCCACTCATCGTGGAGCAATAAATGTTTCTTTTGAGGAACAGATGGTAATCGGCGAGGAGCTTTGGGAGTCGGCAGTAAATGTTGCTTCTGAGAAACAGATGGTACTCGGCGAGGAGCGTTGAGAGTCTGGAATAAATGTTGCTTCGGAGAAACAAATGGTACTCGGCGATGACCCAAGAAATAGCTTTCGAGTTTCAATACGGACGAAGAAAACGATTTTTCCCGAAGAAAGATTGAACAGATTCTTTGATCCAAGCAGCAGACTAGTTGTGAATCAAATCATGCTACGGTCGGAATGGGGAAATCAATTCCAATTTAATCCCCATCACAGGATGATTGTAAACTTTACGAGCTTTAATTGTATCTCGACCATAGGAAAGTTCGAATTGGTCCAACATTTCATCGTCCAACACATAATTTGTCCTATATATA
>LVTN01000087.1:50389-161018 GCA_001649415.1 Musa itinerans | reverse complement strand
AAACCAAACTTCACTCTTAAATGCGTCAATAAATCCATATAGAGAGTTCAGAATTTAGAGTACAGTCCTTCAGAATGAATAATCTTCAAAGTCATAGATCTGGATATCCAGAATGACTTTTTCAGCTTACATGATTGGTGGTTTCATGTAACTTCAGCATGCAAACACCAGAACTCGAGATAAAATACAAAACATGCACCAATTTCCATCAGACAACATTATTGTGTCTTCCACTGCAAACTTATGCCAAACAGATACTAAAACCAAACTTCACTCTTAAATGCGTCAATAAATCCATATAGAGAGTTCAGAATTTAGAGTACAGTCCTTCAGAATGAATAATCTTCAAAGTCACAGATCTGGATATCCAGAATGACTTTTTCAGCCTACATGATTGGTGGTTTCATGTAACAAATAGAAGGTGTCGTAAGTAGGTCTTGCAGACTCTGCCATCATGCGAAAGCTTATAGACTAAATAGATGAAAGGCATTGACATCTCTATAGAATCTTGGTGTGAAACATGAAACACAAGATTTTCACTAAGGGAAATGCAAAAAAATTTCTCAACCTATGCAACTAGCATGAGAACCCTTTTAGCGGACACCAAAATATAGGAGTTTTACCAATGTCATCTTTCAGGTTATGGAATAGTGTTTAAAGGCCAATTTATATGTTTTTATCTTAGTCCTTCTACTATGTGATTTTCTTCCATTAGCTAAAATTCTTGTTGAAGCATTAGCATATCATGGTGGACTCCTGCTTTTAACATAATTAAGCAAAACATAAATCAGCCTATTAGTCAAAGCCATAACATAATATAGCAAATAAAATGCAAACAAGAGAAAACTAGATGATGTTTTCATAACCGCAGGCCAAAAATTCATGCGCACACAACCTTACACATGCTGATGTCAGATGTGGTGGAATGGATCAATTTAATGCTCAATTGGCCTCCAAAATTTTCAATAGGGATTGGTGTATTGCCATGTTAATTAATATAGACGAAGAACACCACAGGCTCATGGACATATGTAATATTTGGAGATGTTGCACAAATATATCACTATTTTGGTAGCAACTACATCCTGGAAAGAAAAAAATTGCATGATAGTTAATAAGGATTCAATACCATAAATGATTATAATATTTATCTTGCTATCGTATCATACAGAATTCTCGCCACGAAGAAAAAGTTATAGAACAAATTATGATACCTATCACTGATCCCTTACCATTCCAATGTTCTTTTTCATATTTGGGCTATATCTGAGCTTCTCAATTGGCCTAGAAAAGAAAACAAAAAAAAACTGGTAAAATTGATAAATGAGTTTTTTTTTTCTCGTAAATCTTTTTTAAAAATTGATCTCGTTACCCTTTAACTTCAACAACATCGCCTGGCTTTAAGGTTGCAAAATGCTGACTCATTTGCCCATCTGGATATACCTGCAGCGATAGACAGCATTTTTAGAGGACTAATTAAGATGAGAAACCATTGATGTTGCAGAGCCTCATTCGTAAACCATGCAAACCTAGGAGAGAACTTTATCTTGGCGTGCTCTTAAGAAAACAAACCTTGATTAATAAATCAAAGTAACCTTTTGAATCCGGATCTGATATGGGAGTATACCTAAGACAAATCAACAGATTATGACTGCATGAACATATATAAACAAATTTAAAAGTTTACATGATACTATGAAATAATGATTCTTAGAGAACCTGAAGACATTAGCAATAAAGATAATTTTCTTTAACATTTGCATATCTAGGTTTCAATGTAGCAACCAAAATAAACAGAACAAAAAACCTCATGATAGTCTTTCCAATGAGTTAGAAAACCGGTTAAAACATCAGATAATAACAGTAAAATAATACAAATTATATAATTACATCCCTAGGCATAGAAGTTGTAGTTATTTGCTCAAAACCGTTCAGGCACAGTGCACCACAAAATGTAAAAAAGATTCATAGAGGCATATCACAGAGCAAATTGCATGAACTACATTGGTTCAGTCAAGTCCATGCTGGGATAGGCCAAACAACTACATGCAGATGTTAGGCTAATTTTAGATGAAAATTAATTGATGCTTGATGCTTACAAGTTTCGGCTTTGCTAAGGTACACATACAGAAACACAGTAACATAAATGGTCAATGAGCACTCATAATTTCAAATTTCTCACCTTATTTTCTTGGCGAATATGAGTAAAAACAAGCCTTGAGTTCACTTTATTTTCAATAAAATACGAGGGGGAAGCTAAATCCAGCATCATATGATCACAAAAGCGAACTTGTGCATCATGTTAAAACATTCCTACTGTCTAGATACAAAGCATTAATAACTCGATGAAGAATTGAACTTTTATAACATACAATGCCATGCAATGTCAATGATACAAAAGTCCCTACTAGGATTAGACAATCATAATATCTTCTTCGTAAGTACTTACGGACGAATCACATATTTTCTCCTCCCTTCTGATTCTTCTCCAACTGGAGCCCTGCGATCGGCATGGTGAAGATAGTTGAAAAGGACATAATAAAACCATTACAACAAACTTACTCAACCAGAACATAAAATATGATGAAAGAAAGGACAATCAACAATATGAGAACATGCTCGGAATCATGAAAAAAGCAAGGAAATACAAGTATAAACCACCTACCTAAAATCTTTCTTCGTTTGCCATCATTTTCCTACTATATATCACCTACTCCAATACTAACCCCTCTGTCAAGCGATCACTGCTTGAGAAAATGTCCCCCTGTCACAGGGCACTTTCTGAGCCCAAAGAGCAGGAAGTTTAGTTTTTTCCTCTTTTTGGTATAAACCTTGTCATCTACCCTTCTAGAATCTTTCCAAGCCTAAGAGTGTTTTCAAGAACTGTTTTCTAGTTCCAACAACTATTGTTATGTCTTGACAGATTATCGCAAAAGTCCTGAGCTCAAATCCCACCTTTGTCACTTACCCTTCACACAAAAAATAAAAAGAAAACTATTGTTATGTCCAACTACTAGGGTTAGAATGCTTTATTAGTTCTAGAAAAGTATCAGGCTATATCTTTAAAACCTTAATGAATGTCAACAGTTGGTAAAATTGCAAATTGTCACATTTCTCATCAGACCTTAGTTATAAGTTGATGTTTTATAACATATCTCATATTTCTCGGGGAAAAGGCCTTATACATTCAGGAGAAAACATAATGAACTGCTTCAGATAACTTACTTTTACAGCCACATACTATTCCATAGTTTGATAAAGCACTTAATAATCAGAACAATACCTTGTGAGAATGCAAGAAGCAACATCCAGACCTAGTTTGGCAGTAGGATCAAATGAGAACCTGAAGAACAAATAACATAGTTCAGTTATGTATAGGGTTATATCGAGAGACCTCGAATGGCATTCAAAGAATCTCCATAATCACAAGCCAAAAGTATTCAGCTATAGAGACACATGGATAAACTACATAAAGCCCACACCAGAAGCATTAGATAGCAAGAGTTTCAAACCCAAGGGAAAATACAAATGCAATAGAAACAGAACCAAGATGAAGTACCTGAATAATTGAGTGTTATGACTGACCCTTGCAGTTTCTTGAAGCTTGAATTCTAACCATTTTTCAGGGTCCAGGGCTGCAAAATAAAGAAAATAAATTAAACATGTAACATATCATGAATAGATCAGTCACAAAAGTGGTTATAAACTAATGAAGAACATGTCACCAATGATGAGGTTATAAACTAATTGTCCATCAAGTATGCCACTAATTTAATGTGCCTGGGATAATTAATAGTTGTATAAATGCTTAGAGTTCCTTGTCAAGATTGCCATGTCTAATGAAATTAAACAAGCAAGCAGAAGTTTAGAAGTTCATCCTAAGAAACATAGGTTTGGGCCAAACAACAGTGTGTCACCAGAAAGCTCAACATGCTTAGTAGCAGATATGCAGTTTATTTAAACAAGAATCCCAGCAATAATAAGATGCATAAAGCAGAGATGCATGAAAGTAGCATCTCATGGCATTTCAGAGTGGCAAAAATTAAGAGAGACTTCACACCAGCTAACATCTAGAATCCTATTTAACATGAAAGATACTCTAGAAGCTTTCTTAATGTCATAGACTTTTACAATTTTCAGAAGCTATCCTATTAGCCACGTTCTGGAAAGTCTTCACATCAATTTAAATGTCAACATCAAGAGCTCATAAATAATAGCAAAAAATGCAAAAACAACCAAGCCACAAAGTCCCAAATATTTGGGGGTTGGTTTCCATGGATCTTTGACCGTCATTGGCTCTGTAGAAAATCATACTAGCAAAAAATGCCCAGCCATAAAAAAAAATGCATTAGAAACTATTCAGTAGTTTACTAGTTAGCAAGAATGTGAACACCTGAAATCACTCAAATTTGCTATCAATAAAGAAGTTGACTGGAACTTACCGACTTTAATAATTGATTCATCAATCTTGGGGTCAAGTTGAGCCTACAAAGATGAGAACAGACAATCAGTTGCTGAAAAAGTAGAAATGCTGCTAGAAATTTAAGAACACTCCAATTTAGGAATGTAAAGCCAGACAAAGAAAACTGAAGACTAAGTGGAGTTAAATATTACAAGCATTGAGACATGTGTCAATTAATGGATTTCCAAGTTTTGTAACATCAGAAAACTGAGAAAACTGGTCATTGTATTGAACTTACGACAAGATGGCCTCAGGACAAATTTAAGGACAAAGAGCATAGCATACTAATATCAACCATGAACAAAGAAATCACTCCAAATAATAAAGTTTTGTTCAGCAATGAATGTAAGTCCAAATCCAACACTAGTGGAAGACACTGCAACAACCCATACATAAGAGTATCTTCAATATTACACTTGTTATTAGTTCATGGACTGTAATTCATCGTGCATTCCTTCTTCGTTATCCATATTCCATAATCGCAATACTTTCATAAAGCTGTGAAATACTTTGCATCCTAAATCCCCATAATTAGTAGCATGGTAATATATTTATCCCCATCCTTTTTTTGTCTCGTTTTATTCTCTTTCAAATTCGGAGAGCATTTTGTTTTGCTCTCCCCATAATTAGAAACAAAGACTAAGATTACCCCCAAAATCCCTTACCTATAAACCTTGTCCGATATCTACACATGAACAAGCGCAAATTACATGCATACAGACCACAACAACAAACTATTCACCAACGACGAATGATATAAGGTTGGAAATCCGAACCAAAAGGATCGATCTAATCAAACAATAGACAAAAAAAAAAAAAATCGGTCCTATGTGGATCATCGAAGGCCAATATCCTATGTGAGGAGGAGGTGCGGGATGGGGTTTACGACGGTGGGTGAGGAAGAGTAATAGTAAACGGCGACTCCAGCGGTGAGGGCAGCGGCGGCGCCAAATGGAAAGCGACGGTGGCCATCGATGGCGTCCGGGAAGGCACTGCGAAGACGACCAGGAGCGCTCAGCGACGAGAAAGAAACGTGGGAGGATAGTCGCCTCAGGAGCACTGACATGGCTCAGATCAGGAGGAAACGAAAGCCGAGAAACAGAGAGAGAAGGGCTTAAGTCGACGCAAAGATCGCCTCCTAAGACCGACTCGTGGCAAACGGAGGGAAAAAATAAATAAATAAAAGATTTATTCAATTATTATTATTTGTTAGCGTGGTGGATGATTAACTATATAAAAAAGGGGCCCGTGTTATTGGGTTTAATTGGGCTTTGGATCCGGTGGCGCTTTTAGTTAGCTCTCCGTTCCCCACCCACGTGGAGTGAACCGAAAGAAAAGGATGAACAAAAGAATGGGCAACGGTTGAAGTGGTATGGTTACCATAAAGTGTCGATCGATTCTCCTTGCGTCCCCGTTCACAAATAGAGAAAGGCTCACAAAGCAAAGAATTAAAATATATAATTACCGGATGATGGTCATCTGATATGTTAACCTGATTCATACTCAGTCAAATAACCTCATGAATTGAGATTAAAAAAATTAAAAGAAATTAAATTCTTCATCATATAGAGCAATTACAAGACCACTAAATTATCTTCATTTCTCTTCTATACTTTCTCTCACATAAATTTTGAATACCACGAACTACTAGGATTACTTGTTCATAGCTTGGCTTCAGTAATCCTAAAATAAATTACCGATCCTAACACAATAGTTTGAGGCTAGAGACAACCTAACACATATGCGCCCTGTAGATCGGTGACGCACTGCAAAGAAAGAAAACCAGAAAAACAACAAAGATGCCAAATTCAGTGCATATATAATATAAATTCGGTTAAAACAAATGCATCACAACACCACTGTGTTGGTGAAGCACAAGCCAAAACATGGTACACATAGCAAGCAAACACAACCTGTGAATAAAATACTCAGAGTTGATAGCACAACATTCTCTGTACAAGGCACATTAAGCAGAAGAACCAGGGCCGGCTTTCCTTCCCAATCCAGCTTTACCGTATCTATGACAGAGAACCATGATATTATCATCTATGGACTATAACTATAGCACGCACTTCAATCTTTTCTCGATCCGAAATATCATTCGTTACTTAAGAATAAGATCCGTCGAGTCCCAGCGTCGTAACGAGAAATTTGCAGACGTCCTCCATCTCTCCCGGGACTGTATAGTGGCCGAGCCTACATAATAATAATTTCAACAATCTTAACACAAGCAACTTAATTCACTGAATGAGAATGGCTATGCAAGAAAAAAGGTGTCACGTACCCGTTATATGTCTTGAAAGTAACATTCTCGAATCCGACTGATTTTAGAACCTGAGAAGATTTCTCTCCATGTTTATACAGCACTACATCATCTCCTGTAAGAATTCAATTTTAAGGTATTATTGTAAAATGTAATACTGCTCCACAGGGAAGTCGCGCAACTTCTAAAACTTGGACTACTGGGATAAACATTTGGAATACCAGAATGCAATATTGCTGCAGCTTTTGGATGAATCATGAGGATCAAATGCAACTTCCATAAAGAACTTGAGAACAAATTATTACTAGTATCAATTTGAACGATGCTCCGATATGAACAGAAAAAATAGTTTTCAGATAGTCAAGCAAATGAATCTTTTGATTATTTTGATCAAGAATGGTCTTTTATGACAGTCAAGGGAAACCTATAACTGAACAGAAATATTTACCGCACCTGCTAGCGGACTAACCATTATTGACTAAATATCCAGGATGCACTAGAAGAAACAAGAAAATATGTTCATATCCAAAATTTCAGCTAGTACATCAAACTTCTGGGAAAGAGCAATAGTCATTGGTATATTTTGAATCAGTTTACACCAAATCTTTTGTGACTCATAGAAAGAGCAATTCACATGAATTTGGGTAGAGCATTGAACAATACGCCAAATATGATTTTCCCTCAAGCTAAGGCTTATCCACTCAATTAGATCATCCACTGACTTCAGTTTTCTGCATACCGCATTTTGGATAATAGGTGCACAATATATTCTCTTGTATAATGCCTCATTATCTGTCAACCGGAACATGGGAATGCTGTACATCAATAAAATTATCTTGTATGTTCTTGAACAAAGAACAAAGATAATTGTAACACAAAGAATTTACTAAAATAACAGCTGAAGCAGATATAATTGAATTCTATGCTGCCCTGAACTTTTTGTTTTTGGTGACTGACATCATATCTCACTCTCATATTTCAGGTTGTGTTTTTCAATGCTTCTCCAAATCTAATCAGACTCATTCATTCTTCATTAACCATAAAGGTCTTTTGCTCCATAATGAAAAAACAGGGGAAGAGTTGAAAGAAAGCTAGTACACTAATGGCCCCAGCATCAAGCCTTGAATCATATTTTCTTATGCAACTGGCAAATGTCCATAAAGAAAAGTTACCGAAAAAAAATTCCAAGTGGATGACACTCTTCACTTTCTAACTTTACAATGTGATCCTCTCTCTTATAGAACTGATTGAGGTATCGGGCAAAGGATCCTCTTTTCCCACAAAAAGAAAGGATAAGCCAGTTCTCGAAATACTTGGGGGAAGCAGGACGACGCAAATTTGTCGAGAGACAGAATGAACGGAATCATCCTATTGGTTGCTAGTAAACTAGAGCATATAGGTAGACTTGAGATATAATGACTCGAGACAAAGATGCCAACAGCCCCATCATAAACTGCCAACAGTTTAAAATGGTATTTCGATCTACTCTTCTATTGTGCTGCCTGCTAGACTCGAGGAAACATTAATGCCATCAATGCCGGTAAACTTATGCCTCAGATCAAAAGGTAGGGAGTTTGGTCTGTGGGCATACTTCATAATTCATAGGTATCCATTTTACAGCCAAACCCGGTGTTCGATAGCAGCTGTTCCTGGGTGCACCGACACCATAGCTCAAATGTGCCAACGCAGCTTAGAACATCAATCATCCAGTCATCGGAGACATTAGCAAGAAGAAGTTACCTTGCTCCGTGTTTTTTTTTTTTTGGATGTGATTTCACCAAAAAGAATCTCAATGTCCCACTTATTCCATGGAAATAGAATGCAAGAACCAAAAAGGCAAAGCATGCATCTTGAAAGAAGAATAAAGAAGCATTTTTTATGTGCAGAATGGTAAAGCTCATTTGCATGTCAATGTATGAAGAGATGCCTTTTCCGTGGCAAAGTAAAATAGGCAAGGATGAAGTCCGTCTCGCGGCATCTTGAGAGACTTCCAACTTGTTCTTTAAGCTCCTGAAAGAATAGAATGGCATTGCAGATGAGATATCTCTAAATGTATATGAAGAAGAAATATGGCAGTAGGAAAGATCTATCTTTATGAGTGCACAATATACCGAGCACATGGAAGCCAGCCACTTAGACCAACAACAGCACTTAAATTGACAGGGTATAGCTTGCCACTTCCATATTTCCCATAAGCACAACAAGTTGCAGAGTATAGGGCAGTGGCGGCACCCATACTAAAGCCACCAACACCAAGTTTGACTGTAATAACAAGTCAAACAACATAAAAAAGTTACTAATTCTGATCAATCAAAGGACATGCAAGACACTTAACATGGGTAGCTTATCCATAGTAATCTGCAAAGGATACATTAATGGTGCGACACATCATATATGTATAGACACAAAAAACCAAATTTGATTCCGTCGAAACATACTATCAGCAGGCTCTGCTGATAACAAATTTGCAATGTGTGCAGCTGATGCATCCATTCCTTCAATGTCCTCAGGACCACTTTCTGACAGATCTCCAACATCAAACCCTAGAAAACAGCAAATCTTATAAGTTCCCACCAATGTATATAAGATATATAACACTATTCTCTTAAGCCACGTAAAAAATTTAATCATTAGGGGATATGGTAAGATTCAAATATCGATTTGTCATTTGAGTATTCAACTATAGGAGATTAATTTGAACAGCCTCTCTAAGCTGCGTACATTGATCCTTCCTAAACCACACATTGGCGGGAGCTCATGTATTAAGAAGTTGATTTGGACACACACCGCAACAACAATAACTACAAGTTCAGATATAATATAAATTATCAATCTAGTTAACTTACAAGCATTTGAAGGAAAACCACCAAAAACTGCTACAGGCCTCGTAGGGGCAGTTGGGCAAATCCACTTGATCTGCACACGTCAAACCAAGTTCATATAAATTATGACAAAACCAGCAAATAGTGAACTAGCCGAAGTCATAGTAGCTACATAAAGGAGCATTAGTAAGGATGATTGCATATTCTCCATGTTATGTAAACAACTGTAATTATGTTCTTACATTTGGGAGTGGGAGGGTTTCCAGGAGTTGGGACCAGCTGCAGCATAAACAAGAAATACCAGATTAAGATTGCAAATGTCATATTCCTTAACAAATAGGAACAACTTTTTTTTTTCTCTAGTTTCGACTAGTTTGATATGGTGAGACGAAACGAAACCAGTAAAAAGTTGTTGAACAAGTCTTTGGGAGAAGTCTGCAACCATGAGCGAAGCATGCATTTATGCCTGATAAACTATAAAACTAAATGCAAATGAAAAATGAACCTCCTTTTAGCTTCTGCTACTGCTAGTTTGAATTTCAAATAGTGTTTCCAAGAGAGATCATATACTCAGGCTTGAATTTGTATAATCTCCAAAATCAATTCATGAATGAAACATTTGAAGAAAGAGCTGAAGTGAGTACATGGAACCAATAGAGCCATTACCATTTAGTTAACCCAATAACAGTTCTGATCCTCCCAAAATGTTACAAGAACACCGAATTCATGTGACGCAGATAATATACTATGTTTTAAGATATAAATTCATACATGATAAGCTGATGAGTCACTAAAACGTATAACTTCCTAAAGGAAAATTTCAAAACAACAATTATGTCTTCAACCATAATTTCGGTCAAAGAGCTTTGCCAAAGTGGTTACAAGACCTGATTATGGGGTTCCATGCCAATATATGCAGAAACATATTTTACATCAACTATCCTGCTGTCCACACCAACAGGCAATGAGAACCAGAGTGGTTCCTGTTACAGCCTTTGAACCAATCAAGGTTTTCTTTCCCTTGGTTTTGTGCTATTTAGCTGTCGCATGTCATTTACCTGGCAGGACATGCTTCACCGGTGTATGCTATTTAGGTGGCTGGGCAACACAAACTGTAATGCTAAAAATTGGGAAACCCTGGTGTGAACTAATAGATCAATAAACTATCATGCTGCCATGACAAAATGCACAAAAACACATACTACACTGAAAGCTTTCAAACAAAATTGGGTCTCAACTAGGAACCAGTTAACACAAGATAGTCGATTATACTGTAGATTGTGCACTTCTCATTATTATGTGCTAATACACCTTGAACAAAGAACAAAGATAATTGTAACACAGAATTTACTATAATAACAGCTGAAGCAGACATAATTGAATTCTATGCTGCCCTGAACTTTTTGTTTTTGGTGACTGACATCATATCTCACTCTCATATTTCAGGTTGTGTTTTTCAATGCTTCTCCAAATCTAATCAGACTCATTCATTCTTCATTAACCATAAAGGTCTTTTGCTCCATAATGAAAAAACAGGGGAAGAGTTGAAAGAAAGCTAGTACACTAATGGCCCCAGCATCAAGCCTTGAATCATATTTTCTTATGCAACTGGCAAATGTCCATAAAGAAAAGTTACAGAAAAAAAATTCCAAGTGGATGACACTCTTCACTTTCTAACTTTACAATGTGATCCTCTCTCTTATAGAACTGATTGAGGTATCGGGCAAAGGATCCTCTTTTCCCACAAAAAGAAAGGATAAGCCAGTTCTCGAAATACTTGGGGGAAGCAGGACGACGCAAATTTGTCGAGAGACAGAATGAACGGAATCATCCTATTGGTTGCTAGTAAACTGGAGCATATAGGTAGACTTGAGATATAATGACTCGAGACAAAGATGCCAACAGCCCCATCATAAACTGCCAACAGTTTAAAATGATATTTCGATCTACTCTTCTATTGTGCTGCCTGCTAGACTCGAGGAAACATTAATGCCATCAATGCCGGTAAACTTATGCCTCAGATCAAAAGGTAGGAAGTTTGGTCTGTGGGCATACTTCATAATTCATAGGTATCCATTTTACAGCCAAACCCGGTGTTCGATAGCAGCTGTTCCTGGGTGCACCGACACCATAGCTCAAATGTGCCAACGCAGCTTAGAACATCAATCATCCAGTCATCGGAGACATTAGCAAGAAGAAGTTACCTTGCTCCGTGATCACCTAGGCCATGAAGCCACACAACAGTAGCCAGGTGCCTCCCTTTGGGTCTGACCACATGTGTCCTCCCGTACTCGAACGTCCTCGCAGTAGTCTTGGCACCTAAATTTATTCAATGTTTCGATCGATCGATCATTCCTGACTCCCCACTGCGTGATGGGACGGATAAATCGGTGATGGAGGAAAGAGAGGAGGGGAACCAAACCTGAGATCGAGCTGCTCCCGTAGCTCATCTCCGAAACGGCACGAAGAGCCCCTTCTCCCCCTTCGCAGCTCCCAAATTGCACCGGCAGCGGCGGCAGCTGGCTGGCTGCACCTGTGGAAAGAAGCACCAAAAGTTTTTCTTGCTTCTTGACGTTGTTTTAAACGCCTGCGGGTAGGTGGGGACGAAGGATGAATGAGAACCCACTAGGAGCTGTTCCTGGAAGAGGCGCATCAATTCAGAAAAGAAGTTTTTCTCTTTTACAGCTTCGAGGCGGAGAACCTGCATATAATGATAGCACCGGCATCCACACATGGACGAATAAGAGGACAGAAGACGGACGGGTGAATAAACCGGGGGCGAGTCACGGTTGTGAGGTGGTGGTTGGGTGTGGGTTTGCTTGCAAGAAGCGATGCTACTGGAAAGTCCCGTGGTAGGTACAGCGAAAGGAGAGACAAGGAAAAGCTAGACAAAAGACAGCATCGCTCTCCGGAATAACCAAGAGCAATCTTAATGATCGATCTAGTCTGTCGTCGCATGTCGTTGATGGCTGCTCATAGAACAACAAAAAGAAATCTAACGAAAGAAGGGAAGGAAGGAAGAAAATGGCGCATGACTTTCATTTCGAAGTCAAACCTGAGATCACCCAAGGATGTGCGTTTCCCGCCTTTTTCTTCTTCTTCTTCTTCTTCTTCCTCTAAATCTTCTCTGTTTCCCTTTTACTTTCCTGCTACCAGGACTCGTTGGGAATGCGCAGGGCAGCAAGTGTGGTGCGCACAAAAATTGGGGAGGGCAAGTGGTGAGAGCGGCTGATGCGATAGTGTTCGGCTGTCGGGATCTGGAAAGGGAGGAAACCGCCGGCCGTCCATCATGAGGGGGTTGACGAGAAGAGCAAATAATACGGAGAGGCGCGGAGCACTTCGGTCTGGACAACCCCGTCACGGGGCCTCGTTACCCGCTGACCCGGTGGCAGCCGTGCTGTGTCGTGCGAGCGTGGAAAGGCCCACGCTTGCTTTTTGGCGCCAGGCGGAACTCCGCGGCGGTGTAAAGTTGTCCCAAGTACCGAGCCACATCGACGCATCACCGACCACCCCCGGCATCTTCCTGATGTGGGTTGTACGAGGCGAGTTGAGCTGAGGTGCCTCTGCGGTCTGGTTAATAATGGACCGCTGCCGGACGGCAATGCTCGAGTTGGACATGATTGTGTCGGTGGATAAAGAAACATGAGTTGGTGCAACAGACTGGGTGCGCGTCCCACACTGCCTCGCTTCGGATCCCTCAACGGCACCTAAATCTTTGATTCCAGATATTTCGAGGCATTTTATCTTAAAAATAATCTTCTTTACCAAATGATACCTTACTTGTTACCTGTTAATTATTTTATTAATTTGATGAAAATATTTCTTCAATCTTTTATAAGTCATCCCTCGATGCTTTATATATTTTTATCATCTTCGCCCTGCTCTATACTAATACGATTGGTAGAGGACGAAAAAATATTTTTATTAAATTAATTAAAAAAATAAGTATTGTAAGGTAAAAACTAATTAGGAGATGCTATTTGAAAAAATCCAATAATAAAAAAATTTAAGTAAAATATTTAAAATTTAATTAGAGGAAATAGTTATCAAAAGCCACCTAGATCCAATGTATGTGTCTGAGAGAGAGAGAGAGGACTTTTGACACGTACATTAATGTGGCATCGTATAACAAACCCGCCCATTATGTCTCATTGGACTGATAAGGATGATATGAAGAATTAGTATTATACACAAAATAAAAAGATTGAAGGATATTTGTGTATACTTTGTGCCCATTATTCAATAAGTGCATACCAATTATGTTATGTTTTCGTATGTAGATAAAGAAAACAAAAAAAACTTCATCGAGGACAATATGCTATGGAAAAAGGATAAAGAAAAAAAATTATTAACAAAGGACGAGAAACATTTGATAAAATTATTATTAATATTATTTTTATTTTGTTAAACTATCTCGAGATAGAATTAGCTATAAGCTCCCCTCCATAGTTTCCCAAGTTGTCAGTAACAAATCGATAGCCGAGTTCTTCTTGGATTTTTTTTTTTCCCGATAGTTCATAATATATATATATATATATATATATATATATATATATATATATGGACGTACGATTGTTTAAATTTATGATATATATATATATGCTGAAATGATTACTTGTAGATCTCGAGTAAAATGTTTTTTCTAATCCGTTTTCTCTTTTGTAAGTCCTAAAAAATCATAAAAAGTTTGGAGGAGATTGATCTTTACAAACGAACATATAAGAGTGTCGCACGATTTAGACAAAACCAACTAAATGCATGACATATAATTATTATAATGAATGATTTTTCGTTTCTATTTAATAACGCGAAAGATGCGGCGAACAAGATTTGGACACAATAGGTTATTCCAAGAAAATAGATGCATAATGCTAATATCAGCTTGAAACAACTTAATCGAAGGTACATGACCATTGTATTACCTTTTCTTTTTGCCTTCTCAAAGGAAGCCTATGAATGTAGTACTCCAGTTCTGTATGCTTATCTGGATCAAGTAGTCTCCGCCACTTGTATTGCCCATTGACTGCATCCTTCGAGTTCTTCAGTTCTTTATCGATTGAAATCGGTTGTCGAAATCAATCGAACTAAGCCAAAATGGTATAATGATGCATCCCATCCGATTCAATCTAAGATTTCTTATCCTTCCGACTGTTATAAGTAAATAGAAAGCATTTGGGTCTTTTGTTATATCGTTGCTCGTAGAGTTGACACGGTTTGGTTAAGTCCCAATGGCATAAGCTCATATAGGAAACCCACATGGGGTCACATATGAAAACTAAAGTGGGAAGCGAGTATGGTTGGTATGATCCTGAGGCGTTACTTATTCGCTAGAGGCGAGTTTTGGTATTGTTCCAAAGTGTGCTTTAGACTTGTCGAGGTCCATACATAAGCGATCAGCATTGAGGGAAGTTCTCAACCTGACTCCTCCAATGGTAAAATTAGTTAAAAGTTGAAAAATTATAGATGTACTTGCCCCTTTAAGCCTTAGGGCTAGCTTTTATACCTGAGCAGTCAATGGAGTGCGGTTAATGATTGATTCTCGGGAGTCCATTACGTCCTCTAAGAGCTCATTTATGTCAAAGGCTAATGAACAGCCTCTGTAAGAGCGACGTCAGAGAAGGATAACTACAAGAGCGTCGTTTGTTAAGGTTGGAGCTTGTTTGGGATAAGCAGAAGATGATCCCCCATACCAAACATCCAGAAAGGGGAACTAGGCCACATCACTTGGGATTAATGCCCTCTGCATTCTAGCGTGCAAGCCTTCCCAAAATCATGATTGGCGGGGGTGATAGGTTGCTTATGAAAGGGAAAAAGGGAGGGATGGATCTTGTTGCTGGAGGTTAATGCACCCTACGGATAGTTTATATGGCTCTCCCAAAGATCGAGGTGGCGGGGAACAGAAGATCGTGCTCCTACTGACGACTACAATGGAAGGGTACGAGTTGTTTCATGCATGTTATCACCCAGGTGATAATCCACGATTAGGTGAGTTAGCAATGTAATGCTTCCATCATTATTTTTCGATCGATTTTGTTAAAAAAACCTTCTTAATTCGTTGACTCGTTAGAATTTTGAATCTCATATCAACTAACAGTTATTGATATATTTTTTAAAAAATATTATTCCGTATATAAATTGTATTTACATATTTTAAATTATTTATTAATTAAAATACATTATCTGATCAGCTGATGCGACATAGACAAAATAATTAAAATATTTATTAAAAAAATATTATCTGTAAATAAAATATGGGAAGGGATCCTAAAACGCAGGGGTGGCGTTACCACGTAGACTCGGTGCGAAGGATCGTTGGATCACATCGCGGTCGTCCCGCACCACCGTCGGATGTATGGGTCGGGCAGTCAGCCGTAGGCGTGCCTATTTTGGCACTCCGCCTCTCTCTCTCTCTCGCGCCGGCCGCTTCCTTCGCTTCGCTTCCACCGTGATATACCATAGACACCCACCCCCCACTCCTCTCTATCTCCTCCATCCTCCTCCTCGACCTCCCCTTCGAGCGATTTCTCGCCCGGCAAAATGTCTGGAAAAGGCGCTAAGGGCCTCATCACGGCTAGGACTTCAGTCCCCAACTCGAACAAGGACAAGGACAAGAAGAAGGCCATCTCCCGCTCTCATCGTGCTGGTCTCCAGGTGTGCTCCCCATCCTTTCCCGTTTCTTGTTTGAATTCCAAAGCAGCCGTTTGTTTGGTTGCTATTGGATTGCCTATCGATCTTGTTCGATGTTTTGCGACTGTCCTAAACACCATCGATAGGAGGAAGTAATCTCGACAATTGGATTATGGTCTGGTGAAAAAAATTGGGGTGTGATCCCACCGTGATCTCCTCAACGTGTTCCGAGGAACATTTCGGAAAATTCTATGCAGATGGAGTTTTTTTTATGTGAAAGAGCGATGGTCGTTTGAGAAAGGTGTTCTTGGCTCCTAGATTTGGAACTCGGAGCTGCTTTCGCCTTCTGTATAGAGCGATACGTGGGTCATGCAACATTAATAGGATTTGGAGGGTTATTTTGTGCAAATTAGACGGCATGGATGTCTCTGCTCTGTCATTGTCCTTTATATAATTGAAGACATTGCTTTGTGCATCATGCAGCAGGATCGTGTGATGAATCAAAGCAAAAGCATCAAAACAGATGACAATTTGGTACATCTTGCTGTTGGTTCAGAGTCTCAACTTGTGCTTTCATATAGGAATTTTAGTCGATTTATTTCCAGCAAGATTCCCTCCCTTCCCTGCCTCATTTTACTGAGAAATAGACATCAATACTGCATTATCGTTATGTCACAAGATCAGGGTTACAATAGTTGCTTTCTTTGTCTTTTGGATAATACTGCATGCATGTAGGTGCGAGTTCATGCTGTAGCACTAGTTATTAATCTGCCTGGCACACGGCTGTAGTCCTTGATTGTAATCGACAGAGTGACATGCTAGTATGCACCAGATGTTTTTTTGCTCAAAAGAAAAGTTGGACCTGATGCAAGATGATTTTGGATGACCTCAGACCTTAACAATAACTCTGTTGTTCTAGTAGAGACCAGAAGTTGCATCTTTGTTTATTTTTGGATCTGGCTCATACCCTATTTATTGGTCTAGCCAACGTATTTATTTCTTCTTCCACCAAGATTGTCCATGATTTACAAAATCACTCTTCTCATGCAAGCTCTTACTTCAGAATTCCTACAAGCCTGTTTTCTTCTTGATTTAGTTTCCTGCAAAGAAAACCTTCTGATCCTTCAAATTCAGCTGAAAATATTGTTCTCCTTTCGATATCAGGCCCAAATATTCAATACTAAAATTGTCTTTATTTATTGATTACTCATTATGAGGAAGAATGTAACATAACTCGTATAGGACGAGGCTGCCCACTTGTGCCCCAATCCTCGAAAAGAATGACTGTTAAGGCCTTTTAAAGGTGAAAACGATTAATCCATCCCATGCAGGAGCAAATTGAAGTATGGTAAACATACCTGTGTGTGTACGTTTTGCATCCAGCAGACATCCTTCATCCTGTCGTAGTTGCATCCTAATTTGGTGCTGCAAGAAAAGAATGTAAAGGTGTATTTCGAAACCTCTTTGGTTCTACAGAATAAAACTGACGGAATCAGAAACATGGAAGTAACATAAATTTTCTCCGATGAATTGGAAATGACGAACACAAAAGTCTGTGTTTTTGACAAAATGATATTGAATATAACTCATGTATCGTGACATAACAGCTGTTCCACTGCAAAGTTCTTAATTCCAAGTCATAAACTGACAAGCCTTGACATCATAAATTAGCAATGAACCCATAATATTGGCTTCACAGAAAAGTAAGTTATGTGGAATCAGTTTACATTTTATTATTGTTGTACTGATATCTAGAAGAATAATGTGGATTGACTTCAAAACTAAATGATTTGTGTAAACAAATATTTATTGTGGTAGTTAGATGCCTGATTTTTTGTTTGACTATGGTGGAATGACCTATTTCTATTAAATGATCCAAACAAGGATGATTGTTATGGACATCGCACTCAGGTCTCGTGTCCCATATAACCAAGCTTCTGGTAAACTATATATTTGCAGTTTCCAGTTGGACGTGTACACCGTTTGCTGAAGTCTCGAGTTGCAGCACACGGAAGAGTGGGGGCGACAGCTGCTGTTTACCTTGCCGCCATTTTAGAGTATCTAACTGCAGAGGTGTTAGAACTGGCTGGTAATGCTAGCAAGGATCTAAAAGTGAAGCGCATTACTCCGAGGCATTTGCAACTCGCAATCCGGGGGGATGAAGAGCTGGATACCCTCATCAAGGGAACAATTGCCGGAGGAGGCGTGATACCTCACATCCACAAGTCTCTTATTAACAAATCCTCCAAGGATTAAGCCAAACTGTCAAAGGTTTTTCCAACTTCTTCAAGCTTCGTTTCAGGTACATGCTATCGATTGACAATCATGGCATCATGATAAAGGTTTTGGCAAGTTCATTAGTTATTTTGGTGTAATTATGCTGATGATTATGACTAAACCCTTGCTTATGATTTATAGAGATTTTTCAGTTCTGTTTTTGGATGACTAAAATGTTCGTGGCACCTGTGACGAGCATATCCTAATCACTTTGCCAGAGTCTTTTGACTAGTTACAATGTACTACTTTTGGAAATCTAGGATGACTGCTTATCTGATCTGATGAGGTAAATAAGCTTCCACATGTAGCTAAATTCTTGTATCAAATATATATTTTCAGTATTATGGGTCCGAACAGCAAGTTATGTATGTGCCGACTGATTTCTCTGAGTGGGCTCATCCATATAAAGCTGCTAGGCTGCACATAATGCTCGTCACTCTAATTCATGCATGCTGTGGTTGAATTACTTGTGAATTAATGAACCAATATAGTTGTAGCTGGCATCCATACAGTTAGCAACATACTCTTTGTCGGAGCTGTTTGTGGTTAGACAGGATATCGATCGACCACATTAATTCTTTTTCTGTTTTTTTCCCCCTCAAAATGTTAAAAACCATACTCGAGACATAGGCAACAAAAACTATATGAGATGGTATAATCTCATGGACGATGAAAACTATTAAAGATTTATCCTAAGTCGAAATAAAATTTTATTTTTTTGATAATTTTTTTTTTTTCTAAGTTTGATGATAATGAAGATGCAAATTGTAATAGTTTATTCAATGCAAGGAGTGTAAACATTTTAGGTGCTTAAAAAATATAAGTAAAGAGCAAGCAAAGAGTAATAACTAGTTTGACACATGAAGTATAGCCTTTGAGGAGGCGAGCGAAGTCAAATAATATTTATCTTCTTAACTTTTAAAAGAAAAAGTGAAATCAAATACCTTAATTCTCTTATTTATCCAATAGAGGAGCTTTGCATATGTTTAAAAACCCTTCGAAGAGACTCGATAAAAGACAATGGTTGTTAAATCTTCACTAATTGTGATTGATTCTATCAAGAGTAGATCATTTATTTTATTTTTCAATAGAATAGTAATAAAAAATGAAAACAATGCGAACATACTTAGAGACGACAACTAAGTAGAAGAAAAATCGATGGACAAATTTTATGAAGGAAAGACTTAAAAAAAAATTAAAATCTACATGGTAATGCTCATTAAAGCTCCGACAAGTATCCACTTAATTTAAGTGACGCAAGACGTTTAAGAGATTGACGCACAACCAGAAAGATCTTTTTCTTTATTTGAGGGATTCGTATAAACGAACAAAGATTAGCACGATCGATCGATCCATACCAAAGTCACTAGAGTCATTGGTGAGTTGAAGCAGCATTGATTGAGCTAAGTTTGACTACTCAACATAGTGACAAAGAACAATTGGGAGCATTGATTGAGCTAAGTTTGACTACTCAACATAAAGAACAATTGGGAGCATTGATTGAGCTAAATTTGACTACTCAACATAGTGACAAAGAACAATTGGAAGCTAAGAGACATGTTAGAATTGGAGCAGAAGAGTACTAATTCAGCAAAAGTTTCGATAAAAACGTCAAAGAAATAAGTGAACTGAATGTTACAGACAAATATGTGTTTGATGTAATATTTATATATGTTAATAATTTTTTATTTTATTTATACTTTCCACCGCATACAAAGCACTTACGATAGACTTTATAGTCTCATATTTTGATTAGCTTTTGTTAGCTTTTGTAATCATTTTAGTCTCGTAAGTACAAGCTGGGTGTAATCATCGGAGCAACCATTTTAGAACTCTCTTAATCTTTAGTACCAAATGGTTTTCATAAAATATTTCAATCAAAGAACTTTCACGTTACCCATGAAAAATAATGTATGTTGTGGGGGAAGGGAGAGAGAGAGAGAGAGAGAGGACCCGATTCTCAATTTATAAAAGCAAAAATGACATCTTCTATCAACACATCTACAAAGGTCAAACTACCTAATTAAAGGATGCCAATTCAAAGACCATAGACCTCCATGCGTGTTGCATACTTAGACAGTTGCGTTGCCCGAGAAGTGCTCGATCAAGCGTGTGACATTAGAATGAGATGAGCCCCGCCCTTCTTTCATGGCGGCGTTAGCCTTCTCTCCCAATCGCTCGGCCCTCTGCCTCCTTTCTTCGCCTTCCTTCCCTTCACCCATTAGACTCCTCACAGACCTCTCCACATCGTTCCTCGAGACCAATGTTTCACTCCTCTGCATTCCTATGAAATTTGGTTCTTTTACCCCAACAGGTACTCCAACCTTCAACACATCCACGATCATTCTTTCGTTCAGGAATTGGTCGGTGAAGTGTGGCCATGTGATCATGGGTATGCCTGCCGAGATGGCCTCCAAGGTGGAGTTCCAGCCGCAGTGCGTCAAGAATCCTCCGATCGCTGGGTGGGATAGGATCACGAGTTGCGGTGCCCACCCCTTGATTATGAGCGCCCTGGAACCGACCCTCTCTTCAAATCCTCCGGCCAGCCATTGTTCGATCTTCTCTGCAGACTCTTCGCTGTACCTCATCACCCAAATAAACGGGTGATCAGATGCCTCCAGCCCCAATCCAATTTCCATCAGTTGGGAAGGGTCTGTTCGTGTGAGGCTTCCAAAACCCACATAAAGAACCGACCTCGGCTTCATGGTGCCCAGCCAACTCAGGCAGTGATCAACGTCGATCGATGCCTTTCTTCCCCTTATAGCCATGTCAGCGACGCTCCTGCTTCGGAGGAACAATGGCCCCGTGGTCCATACTATCTTCCCCATGGCTTCCTGGTATCCCTCGATGTATACATGTTCTAAGTCTTGAAAGCTGTTCACCACTATGCCGTCCGCTGCGAACTCAGCTTCTCGCACGTCTTTTGCTATGTTTTCGAAGATTGGTCCGGGAAAGAACTCTGACGCTTGAGCCCGAGTCACCTCGATCTTCTCCCTCAAGCCTGGCACCGTGAAAGGCTGGTGCTCTTCGGCTATCCTATCGTAGACCTTGTAGCGCCAGATATTGAAGGTGCACAAGACGGTGAAGCAGGACATGCTGAAGAACGTGAGGCGCGGAATTCGAAGATTACGAGCGACCTTCAGCGTCCAAGGGTGACAAAAGTCGGAAATGATCACGCTCGGGTACGGCTGCTGCTGACCCTGCAGATACAGTTCAAGCGGCTGTTGAAGAAGATAAGTCGCCCTGTAGAAATTTATGTAGAGCTCTGCCCTTGGCAAGTCATCGATGTTCTCCCATCCCTCCGCTAAGCCTTCTTCTGCGCCGGGGAACGGGAGCTCAACGAACCGGATGGGAAGGCCGGAGTCCCGAGCCCGGTGAATGGTGTCCTTGATGCGTGCTGCGTTGCAAGGCGTCGTGATGAAGCTGACGAGCACACCACGGTCAGCGAGGAGCAGCGCCAGATCAGTCATGGGAATCATGTGGCCTTGTGTCATCAGCGGAACCAGAACAAAATGAGGCATCCCTTCACGTTGACCATCCATGATCGATGATTTGGTTCCCCTTCCTTGAGGTGATAAGGTTTTTCCGGCTGCTTGCTTGGTGGATTGGAAGGGAGAAGACACCAGCCACTGGCAGCTCACCATACGTTTTCTACAGTCATCTTTTTGTCGGTTCCGTGGACTTTTGCGCATTGCGCAGGTTGGACGGCATCCAGTCTGGTGTCTGTTCATCGTCCTCTTCCACAGCAACTGCAAAATGAAGCGTCAACCGTCGTCATCATGCTTTGCCGCTCTTACAAGTGACAACGAAGTAGCGAGCAGCCGTCGAATCAGTCATCAATGTTGCGACTGCTGCTTCACCGCACATAGCATTACATTCACTTCTGAATCATATTAACATGATTTCTCATTTGAAACACAGAGGCTCAGTGGGCGGCCGGTCGCCGAGCACGTGCAATCAGCTGAGCCAAGACCAGCTGTTTACCTGCACAGAAGAAGTTTTTTTTTTTTTTAATATATTCTTCTTTTCAAACCAATAAGAATATCGTAATTTAGTTTGTATTTTGAGTCATTTCCTCAGTTATAATATTTTATATAAGCAGCAACAATTTTTTATACTTTTTTTATTCTTAAATCAATAATAGTAACCACTAAATCAACAATTTAGTGGTTATAATATTTGTGGTGTATTTTATGTGTATATGCCTCGGTTATAATATTTTATATAGGTTTATAATGTTCTTTGAGAGATGTCAAAAATATTATAATTCTATTAAAAAATACAGAACATTAAAAAAATTTAAAGAGTATAACCTAGAATCATAAAGTGACATGGAAAAGTTTTCTCCAATAACATAAATACGTGGAATGTTGTCGTGGAACCTGAAAGAAGGGAAAGGATGTTTCCAATAATCATATGTTTTTTTAAACCTATTCTATGTATAGAAGAGGACTAATTATATATTATCTTCTATAATTATCTTTAGCATCCCGATCTTTATATTTTCAAAGATTATATTAAGATCTTTATATTTATAAAAAATAAAATATTTAATCATGTTTATCTTGATATCGTCTACTTTACTAATAGAAATACAGTATTGTCATGTGAAAAAAAAAAAAAGAGTTAAAAAGATAATTTTATAGTACTATTCTCGTTGATATTAATTTCTCCTCCTGTAACTTTCTGTGAAGGCGTTTTCATTCTTTTACTTCAACGGATGAGAAAAAGAAGATTACAAGAGAAAGAAAAAGATCCTTTCTACTGAGTGCCTCATATCATTTCTCAATAAAAATGTTAAGCAATTGAATAGTACTACATCACTTTATTTGTGAGTGAAACCTCTCTTTCTATCCTAATTTTTAACTTATAAAATTATCCTTTTAACCTTATTTTAGTTTTTTTTTACACAATAATATTTTGTCAGCAAAGTCGATAACGTGAACAAAGACTAGATTAAATATTTTATTTTTATAATTATAAAAATATTAATATAATTTTTAAAAATATATGAACCAAAATATTAAAAATAACTAATTAAAATAGATAATATATAATTAGTCAAACATACTGATCTAACTAGAACCCCTTAGGGTATACATGTGTATATATGCAAATATAAAATATGTCCTACTCGGCGCACACGTAATTAAGCACTGGCTGAGAAACATTCGACGAGGTGTGTGATGTTAGAATGAGATGAACCTCCTCGTTTCATGGCCGCCTCAGCCTTCTCCCCCAACTCCTTGGCCCTCTTTCTCCTTTCCTCGCCGTTCCTACCTTCATCCATTAAACTCCTCACACATCTCTCGACGTCATCCCTCCGCACCGGCAATCCACTCTGTTGATCAAATGTTAGGAGGGATGGTCGCTTGAGCCCAACAGACACTCCGACCTTCAAGACATCAACCACCATCCTTTCGTTGAGGAATTGGTCCGCAAAGTGAGGCCATGTTATCATGGGTACGCCTGCCGTTACCCCCTCCAACGTCGAGTTCCAGCCGGAGTGCGTCATGAAGCCACCGATCGCCGGGTGCGACAGGATCATGGCCTGCGGCGCCCACCCTTTGACTACGAGCGCCCTGGAACTGACCCTCTCTTGGAATCCTCCCGACAGCCATTCCTCCACCCTCTCTTCAGATTCCTGGCTGGGCTTGATCACCCAAACAAATGGGTGCTTAGATGCCTCCAGCCCCAACCCTATCTCCATTGCTTGGGAAGGTTCTAACCGCGTTACGCTACCGAAACATACATACAGGACAGACCCGGGCTTCATAGTGTCCAGCCAACTCGAGCATCGGCTGGCGTCAATCGATGCCTTGTCCCCCCTTAGAGCCAGATCAGTCATGCTCCTGTTGTTGAGGAACAGCGGCCCTACCGTCCATACTTTCTTTCCCATGGCCTTTTCGTAGCCCTCGATGTATGATTTCTCTAAACCTTCAAAGCTGTTCACCACGATGCCGTCTGCTGTGAACTCGGCATCTTCCACATCATTTGACATCTCCCCGAAGAAAGATCTGGGAAAGAATCCTGGTGCTTGAGCCTTTGTGACCTCAATCTTCTCCGTCAAACCGGGCACCACAAAAGGTTCGTCGTCGTCTGCAATCCTATCGTAGACTTTGTCGTGCGAGATGTTGAAATGGCATAGGAGGGTGAAGCAGCAAACACTGAAGAAGGTGAGACGCGGAACTCGAAGACGACGAGCAATCTTCCGCGTCCAAGGGTTACAGAAATCAGAAATGATGACACTCGGGTAGGGCTGTTGCGGTTCACTGAGATACTGTTCGAGCGGCTGCTGAAGAAGACGGGTCGCTTCAAAGAAGTTCAGCAACAGTTCTGGTGCAGGCAAGACATCAATGTTCTCGCATCCCTCGGGTAAGCCTACTTCTTGGCAGGGGAAGTGGAGCTCGACGAATCGGATCGGAAGGCGGGAGTCCTGAGCTCGTCGAACCGTGTCCTCGATGCGTGACGCGTTGAAGGGTGTCGTGATAAAGCTCACCAGCACACCACGTTCAGCAAGGAGCAGCGCCAGATCGACCATGGGGATCGAGTGGCCTTGTGCCATCAGTGGAACCAAAACAAAGTGAGGCTGCCGTTCCCGGTGGCCATCCATGACTATTTGCTTGCTCGCCCTGGATTGATAACTAGTGGAACTGTATGTAACAGCTGCTTTCGTGGCTTGCGATGGAGAAGATGATGCTGCCGCTCGCTCGCAGCTGGCTACCCTCTCCGTATGCTCCTGCCTTACGCCCCTACGTCAAGTTTTACGCTCGAACTTGTGGTGTTCGACATCTCTGAGGCATCCTCCTGCACTGATCTAATTATCAACAAGTTGACTGCATAGTGACCAGTGGTTGCTTATCCTCTGCCTTCCACACGTAGCCGACTAATGATCTGAAAAACCAAAAAGAAAAAGAAAAGAAAGAAAACAGAGTTCGTCATGCATCAAGCTTTAGCCATCTTGATTGATTCTTCGTTGCAAAACCGGGACAATGTTGCATAACTCAGATACATTTATCACGACTCGTTGAGACAACAACTCGAACTCATCAGATGACATCCCTCTGATATGTAAGCCTGGGAAAAAGAATGTGATAAGAAAAGTTAGAACGAGAGAAAACAAAATGGTACAATAATATACCTTCGGCAAACCAATCAAAATAACTTCATCACTTGTGCTAATATTAATTGTCTACATAAACACCTTCAAGCATACTCCCATATCGCATAGAACACAGCCGTCGTCTAATTAATTTTTGGTTCGAAAAAATCAGATGCAGATGAGAATGCGTACAACATATTCAATGTCTAACCATATATGGCTCCGATCATGCCATGGATTGTTGATGTCGTGTTGTTGATCTAAAAGAAAACCACTCAGGCTGCACTGATTCTGAGCTGACACGAACTCTGCTCTCGCATTTACTGTTGAGTGGATCGAGTGGCAGACTCCCACTTGTGTGTTGTGCATGATGAGGCGAGGTGATGATCTTCCATTATTTCACTCGCCATCTTTTCACCCTCTCCTCCACTTGGGCTTCCACAGGTACTTGACGGTGGGGGTCTCGAGCTGTGGCCTCTGCACACCTGTTCTTTAGCTCCGACTCAGGGTGTCAGGATGGGGACTTGCTCCGGTTGGTGGATTTTAACGTTAGCAATTCTTCGCCGATCAGATGGGTAGAAGACTAAGCTGGAAATTGGTACAAGATATTCCTGCTTGGAGCTATTTGGTAGATTAATCACTGCTCTTTGCCTTCTGGTAGAAAACAAGTATAACAGAAGACGCATCATCGACAAGTTTCGACTTTGCTTTTGGTAGACGAGAAGGAATTGACACAAAAGGGAACACTATGCATATTGGTGGTCCTTATTTGTCTTTTTCTATCATCTGTCTCGCTTGCAAACAAACCTTTCTGATCTCCGTCTGTTCATGGATATATCCTTCTTTATTCCATCTTCATCTTCGATTCCCAACAGTCTTGAAGAATCTGTAACCCATGCGTTCTCGCGGTACATAATCTAATTTGTTCTCGGACGCTGTGCATTATCATATTAATCATGGAATTGGTGTTGCCGAGCGGGCGAATGCTCCTTATTTTTTGAACAGAGCAAGCCATCCGTTAGATTCGGTAGCAGCGCGGACGGGAGAAGCTCGAACCTGCACTTGTCAGAAAAATATTGAATGTTTCGATATGGAAAACAATTGTAGTGCGTGCATCGATGAATAAAACAATATCATGAATCGAAAGTTTTGTAACATGAAACGACCAGTGCTGAATCATATGGTCTTCTTTGATAAAAAAATCCTTTTTTTACCCATTACCGAACGAGGATATCACTTGGGGCAAGCGAGCTGAATCATATGGTCTTCTTTGATAAAAAAAATCCTTTTTTTACCCATTACTGAACGAGGATATCACTTGGGGGCAAGCGGCGCATCGAAGGTCGCACTCATTTCCACTTTCTACGCTATATATCGTACCTCTCGTGAATCCTGATTCCAAAAGTGTCCCCTGAAACCATCCCATCCCGTCCCATCCCATCGTCGGCCTCCACCTCAAATCAAACAAGTAGTGTACCACCACCCACCACCACCAGACTCCTCCAAATCCAACCGGTAACGATGATTTCCGCCTCTCCGCCGTGTCCCTCTCCGAACCGCAGCAGCGGGCCAACACCGCCGCCGCCGCTGCCTGTTCACGAGGATCACCACCACCACCATCCCACCCCGGGCCACCCAAGCTGGCTCGACGACCCCTGCATCCAAGAGCTGGACCACTTCGCCAAGACCCTCACCGGCATCGAAGCCAAGGGCGTCCGCCCGGAACTTCTCAGCTCTATTCTCTCCCACTATTCCTCCCGCTGGCTTCCGGAGCTTTCGGGCCGCGCTGCCGGCGATCCTTCGCCCGGGAGTCCCACGGCCGCCTGGCTCAAGAAACGCTTCTTCATCGAGACCCTGGCTTCCATCCTCCCAACCGAGAAGCGCTCTGTCTCCTGCGACTTCTTGCTTACGCTGCTACGCACGGCGAGCAGGGTTGGCGCGGCAGCGTCGTGTGTGCGGGAGCTCGAGGCCCGTGCAGCCGCGCAGCTGGACGAGGCATCGCTCGAGGAGCTGATGATACCTGCTTTCAGCCACACTTGTGGTACGCTTCTGGACGTTGGCCTGGTGCTGAGGCTGGTTCGAAGGTTCGCTGGGAATAATGATGACGGCGGTGCGGCGGTGAGGAGCGGCGCAGCTCTCGCGAGGGTGGCGAAGCTGGTGGACTCATACCTGGCGGAGGCGGCGCTCGACGCCGGGCTCACCGTGGCCGAGTTTGAGGAGCTCGCAAGCTCGTTGCCAGCACACGCGCGAGCCATGGACGATGGCCTCTATGGCGCCGTCGACACATTTATTAAAGTAAGTGGCTCTCCCGCAACTTCACTTTTTATCCATTATGGTAAGCTGGATTTAGACCTAAGAAACTCCTCCAACCAAATTAGGCGATTCTTTTCTTCCATTTTTTTCTTGATCTCACCAACCTAATGGTAAAAAATGCCCTTCTTCTAAATATGTGTGCTCCTCCTATAGATTAGTGGAGCTTGTTGTACCTGTTTATGTCAGTCAAATTAGAATATGTATACACACATATATAGTGAAAACCCAACACCAATTAATTGTCAGCAACAGCTGCTTCGTACATCTCTCCGTGTGAATGTACGTATGTGAGAGAGAGAGAGAGAGAGAGAGAGAGAGAGAGGTGGCTCTTATAACTCTTAGCATCTTATCATTCTGGGGGTTCATGTGGAGTCCAGAATCAAGAGTTCGACCCAGAAAAGATAGGGTGGAGTCACGTATGTGCTGTTTTAGACTCATTTACTAGTCGGAAACTAATCGTTCCCTGGCGTGCATATGGTGTCATCCCTGTCGATAGCTTGCCTCAGCGCTCACGCATGCAGTGACAGAGGCGGCAATAGTCGGTGGACCTTTCTGCTCAATAGCTTTTGGCCAGTGCATGTGATGTCTTTCTGCATTGCACAGTGTTCAATTGGCGCTGCTTGCCTGTGCAAATCGCCTGTCTGTTTCATATATAAAGGGACGTGTTGGACCTGCCAGGTTTTATAGAGAGAGAGAGAGAGAGGGGTATTAGGCTTACTCTTTTTAGCCGGTGTGTTGTGTGCTTAATTTGGTGGTTCTTGTCTTGTGCCTTCTTACATGCTATCGTCTGGATGCTCGATGACAACTTTATAATTTTCCATGCTATCGATATCTAGCGAGGAGAGATGAGGTTGAGCTAGCTAGGGCAGAGATGTATATGGGATAGAGAGAGGTCCAGAAGAATGAATGTAGTGGTAACAATTAACTTCGCCGGAAAATGACGACGGAGAGGCAGGCATGCAAACAACGTTGGGTTTGCAGCAGCAAGGGGCATACGAGGCCTTCCTAGTCTCAACCATCCTTTTCTTTACATTCCCAGCCACCAGCCTGTGCTGAACTGGGACAAGCGAAGCCAGCAGGGATTTCATCTTCAAGCTGATCACTTGGGACTTCAAGCTGGTTTCCTGAAGGCCACCGGCCTCCACAAGGGGTTGGTTGTCGTGTTTGCCAATGTACTCGGTCCCCGCTTTGTGCCCCTCTCTGTACGTTGTCCTGTCTAAGCTCTCGACTGACTCCTGATATACGCCTAAATAGCACAAAAGGCACTGCAGGAATGGGCCATCGTCATCTATTTACTTTACATGGAGATTACGTACCATGAAGATGACAAGCTCGGTCGGGCATCGCCTCCGCTTGCTGTCGTTTGTACGCCTCGAAGCGATACCCCTGTGGTCCTCCTGCTTCCATACCTTTTAACTGTGCGACGGCCTCGGGAATCGGTGTCTCCACCGTCCTGCCCGTTGCGAGAAGATATACTATGGTAATGCACGAATGTTGAGGCAGGGCAGGGCAGGGCAGGGCATCCTCGGGTTGGGATGCATGAACCCTCCTTGAGACCTCCACCGGATCTTTACTGTGATACTACTACTCGTGAGCATATCGGGGTAGAAGGTCACGGGGGAACAAGGAGCTTGCTTTGGAGTTCCCATGGCTTTCCAATGGGTTCCATTAGTCATATTTCCTTTCAGTAGCTTCTTGGTTTCTTAGGAGGAATGGACGGGAGTATAAATGATACAGAACGGAGAGATCATGAAAACATCTTGTGCTGCTAACTCAGCTTGATTAGTTGCTGTGACCAAAGATCATAATTATGCCTTTACTTCTTTTCACTAACATGCTTCATCGTTGCTCTGATTCCGTTGATGTTTATAGCTCGCTTATCACATTCAAGATATATATATGCATCGACTTCCCTTTTCTTTTCTTATTTCTGCATCATTTTTCTTCATAATATTTTAATCCCAAATCGAGTCAACTGTGTAGAAAAGTTTCAATCTTAGCGTCATATTTTTTGGGCTAAAAAATTTGTGAGGAAACATTTTCGGGTGGTCTGCGACTGCGAGTGAAACACTGGCAACACCTGACCAATGGTCGCTGTATATGTCCAGACCCATCCAAGCACCAGCAAGCAAGAGAGGAAGACGCTGTGCAGGCTCATCGACGCTCGCAAACTATCGGCGGAGGCCTCCCTCCATGCAGCACAGAACGAGCGCCTCCCCGTCCGATCGGTGATTCAAGTCCTCCTCTCCGAGCACACCAAGCTGCATCGGTTGACGGAGCACTGGAGCGGGTCTTTCGGTGGACCCAGGAGCCCCAACCCGGAGGCGGCGGCAGCTCGGTGCCCGTCGAAGAGGGAGGTCTTGGCCCACCAACAGGAGATTCGTAGCCTGAGGGATGATGTTGCTAGGCTCCGAGTGCACTGCCAGGGCTTGCAAGCTCAAATAGATAAGCTCGCATCTTCCGAGAAGAAGAAGAGGGGGTTCTTCCGGTGGAGTTCTTTTTTGTTGTTCAGGACTACCGACGATGACGCGGCGGAAGACTCCGGATGGGGAGCAGGGCGGCCGATGCCCGTGCACCCCAGCAAGCGGTCGGTGCCGCAGGCCAACAGGTGGCGCAACTCCTTGTCTTGAAAATGGCATAAGGTTTGAGCGCATGCTTCGACGTCTCTTGCGATCTCCCATCCCATGTCTCCTTCATAGTTTGTTCTGGACTCGGCCGTCGTGAACGAGAGAATACATCCATCGTTGTTTATGTGAATTAACACGCTTATGTTTTAATTTGAACGTGTCACACACACACACACACACAAAAGAATGATGAGAACAGTTATAATAGTTCAAAAAGTTAGGATAACATCATTTCAATATCTATATAAGCTTCTCTATATTGAAGAGAAATATGATAAAATTTTAGTATAAACAAAATACTGAATTCTTTCTTTCTGGTGGAGTTATGATTCATTAAGTAATCAAGAAATACAGTCTTAATTATTTCGGATAATAGGCATTGTAGTATTGTATCGTATATTAGAGATAGAATTTTCGTGAAGTTATCTGCATCATAGCTTCTACTTGTTAACAATCGCCAAGGGTGGCTCATGTGAGGAAAACATTACTTTGTTAAAATTTACTTATGTCTATTTATTAAGAAGAAATTTAAAATAAAACCAATAAAAAGATTAAAAGAATAAGATCTGATAGAAAGCGGAGAGAGATTTTATTTTAATTATGCCTCCAATCATAATTTTTTTTTACTAATTGTACTTAAGTTGGAAGCTTATCAAATAAGCTATTAGAGGAGATCCAAACAACCAGAACGTTTCCCAAATCCCACTTCTGCCACGACAAAAATAAAACTATATTGAACTCTTGAACCCTCGTACCTTTTTCATTGGATACAAACAATCTTTGTAAGAACCATCCAAACAAAAATTAGACAACCAAACAAACAAATTATTAGTCCACCTCCAAACATATCATAACACAGCTCGATCAGTGGAACATATCATCCCTAGTCGAGGTTGTTTGATCAACCTTCCAAATCCCACGTTATTCCAAAATGAACTTCTTCCCAATTCCGACAAAATTAAAAAAAAAAAATCAAATAAAATAATGTTTGCTCAATTCAGCCACCTCTCTGAGTTGACAACCAAAATTGACACTCACTAACCAACATTGTGCTCCATCAATTTCAGCACGATGCCTGGCAACCTACATATAGCTTTCCTAGATTAGCTACCATCAAAGCTTTCCATTCTTAGAACATGGCAAGTTGTTGACCTTCTGTGTTCGCTGGCATATGAATTAAATTACAGTCCCACAACCAAACAGTGAGCCTTGACAGAGATTTTTCAGATGCCCACATTACTCAAAGCAAAACTACTTTGACGTAATTCATCTCCATTATTGACCGTATTTTAAAGTAGTATCTAAAACATCACACTGATACTCTACATATAAGTCCTCCATTGATTTGATAGTAAATACAATTCTGAAACATGTACTGAATAGACTTGCCACTGAATATAGACAAATAACTCTCATTGGCAGGATTACTTTACACAGGTTCATCTGAATCTTCCAGCTGATCTCAGCAAGTCTTAGTTCAAGATACTTCGTCTGGTCTCCAGATAATATTCTCCAGCTTATTGCACAAGTTCTTGTAGAACTGTATGAACAATTAATTATCAGTCAAGTCCGTGAGGCTAATTTCCCTCTTCAAGTTAGATTCCTACTGATCAGTACAAACACGCATTCATAGAAATAGAAGCGGTTTATAACCATTAAAGTAGATTCTTGAAAGCAATTGAAAATTGTCTAGAACAATTTAGTTAGGAAGAATAGTTAGGAAGAAGGTTAAGTGCTCTAAGAAGGAATTTAAATATATATATTTATATTGCTTTTAGTGGTCAAATATTTAGATTATTCAACTAGTCCCACAATGACTTACTTGACTTGGATTGGTCATCACGATGATCAAAGTTTAAAAACCCATGCATGAAGCAGCATACATGTAACAGTTATTTAACAAGATCACATAATGTGTAAGGTTTATGCTTCCACATGTGAAATATGTTGTCTACATCAGCATGAAATGAGGCCACACAAGCTTGAAATCACTCAAGCTTATTTCTTTCTTCTTCTTTTTTTAATTTCTTGCCCAATTTACTACTAGTAAAATTAACACAATACTACCAACTGACAATCTATAATAAAATAAAAAATCACTAAACACGAACCAAATATGCGCCCACACATGAGGCTGCAGACCACATGTACTACACAACATTTTGAGCACACAACACACATGCAGGACCACCTTTAGAACAACGATGATACAACAAAGTAAACTTAGTGATACAATATCTGTACAGGCCATCTAATCAATCCAACCTGATAATAACCCAGACAAAATCAACACATATAGAAAGAGGTTTCCATATGTGCATCATAAAGTAGTCCAGTATACACAGGTCGGCTTGGTCTGTGATATGCCACGCAGACCCTACATGACATGGAGGCAATCCTAGACAGTTTCAAGGAACAATCTAACCATTGTGGGCAAAGCAGTCGCTATACAAGCAGTAGCCATACAAATCAAGCAGTCCTATCAACCTAAGCAAATGTTTTCTTAAGTTCAACATCTGGCTAATTAAAGCATTAATATCTTCCTTCAATTCTTCCATCTTCCTTTCAAATTATTGGATGGTCCAGAGTATGATATACTGCATGGTAAAACGATCCATTGCGACTTTTCCACCCAATCACTAACAGGTTGAGTTTGGGTTCACATTTTCTGTTCATCCAGATATAACCAGACCTGACCTGACACATGGCCACACCAAGTCTGGTAGCATGAAACAGAGGATTAAAAAAGGGGATATTGCAATACAAGTAGAAACCACCATCTTCTCTTAATAGCAATGAGACAAGTAGCAGCGAAGTTTGTTTCCTAGAACAGTGACAATAAAAGATTTATCAGCTGAGAAAGGTAGAACCTTGTGATATTCTAGGGTATCACCAGAAACCTTGCGAACATCAACCATGAAAAGGGAAGGTGCTACTTCGAAGACCTGACAACAATTACTACTGTGAGTAAAATAATATTCTTTTGGAATGTGAAGATTTTCTTAACCATCTGCATAAATAAAAGACAATATGAGATAAGAAGAAGACTACCTCCAATACAACAGCAAGCTGATGCGTCTTACTTGTAGACACTCCTTCAAGCCTCATCTATGAACAAACAACAGTTTAACTACAACATCACATAAGATCGAAACACACATTCACCTATGCAGAAGTTCAACATAAAATTGGCTAAACATGACAATAAAAGTGTCATTTGAAGCTTATAACAAGAATGGACAGAGTAACAGATTAGACTTATAACAAGCATGGACAGAGTAACAGATCAAGCATGGGCAGAGTAATAGATAAAAGCTACACCAGATTTGTAAAGAACCATCTTAGCAAGGACCACCATACCGTGCCGACTGGTCGTAACACTCCTGGGCGGACTGGTACGTACCAGTAGATCATTATTGGCACACTGTGTTGTCATGGAGCAATGCAGACAAGGCGTTTGACGCTTGTCCATGACGTTTTCCGATTCTTGTTTCTGTGTTTTACGATATCTTCGAGTGTTTTCTGTTAGGCAGATCGTAAGGGGCAGAATTGGCTACCGTCAACACCATTTTTGTTTATTGTCAGTGTTTTTATTGTGTTTTCATCATGTAAAACTCGGAAATGTTTCTAGCTGTGCAGCATCGCACAAAGGGAAAAATGACCCAAAATAGTGCCATAAGCTGAATTTTGGTTGACGGCCTTGCGGCGCAAAACGTACCATCTTAGCACATCGGAACCCCCCGGGAAGCATCAGGGCGGATGGAGCGCTTTGGGTATATGTTTGAGGGGTGATGCATCATCTTTAGTGTGTCCGCATTTTGTTCAACAAAAGTGTTAGATAAACATTGGGCCTGCATCTATCTTTGAAACCCCCTTTGTATGCCCTCTCGTTTAGTCCGTTTTCGAGACCCTTTTGTGCCTAATAAAAGCTGGTCGCTTTGTGTTGCTTGTGATCCCAATTATCTTGCCATTTTTGCGTGCGACGGTGGCATATTACCCACACATTCACCTTTCTAACCTTTTCTTCATTGTACAGCTCCTTTGTAGACTGCACGAGGTTAAGGTATAGACTGGCCCTTGCAGCCCTTAAGGTGTAGACTGCACGAGATTAAACTGATACATATTGGTTTTCGAAGAAAAAAGGCCAAAAAAATATAAAAATTAGGATTTTTATCCTATTTTATTGGTATATAAATTAAATTTAGATAAAAAAAAAGTGTATCTAAGACATAAATGATTAGAAATTCTAGGTTTTAAGGAGGGAAAATTAAATTTATCTTTTTGGATTGATTGAGAAACAACTTTTTCACAATGGCCTTCATTAATTTGGTTGAGAAACAACTTTTTCACACAGGCCTTCATTCAAGGAAGTTGCTTCGTGGTCAATTTGATTGTTGGGGACTCAATCTAGGTCTGTATTGATTAAATTCCGATTGTATCGACCCATATTGGCTGATACAGGACAAGTTTCGAGTAGTCTGCATACCAACCGCTGCCATGACTGGTTCTGTTTTGAGAGGTCCATCAAAGCTTGCTTGTTAGTGCAAAAATCATATGCCATAGTTGTTTTAGGCAGAATAAGAATTTTAAACTTAACCCTCGAGAAAATGTCCTATCACATATACTCATCTCCAGCACAGAAAGAAAATGCTTATATGTTGATAAATCTAACAGAACATGATCATAATGATTGCATAAAATGACAACTCTTTACACAACACAGCAATGATAAAGTAGGGCCCACATGATTGCCCATGAATACATTGCTTTCAACCAAGTTTTACAGGTCCACGCCTGGTCCCATAAACTGACAAAACCTTATCGGGCAGCAAGTCTTTGGTCCTAGCATGCTGCACAATATTCATCAAACACTGGGCTTACTAACTAATACGGGATAAGACCCCTGCCACTCAAAGCTAACTGGAAAAAAAAAAAGCTTGGCCACGATTTTCATCCAAGGTTCTCTCATATCTTCCTCCTATTTACTTCTTTCACTCCAATTTGAAGATGTGGAAGCAGGCAAGGAGAATTCTTGGTGACCTTTTAGTGCTTCAATTATACTATTATCTTTCACTTTGATCAGTCCACAATTGAGGTATGATTTTCCTCAAAACATTTATTTAGCATTATGACTTCCAGTCTGCATTAAACATTAATATAGAAATTAATCATGCTTTCAAGCTAGATCAAACGTAGATCCCCGTAGATCAAGCCTAGATATATGTGGATAAGCATAGATCTGTATGGATTTAGGCAGGAAATGAGTAGAACTAATCTTGTCATGACCTCATCAGTTGGAAGATCAGATTCATTAACTTTATCACTTAAAAACAAAAGGCCAAAAATGTTTAAACCCAAGTTAAATAGCAGTAGATTCATCTAGCCCTATATACAATCACCTTTATCATCTTACGCCAAACATTGTCCCAAGTTGAGTTACCATGATCACTCTCACAAAAGCTTGATGTCATCATCAAAGCCTAATGTACGCAATGTAGAACTATGCTTGGCAAGCAACATGTGAAGCCTAACTCAGCTCAGTGGTGAGTCCACATTATCATATATTTCCAGCCTCATCCACAAAAGACTTTTCCTACTTGGATCCCTCATCGTACCTCGTACTTCATTTGTGTCAAATGTCAATAACAATTGTCATGACCCAACCGAATGAAAGAACTCATCAATTTGATAGGCTTGAAATCATGTGGCTTTAAAATGCTTAAGCTTGATTCGAAGGTAATTTACCCATTGATCCCTAAATACAATGACATCCATCCTCCCGTGGCCCATATGGGAGTAAAACAGTGTGTAACAAATCTAGAAGACTAGATCTACATGGATCTATGTCAGGTTCCCGTGAAAGGTCCCAACTACACTAACTCACCTAGAGTATTTTTGAGCCCTCCAAATCCTACTATTTAATTCTACAACCCTACTAACTTAAATGGGCTTTTGTTGGGCATGCACCTGACTAAAGATTTTCAAGACCTCGTTGAACCCGTTCATCTCCGAACATTGGATTTACGATAGAGTCTAACTCAAATCCATGACCTGACATGATGGACAAATAGAATCTACGTTAACAAATTGGCATTAGAAGGGTCGTGTCGCAAGATAATGCACCGCCATGCAATAGAAGATCACACACTGCCAACTTAAAATCTAACATCCGACTTGCGGTTGGAATATACCTTTTCCCAATGCCTAGGGCTACGGATGCCGCCTCGATGTTTCAACACCTCTTCAATGATACTAGGCTCACAAAAACCTATAATGAACTCACCTTCCGTCACAATCTTTGAGTAATTTTTTGCATGCTTAACACAATGAGATCAAGCACTGGCAAGAATGGTGCAGACCATTATACCATTCCTACTTCAGTTGGCACAACTCTCTCAAAGCTCATACCTAGCATGGTGACGAACTTTTCTCTTTTGCGATGGGGGCTCATGAGCCATGACATCTTATGGACCCCTAAGAGGATTTAGGAGCCTCGACCCTCGGTCCTAAAGAGGATCTCGATTGGGTGATTGTGGGGGTCTTCCTTTCAAGAGCCTTGCTCCACTTCTCAAACGACCTGAAGAAAGCTTCGAAGAAATTCATGTCCACAAAAGAGAAAGACCAAATTAGACATTCATCAAAAGAGGAAAATAAAAAAATGAGGAGCCAAATACCGACCCCAAGACACTTGACTCATCTCGACATCAATGAGCCACCATTCACTCATTTGGGCAATGGCGATGGAGTTCGATGGAGAATGGGCGATTCGAGAGAATTGTTCTTTTGGGTATATTAGCAAAATTTTGAATGGTAGCGGAATGGCTTTTTAGTCATCCACTCCTTAAAGAGACATTAGAAAATCTTTCCTTCCATCCCTTATTGAGCTTGGCGCCGCATGGATCTTACTTCAGGAAGAAAGGAACAAGGACAACAAGCTTAAGTGGGCATTGTAAGATGCGTGCAATAGGGTCAACCGGTCAATAGGACAATGCCAACACTATGACTCTTCCCAACAAATGTCACAAGATAACACCACAAGTTAGGCATAAGAGATCTTTCATGCAAGATCAAAACAAAGAAAGGGTGGCAGGCCAGCTGAAGTCCGACTTCTAGTGCTTCTTTGTCAGTGCAAAGACATAGTGATCATCAAATAAGGTCGATCACTGGACCGAGCAACTATAAGCTCAACTTGGGTGGGAATGAAGAATTGAGACCTAAGGTAGTCAAGGTCTTCCAAACTAACTCTAGAATTGGAGTCAAAGTCGTGTGTCATGATCTATGACGTTCCAACACTCAAACAAACCACCCCTGAATAAGCAACGTGTTCCCTGACGTGGCAAGTCAACTTCTTCCGAGGAGGAAGTTCGGATGACCGAACTCGCGACCCCCTTAAAGGAACTATCTAACCTCGAGGAGAAAGAATATGAATAGAATATGAATCTTTAAGTGGAAGGATTCAGATGAAAGGATTAGAGGGTTCAGACGATATCATGATGGAAGCACACTCAACACTTGGAAATTATCATCAATTAAAGAACATCCACCATGACTACCTTTATCACAAAAGAGGAATCATAAAGGTGAAGATACATTCGGTCAAGGGTTCCTAATGTGGTCAGCGTAAACAATGTCCTTTGAGAAATTATATTGCCTTTTAAGACAGAATTGGAAGGTGATGGAGACACTAAACAAAGCAAAAATAAGATAGAATGTGGTAGGTAGGCTTTCCAATTCGATAAGTAAAAGGGTCAATGGGATAATACTTTGCTGATGACATCGAGAATGTTACCGAAATTTGCACATCCCTGAAGCATTATCAAATATGTGAGCAAAGGGATAAAGCATAGATAAGTTGTTGGCTTATCGCAGTTTAAACATGACAATGAAAGTGGTGATGGTGAGATCAGCAGGAATGTCGTTGTATTTGGTAGTTGTGCTGAGGCATCCAACATGCCAACAGCATCCCAACCAAAAGTGGAGACATTAGGTGTCTTTTTCAGCTCATTTGGTAGGAGGCGAACTTCAAAAGTTAGTCCTTGACTCAACAGCATTCCCTCCTCAAAGTGACATTCTAAAGAGGATTGGTGATTGCTATATCAATGAGAAAGACACTGATTGTGCCAATTTAATCACATATCCCCTCAGGCAATCCAGGATACCTATCACATATCAGTCTCCACTATCGAGAAGCATGGTCTTAAAATTATACATAACTTGATGACGAAGTTGATGAAATCTGAACATGGATAAATGGCTTAATTTTGATTGCATCTCCCTCATGCAACCCAGGATACCTATCATAGGATCATTGTCTCCATCTAGAAGCATGGTCTCAAAATTTAAGATAAGTATCTTGATGACGAAGTTGACAAAATCTGCACATGGATGAACTTATATGACATTATTTAGATAAGGCCATGGAATGCAATCTGGTGTAACTGATGGTTCATGCTTGCATCTCTTTGGACATAAAGATTGCAGGCAAGGCAGAGAGGAAGAAGACACTATGTGCAACACTTTAATGACCTGATGATGGACATTTCTCACATACCACAGATGAAGAGATGATGGCCAAAATACAAAAGATTACTAGTTTCATTTACTATATACCATAATAAGAAAGCATACAAATAGAGAGCTTTTGTAGCCTAGACTGACATGATCTATAACCAATTTCACCTTCAAGTCCATCCGATTCAGGACAATGTTCAGCTAGACTAAGTGTGGAGAATCGCAGTATGCAATCAGAGAAGATGGCAGAGAGCTTGATTTTATTCCCAAATGTTACAAATAATTAAAAACGACTATTGTCATTGTGAAGCTTTGTATGTTGTCCAACAGAAAGTTGAAATAAATGAGGCCACAGAGGGTCATGTATATCACATAATTTAATCTGCGAAAGATGAGATCCTGAGTGGAATGAACATTACAGCCGCCATTGAATCAGTCCTAAAGAGTGGAAATTTTATTTTAAAAAGCCTTATTATATAAATTATCCATGCACACCAAGTGCTAACAACTGGAATCAAGGTTCTAAACTATTGACTATGTAAATAATGCATCAACCACCTAGATGTCTTCTTGAAGACAAAGGCGAGGCCATTTTTTTTAAGACAAGGCAATTAGATGTCTCAGGATTTACATATTATAGGAAAACTGTTATAATTTGATTTTATTCAGAAATTTAGTACTAATAAGCATATTTTTAATTATGAAACGTACCATATATTGCTAATTTGTATGTTCCACCAACATAGGCATTTCACTAGACAATATCAAACACAAGTTGTTTGTGATGCACCAAGCTGGTTAAAAAGATGGGTATTATGAGGAATTCCTATATAATTAGATTCTCCTATATAATTAGACAATGTCTTCTTGTAACTTTTCAATGAAAGGGACAACCTACCTGACAAAATATCATTTCTACTTCATCACTCAAAGAAACAAAAGCAAAACATGCATCAAAATATCTAGAGAGAGATCCAACAAACTTGCCATGGAACTATACCTTGTAGTTTTGGGAATGAACCTTGAAGCCGATAGATTCTGCCACAGCTTCAATAGTTGCTATAATGGTCTTAGCTGGTTGGCGTGAGACAAAACGAGTTTGGCGATTCACATATTCCTGACAAAGAAATGAAACCCAATGACATGTAATTGCAACATCAAAGTTCAAACAGCAGAAAATTGTGTATGAATTTATTTAAAACAAGTTGCTGCATTATTAGAATTAAGTTATTGTAACAGCTAGGGTTGAATAAGGATGAACATTGATGAAGAGAATTTACATTAACCCTAGTGTGATGCGAATGGCTAGAAATTCAAACGACAATGTTAAGGAATAGGAAAAGATGAAGCATAATGGTTTAATTAAAATGAGCAAGGCACAGTGCCATTGTTAATGATAATATATGTCAAAAGATGGGACCAAATGTAGTTGAAATGGTTCCATGATCCAAAGAGCAACATGGTGCTACAAATTTTTTTCTGTTTCTTCTACTGTTTTATGACATAATTTTATTTAGTTAAGAAACTCTTAGCTCTCAAATAAGTGAAAGGTCATGTACATAATTTTCAACATCAATATCAAGATTGGGATCAGCTAGGAACTAATATGACAAGAACCATGAAGGCCAATTAGATCAATAGGATAGTGGTCAGGCAAGAAAATTGTCTTAAATTCAAAATCATAGAAGTAGAAAAATGTTAGAAAGAATAGAACAAAAGTAGCAAAAACAAATTACATATGCTAAAAAAAATTTACTTTCATATTTCATAAAATAACTTTAAAAAAGCATATGTAACTAAAATATAAAAAGATGAAGGAACACATAATGATAAATAATAAAGATTAACTCATAAAAAAAATGTCACATATATATTAAAAAATCAATATTAATCATATAATATAAAACCCTAATCTAAACTTTTTTTATTTTTCAGGTATTTTTGGAGCTATTTTCGATGATTTTTGACGTACCATCGGTATGCCCTGGCGTACCAACATTCAGTACATCAATATGTTTCAGTACATATCATACCAACACGGCAACACATGGTCGGTACACTAGTACAGACCGATAAGACGAATCTTGGTTTGTAGTAAATAACTCTTAGACCCAAAATATTCTCACCTATAGCTCTGAAAACAACAATAGAGCACTGTGGCATCTATAAAGTACCCACAAGTTCTGGAAAAAATTTCAAATCCAATTATATGTCTCTTGTTTGTGATAGAATACCTATTTTCTTAGAAGGGCAAGGGCAACTCTCTATCCTCTCTTTCTCTCTCCCTATATTTTTTTTCTTCGATCTAAAATGACAGTGATTGCAACAACAGTGACAAACAACAATGTGTTGTTTAGAGAGAATAGCAAACACAAAACTCTGTGCAGCCCCTGCACTTTTTTTTCCCTTTTCTCTCTTTGGTATATCAAAATGGCATAAGAAAACTGAATATGCAATGGTGCATAAAATTTGTTGTTTTGTGTGTACGACGCTGTAGATTTGGAAATCATGGGAATGAATCAAGAGCTAAGAATTATGTAGTCACAGTTTCATCAGCTCCCACCGACACAAGTGACAAGACCATGATTACTCAAAATAATCTGTCCTGGGTGGGAATGCAAATTGTTGCTAATGATGCAAACCACTTCCATGAAAAACTTCAAATCTTCAGTGGTTCTCATGACAGATGGAACAATTAAACAGATTGAAGATATATATTTCTTAATCAACCAAAAGAATTACACCTGATAATTGTCAATGATTCAATAGTACTTGTATTTTGTAACATCTAAAAGAAAAAAGCCCAGGTCATAAAATGAGACTAATTCTAACCAATATCCTGAAACATCAAGGTACCTGGCGTCTATCAAATAGTGCTGAAAGGTCCAACCCTTGAGATAAGGTTATCATCTCAAAAGCATTCATTATAAGAGGACCATTATCAGTATCTTGTACTCGTTCAGTTACATATTGATCCTGTGAAAAGCCAAAAAACCATTTTCAGGTGCTAGGTTATGGAGCTTAACTTTCAGTTATGTTTTGCTGCAGAGAAAGTATGAAGGTTTTAAAAAATTATAGATGGCAGACACATCAGGTAGTAAGTTCTTGATCCATAGAAAGCATAATCAGCACTTAACAACCAATCTCTGGAATTTATACAGACCTCAATGTCATTAAAAACAGCATCAATATCATCTAAATTGACTTCTTCCTCCACACCATGCCGAACTGCAACATAATTTATCTGGAACCATGCATCATTTTTTATTCCTTCGATGTTAATACGCTTCAATAAGAGAAAACATGATGTCAGAAGATTAGTGCAGGTAAACAAAAAAGCAATGCAAACTGTGTTGAATCATCCAGTAAAGTCTTCAGAGATCTACTCCTGGATGGTTCTACCTTAAAGCAAGTAGTTGGCAAGAAAGTATTTTGTAGCTTTCAGGTTCAAGTCAAACTAAACGGTGAAGAAGTCAAATCATATGCTGACAATAACAAACCATCTTTGACAAAATTAATTCATAACCGACCATATCAAGCCTGGATCAACTAGAATAATTAATTCATAACCAACCATATCAAGCATGGATCAACTAGAATACAAGTTCTCTCAAAATGATCTAATCATTCTTGCTTAACCATGGATAACCACGAGGAGCTTAAGATCAACTGGCTTTAAGGAAAACGGAACAGTTTCTCAAATTGCTTAAAATAATTATTAGTTAAATCCGAAATTTGGTTGTTGGGAATTTAACATAAGTTCCTATAACAAAAATGAGAAAATGATGAAACTTAATGCAGAAAGTACACTCCAAAATTCACCTAACAATTGCTTCATATAAAATATTGTTTCTAGGTTTTCAATACTGATTTGATTTTTCTCAAGGGTACTTGGCTTCGCCCTCGTCCTTAAGGATTGTACTTTATACATCAAGCCGACTATTAGCCTTCGCCTGTTATTTGCACACACTTCTGAAGCACCTTAAGTATTTGCACTTCTTGCGCTGAGTTAGTTATTGTAATTCGCCTTCTCATTGCCATCAAACTTCTGGAATACAAGAAACTTTGCCCAAGAAAAGCAAAAGTGAGCGCTACTTGAAGCAAGTTTCTATTGATTTTGGCCACTTTAGGATTGTACCGCCTACTCAGAGCAAAGAGGGTACAACACCTCATACTGCCTACTTTGTTCCTTAGTCGAGCACTCCCACATCGACCCAAAGTCTCATACTTTCAATTATCTTAATGAGAAGCCCATCGACAACGGTCTTATGAAGTTCCCTAGTCTCTACCCTCCTGTCTTGTTTTTGTACTTGGAGTTTGCCACTACATTCTCTACCTCCTCGCCCCCTATTATAACCATGCGCTCTCCTTCTATAAGAGCAAGGGATCAATGTCTCCACAGAAGTCCCACCTATGCAGTACTATGGCACTTCCAAGCCCACGATGCTACAATTTATGGCCTCGCATCTGCGTCCCTTTTCTTTATGATCGATAGATCCGATACTTGGTTTTGGGTAGCCAAGTCCCTTTGAACTCATCGTCGTTTTCTCACCCTTTTGGATCACCTGCTTCAATACCCCTGTGTTCTCTTAGCAATTCACCTTGGTCAATGGAAACCCAAACTGTAACTCACGTGTATGGCTTGCGTCAATTCTATTCTCCTTTGCGTACTTGGCAACAACATTTGCTCGCTCGGCCTTGTCCTCTGACTTGTCAGGCTCCCTTAAGCAATATGAGCTCTAGAGCAATCCAACTCTCCAGCTACTCTAATCATACTTTCGTATGATCAAGTCTCCCCCATGGGACTCACTGGTATTGCACTCGGAATTCCCCTCGGTGGTACATAGCCTCCATATGTTGATGACAAAGGCTTTCATTCAATGCAAAATTTAGTACATACACGGAAGACCAACCTCTACGGTACAATGATATTCACTCCTTGAAGTCATAGCCCTTATTGTCATCATGTTGCTCACCAAAGTAAAGCTCATAACAGCTCCCGATCATACCTCTAGATGACCAAGTCCCTCACGAGACTTCTCTCATGAGTGTTGTATTGCCTCGAACTATTCCTCCATAATCCGCTACACCATATCGCCTCCCGATGAAATCTTTGCATTTTGATTTTTGTACGATGAACTCAAACTGCGATCTCTCCATGTGTGGCCTCTGCCACCTCCGATTGTGTTCGCTCCTTTGCTAATCGACTTTTATCCACCCACTCTCAAGTCACACATAGACAAAGTGTAGCTCCGGGACAATCTGTCACCTAGCATCTCTTAAAGTCCATCAACTTCGCTAGTGGTTTGATGCACCAATGTCTAAATCCTAGGCCTCTACCCCGAACAAAATCTTCGTTGCGCACATATTCTCTTTTGGTAACTCGAATGGTAGCACTACAATATATTCTTCAAGAGCCTTCGTGTCCTCTTACCCCATGCCAAGGCCTTTTGACTCCAACTTTGCCTCTGCAAGTTGAGTCGCCTTAGTCCCTCCGTCAATTACCTCGGCAAGATACGGTGCATGTGCCTTGAAGCTGCCTTCAACTTTGGCATCATGTAAGATGAGTCCGCTCTATCAGAATGAGGAACCCAAGGAGTGGCATAATTATGCAGGAGTGGCACAATTCCGCTCCTCCTTGCACGGTCTCATCCTTTGCCACGCGCACCCGCTAGAATTGAGCATCGTAAGTTTGGTTGCCAGCATCGAGCTGTAGCGCGAATTTAGCCATCCCAACCTTTGTGCGCTACACGTTCTTCCCAGCTCGCTTGTCCTCGTGGTGCCTCTCACACGAAAGGTTGGTCATTCCTCTTAATGTCAATCTTGGATATCCGCTCCTCTGAGCAACTCCTGTCCCTACGTCTCTATGCTTGTTTCTCTTAAACAGTTGCACGTCCTGATTGCCCTCAATGCAACCCTACTATGTCCCCTACGTTTACATGTTAAGTGTTTCTAAGTGTGCTTATCCCGCTCTAATATCATATGTCACAGACTTACTTGGTTCTGTGTAAGTCGTGCAACACTCTTGCATGTCCGTTCGCAAAGGGTCAGCCTCCCCGTAAATCCTTAAGATCCTCTAAAGACTTGCAAAAGAGAAGACGGGTTAGAAGAAACATTATACTGGCGATACCACAGGTAGATATTTCAGCAAACATTTGATGAGCAATGTAAATTACAAACATAGACTTCGCAAACTTTGAACGATCATGCAACAAAGGGTCTAAGGCGGTCCATTGCAGCCAAAAGTCTCCACTAGTGCCTGCAAGACACTACCATGGAACAATGTAGTGAACCAACCCTAGACAACACCCCAAAGTCCCATCCAGCCATGTGCCACCCATGTAGCTCTAAGGTACTAAAATGGCTGACACTTCGCACCACTCTGCGGAGCCAAAAAAACCCAAAATGGCTACCTGAATGGCCTGTTTTTGAACAGTTTTGCATCTATGCAATAACCGCACACAACCTGCGTGTACAAAACTGAAACGACCACAAAAACTAACCAAAATGGGGTTGTCAAACCTATTGCAAACCCTCTACATGTTGTCCAAAGCATGAATAAAATCGAATGACATGGATATACAAAAATATTACATTGAATACCTTGCCTACAAGGCTGTCTATGACAGTAGGGACAACAAGGACCATGAACCAAACTGGCATCGCTGGAAATGCTCATAAAGAATAATTGTAATCCTTCGATTTTTTTTTTTGTTGAAAATTACTACATAAAAGACTTCCCACTACAGGCAGATTATCTACACTGCACGTAACTGCTCAATCCATTTGCCCTTTGTGCCAAGATGATGCAGAATCCATTGATCATCTCTTTCTTAATGATTATTTTCCTACCGAACTTTGCGGTTACTGGGAGCTTAACTTAGATCTGCATTTTAAATATAGACCTGCTTGGAATATGAGTGACTGGTTAAAGGAGGATAACCATATGGGGATGGCAATGCTTCTCCAAGCTGCCATTACAAACCAATTTTGATTCGCATGGAAAACACAAAATGATGCCTTCTTCAATAATAAGAAGCCTCTCATTTAGTGCGCTTGAACTCAAGCCTTGGCTTATACTGGTTACTATGCCTGAGCAACCGTGTCTGAGGAGAACTGTTGTGCAATACTCTTAAGACTTAATTGGTAGAAACAGCCTCCAGGATGGCTTCAAATTAACACTAATGGGTCTTCTCTTTTGTATGGTGGAGGTTTGGGTTTTGTCATCAAGAATCACATCAAAATTGCTGCATGGCAGGCTAGTTTTATGTAAACAACAAGACTGTCTTTAAAGTGTGAAGCCCTAGCTGTAAAGACAGGACTGCAGTTTGCTATGGGAAAAGGCTTCGCTCGGACTCAACAACCATTAGAGATGTGCTAACTATTGACAAAGACCCACCTTGGAACATAGACCATATGGTTGTGGATATCAAGAGCCTTCTAACGCAACTGAGTTCATTCACTGTTTTGCATTGCTTTCATGAATGTAATCAATGAACTAATTGAACTGCGATAAAAGCTAGGTAGATAAAAGAAACTTTTTTGCAGGAGGAATCATACCCCCTAGAGCTATTTTCTATTTTGCACAATGACTTCCACAAGTTTTTTTGTACATCTTTGAAATCTCAATAGAATTGCTCCTAGGGACAAAATCTTTATAAAACCATAGTTGCAAATATCTGCAATAGTGGTTTTAACTTCGAGTTTGTGAAACCATCATCCAAAAGTGCAGTTTAGATGCATTTTTATTGAAAGAATATTGACCTCATGTGACTACATAAGTAAAATATTTTCAACAGAAGGGTAGTTAGGGATTTTACTTGTCTTTAAGCGGTCACTACTGAAAAGTACTAGTTCAAGCCTGAGTATCGGTACAGGAAATTACGAACCTTGCTATAGATTAAATATCAACTGGTTAAGTGTTAAAAAAATACATGAAAAATTAAAGCTTATGTTAGTGCATAGATATGGAACCAAGCTTCAAACTAATCCTAATGTTTGAGCATAGCTACAAACACCCTATGGACTCATTGCTATAGCATCCTAAGTTATCAAGAAGGCCTCAGATTCTATTTGTAAAGACCCCTGTAACAAAATGATTTAAGCATAAAATGGACATCATTCTCATGCATAATTCAGAATAACATTCAGATGTATGTCCAGAGAAGGGAATATATTATTACAAAACGTACGGTTCAAACTAGTGAACTTTAACACAGCTCCCACGTGAATACAATCATGTTGTAGATTTTAATAATGATATTTTTTAGTTCAAAAACAAAGAAAACAAAGAACCAGTTCCCGCAGATGTTTAACTGACAAGAATAGTTAAAAGCCCTCCTCCTTAGACAACATCTTAGAACAAGATCTTGTGGCATTGGGGAGCAATTAGAGAACACCAAAAAGGTAAACTCACTATCTTAGATGCTAAAAATAACATACAATCAAGCCAAAATAAGCGCATTCTCTATACTCACAGTGTTTGGGTTTGGATCAAGTATTCTGTATATCAATGACTTTGCTCCTGAAGAGAACCAGGCAGGGCAGGTAAATTCTGCTGCATTGATCTATATAGCAAGAAAAGTAGTTAGTCTCAAGAACCGGAGATATAACAATCCACACCCATCTCTTGGGCATATTTAACAAGGAAACAGGTGGGGCTATCATTATACTGCAAAATAACAGTTTCATTCCACTAAATGGGAGTCTCTAAGGTTGTAATATACTTGCATTTAAAGTCTGTAAATGTATAAGCAATCATCTGTTGCATAAGGAGAGATGTTTTATCCTTCATATAAAACAATCACAAAAAGGATCTTTATCCTTTGCCACTTAAATCTTGCATTACAGATTATGGGGTCTTGCTCACCAATCTCCCAAACCAAGTCTTCTTTCTCCTTGCCAAGGCAGTCTGATATCTTTTTCTTCTCCCTTTCAATGTAAGCCCAGAAAATATGGATAGGTGTGCTGTATTCTGAGTTAGAACTTCTCATGATACTGATAGTTGCTGTACTGCTATTAACTAAATTATACGTGGGATAACTGAATTAAGCATGATGAGAATAGTGACCAGAACTGCAAAACAATGCTTCTAGGCAGACAAGTGTATTGATGAGGCCAACCGCATCATCATGATAGGGTCCCTTCGAAGACATAGATTTTGGAATGGAGGGCTTCCTTAAAGGAACCTATATTTAATTTAGGGCTCATGCAGCTGGTTATGTGGAGATAGGAGGCTTATTCCAAAATCCAAACTCATGCAAGAGGGAGAAAAAAGGAGACTGGGATGTCCTCTAATAATTTGAACAAGTCAATTTGCTTGATGACTGAACTGAAGACTAAAAAGCAACAACAGTGGTTGCAGGGTCCAAAGGAACTGGCATCTCCTTTTTCTATTAGAGTTGGTTTATTTCCATAAGCTGGTGACAGCTTTTGGCAAGACTTATCATGCCTGAAAATTCTTCATTTTTTCTTTTTATTTATCTTTTCAAACATATATGCAATTAGGCCAAATTGCATCTGCAATTTGTGGTCCATACAGATCAATGCAAAATTTGAATGACTCCTTGTCTTCATCATCTTTTTATGCATAGAATTGTATGCCTTATTTTTACTATATTTTGGTGGTTTGTGGCCCTGGCATAGGTGATCCAAATTAGATGCCAACATTGACATGCATGCTAGGTCATCTACTTACTATGGACTCTAAAAAGGAAAAGAGGACACTAAACAATAGTTTCAGTCTAAACTTAGGAGTTGTGGACCCTATGGTTGCATCCTGAACAAAACTATAATGTTTAATTTGGTAAGGCAACATTCCACAGTTGATAACAGGGGCATGTGATTCTTTCAATTTGCATATGCATTATGTTCTCATCACCACACTCTCGTCACTCCAATCACTAAATCTCCAGGCTCAATAACCTTCCCAAAAAATGTTATCGGCCAGCCATTGCTGCTACATCAACATAAAAGCCATCCAGTGGCTTCTTCAATGTTAGATCCTGAACCTGTCAGTCTCCAGCAGTTGCCTTACCTTTTCCTCTGTCATTTGATTCCTTGTTAGGTAGTTGTTATAGCTTGGCGCTCTCCTTGACATAGTTTCATGCTCTCATGGGCTCCCTTACTCCTTATTGCAATCCAGCTGTCAGATCCAGCCAGCAATCCATCTCCATTTTTCATGATAGTTCTAATACAAAATTACTGGACAATCCTAGCCACTCCATCAACAACAAAGGCATTGAATTGTTTCCTATATATATATACACACACACATATATATATATATGTGTGTGTGTGTGTGTGTGTGTATGTTGCTTACATTTGAGATGACCTCAGAAGCAATGCAGAAAGAATTGTTTCCTATTTTCTGTGTCAGGTGTCATAGCATTATTTCCAGCACTTTTTCTATGCACAGCACAATATAACAGATGACATCCCACATATGTACTCAGAGACTAATATGTGTGACATGTAACTGCAATCTTCAGTCAGAATAGTTCGATTATGTAGAGATATCTACAGTAATTCCACAATTTAAAAATTCTCTTCCGTAGGTTTCTAATGCCTTTGCTAATCAAAGTACATAAGATCAGCCATTCCCACTTTGACACAAGAATGAAAATCGGACCCAGACCTTAATTTTTCAAGGAATTTTTAAGATTGGTTGAAAGTATTGGTTGGTCTTGAGCCTATCCTGACAACCTCTAGCTACTTTTTTCAATCCAGCCAATTATCAACTAATTAGACCAATAGGCACTAGTTTCCCCAATCCCAGCAATCCATATCAATTCTGCCAATCTCAACCAATTATCTATGGTTCCTTACAATCCTGGCCAATCTTAGTAACTACTAGCCGATGGTAATCTCAACTTGTTGCAAGGAAACAGATCCCACAATTACTCAAGTGTTGCAACCAAAGTTTTAAACACCGGTCCGATAGTGGTTTTTGTAACCCATCAGACCAATATGGTACGAACATACCAAGGTTTAAACCACCTGGTAACATCAAATAAAGAATAAAAATGTAAAAATGTATATGTCCTGATATCAAGTCATTATTTTTTATAACAATAATTAGTTAGGTTGGGACTTACGATTTTATTGTTGTTGTGTAATATGTCTTAACAAAATAATAAAAAATAAAAAACTTCAATACCAATAATTAGTTGGACTGGTAAATACTGGTTCACACCAATCTAGATGGTATAAAACATTGGTTGCAGCTAACATGGACAAATCCCAATCCAACATGTGGTAAATCCCAAAAATAATATTTGGCCTTGATCTAATCCTCTACCTAACAGTGTCAATGTCAATCCCAAGCCTGGATGAGATAGTGAAAGTTTGCGTTAGATCACTGACACCTAACGTAAAACTATGTCAGATCTCATGAACATGGATCTTAATCGATTTTCTCAATGGTGACAAAAGATCCATGTAGTCAACCACAAATAGTTATGACTTACGACTTTGTTGTTATTGTTGTGATTCTAATCCTCTACCAGCTCAAAGAAGTAAACAAACACATGCAAACCAGTTATTAAATTCATCATGTGGTTGATCCAAATTCTGATTCTCAACCTTGATTCTAATGCTTTGCCTGCTCGAAGAAGTAAACATACACAAAATATATTCAACAAAAATGCTTACAAGAATTGTAAGTTCTTTAACACCAAAATGTAACTATTCTATGTAAAATATATTCTTCATTTTAGCTAATGAGGAACTAAAGAGAGAACTAAGGAATGTAATATAATATGGTAAAGTTTGGCAAATATTGGACTACAAGTCACTAGTCAAAAAAATATAAACATTTTTGGCAGTTCACTAATGAAAATACAGACCATAAAAGAAACAAATTTTCCATGTATTATAGGGCTATAAAGCATTCACTAATTGGTAGCAACTAATAAATAATAAGTAGTGAATAACAAAATGTTCGGCAAGATTACTACTTTCAACAATGTAATTTCAAATTTTTACTTAGTGCATAAGACTCTTATTAGTTACAACTTATTATGGCTACAAGAAGAAGTAGCTAAAAACATCCTAGGAACCAAAAACTGAAGGAAGAAGCATTTACTGAAACGGTAATCTCCTCTCAGAGAATAGGAGGTATATATTGTATCATATGATGAAGCTACTATCAAGTTCATTACAAGTCTGGATGACAGGATAGACATACCTTTTCATACAAGGTTTGAAGATTAGTCTCATTAAATGGGAGATATCCAGCCATCAGGACATATAGGATGACTCCGCATGACCACACATCTGCTGCAGAACCATCATAACCTTGTTGATTGAGTACCTAAGTGGTCAGCTTTTTACTCAGGATGCATATACCATAAGCAATACCATATTCTTCTTTATTGTTGATAAATGAAAAAAAATGAAAAACACGAGCAAGAGAACCCAAAGAGCAAGCTAACACTTCTCCCGTCATTTGGAAATGCATATTATAGACCAACCACCAAAAAGAACAATTGAAACTTACAGCTTGAATCAAGATTAAGATGTAATTTGTATCAGAGGTTGTTAGTCTTTGTTTGGGCATCTGAAATATTAACTAATTCTAAAAACCTAGTTGCATATGTAATCTTTTAGTGTCACCACAACTTCAAAAGAGACAAGTAAACATACGACTTCAAAAGCCAATCTTCACAAGTGTTAAGGTACTCAGTAAATACCTCAGGAGCAACATAATTAGGGGTACCACAAGTTGTATGGAGAAGCCCGACCCCCTGAAAACAAAATTGCTACCATGAAATCACATTACAGCAAGAAGCTGCTTCAAGTCACAGAAGAGACAAGCACACTTACTTCCTGAGGCAATGCACTTAGTCCAAAATCTGACACTTTCAGGTTTCCTTGGTAGTCAAGAAGAAGATTTTCGGGCTAGACACAGAAAATCACAATCCAGAGCTGAAGATCAAAATTTTACAAGAAAATAGAGCAGGCATAGTATGCAAGTATATCAAACCTTTAAATCCCTGTGGTAGACACCCTTGCTATGGCAATAGTCAACTGCATCAATAAGTTGCTGGAAGAAACATCTAGATTCATTCTCACAAAGCTTTCGTTGGTGAACCTGCAAGTAGATAGATAAGCACAAAAAAAAGAAAAAACAAAGTTTGTCAAAATCTGGTATTAAATAGTTACAAAAGCTCATATAAGTGTAATAAAAATACTAGAGAAACCACTGACTATTTCATGTCTAGACATAAACAGAGCAACCAAGCAAAATTATACATGCAAATAAATTAGAATTCACCAATATTGGTGCCAGACTATAGACATTAATACTCTCTCCATACACAAATATAAAAAGATAGAAAAAAGATTCAATGCATGAGGCTCCCACCAATGTAATGTCAGGATAATTATATAGTCCTACTCATCTAAATAGAGAGGTCACTTTGCTACCCAAGTCGCAAAAAAAAAAATCGTACCATGGTACCAAAGCGCAGCAGGCACATGAAAATATAATATGTACAAAACTGGACAGTAAAGTTAGAAGATAGGAGGATTTTATTTTAAAGTTACAAGTGCTGGAATGATAGTTATACAAATTGTTTAAATGTTACAAATACTTTTTTGAGAAAATGACACAGTGAAGAACATATTGATCAAAGATAAAAAAAAGAAATGACTGCAACAGATAGAAGATGAGGATTGATGCTAATGAAAAGTGCATTATGTCCCTAAAGGATGCAATGATCATTTAAAATGTCACACACACACATACAAAAAGACAATTCATATACTCATCTCTTTGCAAATTGCTCAGTTGTCATGTTAAATTAAAAATTAGGATGCACTTTTTAATCAATTTAATAAGACGATCACCGGCTTCACTCTAGGAAGCATGTAAATCCAATGAGGTAATGCCAAATGGCAGAGTTTCAAGTAACTCATATAAACACACATCATAAAAAAAGAAAAGGTGTGGACCATGCCCAAGGAAAATATAGATACAAGTAATACAACAAAAATATAAGAATTTTGAAAGATGTTATAAATTTCATCTTGAAAATAGATACCAAAAGTTGATGACTTTGTTTTGGATGGGATTCTAGTTTTAACATATTTAAATTTTTTTGACAGAATGCTACTGGTCCAATCTTCAGAATTTTTTAAATTTTTTATTTCTAAAATCAGGGTTCTTACCTAATTTGAAATCTTAAAGGAATCAAAATTTTATAAATTTTTTCCTAAACTGGGAGATGTCATCGTATGAATATAGAAAGAATTGGTTTAAGAAGTAGAAAGAATTGATTTAGGAGATTAACAAACTGAAATTTGATTCAACTTAAATGACTCGATATTTCAAATTTAGTAGGATATCACATATTGACTAGTTCATTGAAATTAAGCAAACAAAACTAGGAATCATAAGGTCCTACAAGATTTTTATTTCCTATCTTTTTCCATTTCCAGATTGGATGAAATACCTCAATATCATGATTAAATTTGGTGTTACAATGCATTTAATCTGCAATACCAGATGAGAAATAGTATTTTGATCATGTGTCATCAATGTTTGATCAATCTGAAGAATTTTGATAGCTTTGATATTTGCATTTTTCATTGATTTACATTTACTGATATACTACCCTGGATGTTTATGTCTAAAGGGTAATGGCTTAGTCATATTGTAGACTAAACAATTAAGTAAATTACCACCTTAAGTTTGGCATTTACTTTGACTACTTTATCCCCTAACTTTTCAACCTCAAGTCCACATATTTCACAAATCAATTACAATAAACCTGGTAAGTAAACCTACAATACCCAAAATAAGGACCACAATGCCACTGCAAGATAATATGTGCATTGACAGTTAGGCTTAGCAAGAGACAACAAAGTAGTGCTTGTTTGGTTCCATATCCATACTTGGTGCACGTTGGACGAAATGAATTCATGACAGGTCAATATGCACAGATTAAACTTATAGCAGCATAAAAGAAGTGCCACCGTATTTTGGGTAGATGTGCCAGCATGAACCAAAGAAAAGGTGTCCAATAGGATAACTCACAAACATAATTCTTGGTACAAAATAAGGTATTTGCTTTAGTTAAACTTTTATCTAAGAGCTGTCGCAGAGAATTTACATAAAATTTGCAACATAAGTAGCCCATAGGAGTATGGAAAATATTGTCCAGAAGGAAGGTTAATTCAGAACTGCTGACTTGAGTTGTCAAAAGACTCAAAACAGATTTATAATAGTTTGAAGCCAATGTACGCTTAGGAGGAAGAGGATATCAAGGAGTATGAAGCAGGCACATTTTGATGATTTTGTGAGGGTTGTCCTCATCAAATTGTATTTGCTCTATAGAAATTAGGCTTTGGTTCAAATAGTCAGTCTTGTTCAACTTATAGAACCTAAACAGCCTTCGGATCAAGTGATATGTATTATGTAATACATAATTTAAACAGAAACTCACAAGAAGGAACACACAACTCTCGTCATTTAGACAGTATGTATAATCTGTCTGCATAGTCTGAACAAACAACAAAATCTGGTGATTAAAGAGGGTTGCCACCCTGTTCTGATAGGGTATGGACTCGAGTCCTTCCCATCTCATCTGGATCTCTTTCCTTATTGAAATATGTCTGCTAGACTGTACGCATTCATGATTAGATATCTGCAAAGCTAATTTGCACACATCCTGATTCACACAGAATCAGAGACGGTTGAACTTTGGCTTTATTTAACTGGACTAAAGTTCAGATTGTGACAGATCCACTTCATAGCAATATCAATTTAATTAAGATCTGAATTGCTTTTAGAAAAAGGCTGTTGACAAGAAACTTGAGGTATAATCTGACCATTTTTTTGTGAAAGTCAAAATATTCATTTTTCTAAATCATCTTCTTCCTCCCTTGGCTATTTCCATCCAACTTTAGTCCTTTAAACACTAGTCTCCCCTAACTTCCGTAACAATGTGACCCAACCTTAGACTCTCCCATTAGCCTAGGGCATAGCTAGGACCTATCCGGCCCTAGATCAGGCTTCTTGACCACTGAAAGAGCTCGAGTATGGGCTGATTTAGCATATGGGTTAGCTCAGGAAAGCTTCATTCAACCCTTTAAATGTGTCAATCCAACAGATCAGGCTTCTTGATTTTCTAAGATCTGAATTGCTTTTAGAAAAAGGCTGTTGACAAGAAACTTGAGGTATAATCTGACCATTTTTTTGTGAAAGTCAAAATATTCATTTTTCTAAATCATCTTCTTCCTCCCTTGGCTATTTCCATCCAACTTTAGTCCTTTAAACACTAGTCTCCCCTAACTTCCGTAACAATGTGACCCAACCTTAGACTCTCCCATTAGCCTAGGGCATAGCTAGGACCTATCCGGCCCTAGATCAGGCTTCTTGACCACTGAAAGAGCTCGAGTATGGGCTGATTTAGCATATGGGTTAGCTCAGGAAAGCTTCATTCAACCCTTTAAATGTGTCAATCCAACAGACCGCAATGCAATCTAGTGCAGCATGGTACAAATTCTATTCATATTTGTATAACAATTCTCAGTCAAATGAGAACTTCTATGTCGGTTTGGAAAAGCAAATAAGACATTCAGCTTGAAAAAAAAGCACAGAGCTCAATCCTACTTGAAATAGGAGCAGAGAAATCCTTTCTCAAGCCACAGTTGTAAAGTTAGGAAACAAGAGCGTTGTCTCAGCATCCTCACCAACTCCCAGTAGCAATAGGGTAGACTTGCTATTTTTATGTTCTTGTACTAATTCTCATCATTATTCTTAGTGACTATTTTAGAATGTCTATAGGGCTTTTTTTTTAGTTTATTTGGCATTCCTAATATCATACAACTTTGTATTTTAAGAATTCTAGCCACTTTCTTTGAGACAACTTTGTGGGATAATGACAATATAATTGATATTGATGAGATTTACTGGATCAGAAAAAAATTAAACTCCAAAAATACATAAAAATTATAAAAGAAGATAAAAGTACAAAGACAGTTTCATATATATATATATATATATATATATATATATAGATAAAACAAGCATAAAAAATGTCTTCATTGTACTTTGCATGATATCACCATCTATTTTCAGTTTTAATGTCAGTTATACATATCATTCATATCGTTAAAAGACAAGTCAATCTTAATAGTCAAATAAATAAATTTTAAATTAAAGTCAGAATAATTTTATAGATTATGATACTAAGTAATATTCTACTAATTATTAAAAAAATTCTAATTTATTAATGTATTTTTTGATAATATACTAGTTTTAAATTATTTTTAGTCTATTTCATTATTTATAAGAAGTTGAGTCAGTTTATAAACATACAAATATAATGTAACTATTTTCCTTATCATGTGTATATATATAAATGTAACTATATTATATATGTTGCATATGTCGTAATATTATAACAAGGCTTCTAAGACCATCCGGTACGCTTTGGTATGGGCAATATATACTAGTCTAACAGCCTATTGGTACATGACATATATCACCCAAGGCTTGTCTCGGGCAGTTCCTTTTTTTGTTTGTTCAGCCTTCTTTCAAGTTTTTTCCAAAATTTGGCATGCACCGATGTACTGACATACTATTACAACAGTTTGCGCCCTGATCAATACATAAAATTGTGAACCTTGCATAATAATATCTTACAATTGTCGGGCTGTAGAGAAAAGTATTTTTATCATAAAATACAAAGCATGGTCACAATACCACAAACTAGTATTTTTATCATAAAAGAAATAAATCAATTGAACGTCAAGCCTGGAGCACCAGATTTGAACCAGGCCTTATAAACACAGACAAAACTAGCAGACAGATTTTCAAATGACCTAGTTAAGCAAGCTGAAGACTAAAATTTCTGGAGCAATTACTAAAAAAAACATATATCTTCCAAGGATCAATATTGATAGCAGAAAAAAAGATGCCTTACTATTTTGTCATATAGTTCACCACCTGTGATAAGTTCCAGAATGATGTATATCTTTGTTGTGCTAGCCAAAACCTGATTGACCATAAAACAAGCAATACAAGAAAGATCTTTGAGACCAAAAACACAAAGACAGAGAGAAAGCTTATGGCATGGTTCACGTCAACAAACAAAAGTAAATTTACGTTAAGAACAGAAGACCTGGTAGGTTTGATTGGTCATATGATATTAACAAACCTAAAAGCAGAACACAAACCTCATGCAGTCTAACTATGTTTGGGTGCCTCACAATCTTCATTATGGATATTTCTCTCTTTATCTGTTAACCAGATGTATAAAACAACCAAATCACTACAGCAATAGTTTGAAGGATGAAGCATAAAAGAAACTTCTCAAATGAATTATGATCATGACAGTTATAAGCATTGAAATAATGCAGTACCACAAAAGAGGTATTGAAATAAACAGCCATCACAATCAACAAACAATTAGTCTATTGAAAGATAAATGTTACATGCAAGGCTTGCATCTATATTATGAATGCACAGATTTAAGCATGTAAGTAAAACTGTAAAAGTGCGTACATTTAGATCATCTTCTTCAGCCAAAAAATAGTTCAGAAAAGTAATTTAAGTGTAGTAATTGCAACCAAAACCACTTAAGAAGTGTTGATTGGTCTTAGTTATGCACTACTTGCAACCATTTTGAAATAGACATTATCACAAGGAAAAACTTTTTACAGAACTAAGTTGTACAAGGTAACTATATACAATGAAACTTCCAATGCATATCATGCATCTCTCAACCAGTCATAAATCTCAACCAAGTATCAGCATCTTCTTTTTAGACTCCTAGACATAGTATTTAAAACCAGCTAAACAGCAAGACAGCCCACATTACTTGAACATACAGAACATTGTTACCTGTCCATCTGTGGCAACAGATGGACCATAGATCGTCAAATAATTACCCACCTATCCCTTTTTATTCTTTCAACATGTAGGTACAGGCTTAAGTTAGGTTGTGTGTTCACAGACAGCAAGAGATCATGTAATAACCCTAAGTTTAACCTCATATTAGGTAAATACTTGAATTGACTCTAGGAACTTGATGGATGTACTATTATTGACTTGAGCTTGAACATCTTGATTCAGCGGTTCATGCTCAACAAAGTTGACGGATCAGTTATCTCATCGGATCATATCATAACAAATGGTATCAGCATACCTAATATTGGGCATGGTGAGCGACACAAGTAAGATAGGGCAATCCATGAATGGAACTAGAGATATTAAGGTATGGAGCCACCACTGGGTGAGACTTCACATGCATGATGTCAAGGTTTGAATTTGAGTTATGTTTAAACCTTGACGAAGTCATCAAACACTTATGTGAAAAGATTGTAATATCCAAATTTAATTCCAATTGAATATGCGCAAAGTCTTGAATAGGCTCTAAGGCCTTGAGAGTGCACTACCATTAATATGGTTTAAGGACTTTTGCGCTAGTGATTCAAGCTCAACAAAGTTAATGAGTATATTCGAATATGGCTTGTTGCAAAAAATATGAGTTAAACTTGAACTACTAACTTGTGCACATTTTTCGTAATAAGCCAAACCTAAATGTGATTCAGTTTGATTGGATATAATGTATATAAATATTATACATTTAAAATTTCCTCGATCTTAGTCTAAATCCACTTGAGTTCACCATCCTCAGCATCAACCTGTCTAGTCTAGCCTCATTGCCACCACCCACTTCAACCACCCAAAGCTTCTAGATCTTCCTTAGACCTCACCTGGTACACCCCCTTCCATTCCTCACGATCACACTTATGTCTACCACTCTAACTGCCTGAACTGCTTCGTCAACCCCTAGATTGAACTAGTACTCGAGCCCAAGCTGTTGGAGTTAAAGACTGAGCATGGGCGGTTGAGCTCCTCTCCAACTATAGCCATAAAGAAAAAATCATTTGAATTGTCAAGTTTGTTCATTCCCTACGTATAGGTAATGCTTTTTTCTTTTCCTCCCAAAAGGAAGAATTTGTGTACGTCACATCTCATCAAAGTTCATCACATTCCTTGAGAACAAAACAATCAGAATTAAAACTTGGTTATCATAAGGCAAAACTAATTATCTCTATCAATAGTCTAAATTTATGTAAATAACAATAAATATTCATATGCATCCCTTTGACCACAAACATAATGAGTCATAGCCAGGGAGGAGGAACGAAAGGAGGAAAGTACAATAATGGGATAGAAGTTCAAATGCAGATAGTGTAGGACCTGATGGACCATCCTATGTTCAAGGATGGTATTCTTTGCTAGCACTTTCATGGCAACGATCTCGCCGGTCTCTGTATTGACAGCAGACTTGACCTTGGCAAAGGTCCCCTGTCCAATGGTTCTAACAACATCGTACTTTCCGACCTTTTTCATCCGCATTACCACGTCAATTCCTTGTTCATGGGCACCTATTGGGTTCTCTCGAACGTCTGATCTCCAAAAGACGAGATTCTTGGAGCCCAATCGGCAAGAAGATCAGGTAAAGGAAAACCCTAATCGACAGCCTGCGAAGTCCGAAGAAATTTGGCTAAAATAACGAGGAAGGGGAGAAGGCGGAGTGACGGAGGATCTTACCGTCGACGGGTGGTATCAGCGATGGTGAACGGGCGGAGCGACTTATTGGGAGCGATCTTCGTTTCACGCACCGAGGATGAGGCGAAGGCAGAACACAGCAACGGACGATATAAAAGAAACAATAACAAGAACGGCACAGATGCAATTTCTCTAAGATAAACTCTTTTTTTTTCACCAACTTCTATTAACACCGTTTTTATTTTCATACAATCATTAAATATATATATATATAATGTAAGTGGGGTATTTTATCTAAAAAATATTTAACAGTAATTAAATAACATCTCATAATTAATGTTTACTCATAGATATCTTATTTATCACTTTGATAAAAATACCTCTCCATCTTTCACTAATCATTGACGTTATTATCATCATTATTGCTTTTGTGCGTCGGGAGGAGTATCACTTATCACCTATATTCTTACCACAAAAAATATTGCCCACTCACTATGACCCCTTTTGCTAACAATAGGGAGTTCTTTCTCCTCAACGCTACTATTCGTAAGATTGCTTATAGGGGTTTGCTCGCAATGATTCTATCATTTTGATGCTAACCACACCTCTGGCATTGCCCGCCCTGCCTTTTGTTGCTACATCATTCCTATCCCTTTTTTGTGTCGCCCTTTACTATTCCATTTTCATGTGTCACCACCTTTCTCACATTATTCTTCATCGCCCCTTTATTTACGAAGGGAGGGAGTAATCATCACTTAAATAATTATCATAATTCAACCACTCATTATTCATCGTTGTTTGATAGTTTGACGTTACATTTCAAACTATGATATTTAAGTTCATTTATAGAGGGATATAAAATATTTAAATTTTTTAATATAAGATTATAAATAATAAAAATAGAACACCAATATAACATTTCATTAAAAAAAGTCAATAGAAGTATTAAAAAAATGAAAAGAGAAAAAAGTTGAGTAAATTCTCGTAAAAAGCCTATAGTTTTAAAAAATTCTCATAAAACTCTTTCATTTTCAAAAATTCTCATAGAGTACCTCTTGTTTCATAAAAGATGATTTTGTCCTCTACCTTTGCTTCATCGGTTGTCTTTACTTTTGGCTATTATTGCTTCTGTGCATTGGTCATTGGCCACTTTCGCTCTAACTGTCTTTGTCTTCAATTTTAACTAAATTCATGTATGGACTTCTTCACTTTTTATCATTATCGACATGCTAATCGCCTTCACCTTTGCTCCACTGCCCTCATCGCTATCACTTGTTATCATAGTTTTGTTATACCATCGTCTTCATTATCACATTGACAAAGATGATCATAGGTGTAGACGACGATGATGATAAAGAGAAAGAGTGAAGCAAGGTAACGACAATAGTATAAGACAAAAGTGGTGGCCGATTAAGGTAGACACGGGGGACTAAGACATAAAAGGTATGAGAAAAAAGAGGGAAGAGAGGGGGGTGTCGATGAATGAAATTAGGAGTGGAGGTCGGCAAGGTCTCAAATGGAGATAGCGGTCGATATGGAGATAGCGGTCGATGAGGTGAAGGCAGGGGTCAAAAAGTATATTTTAAGAAAAAAATATAATATTTTATAATTTTTCAAAACGAGGACGCTAAAATCTTTTAAAAGTAGGGGTTTTTACGAAAATTTGCCTAAAACAATTTTGGTCCTCGTGGAATAGTCACGCTGAAAATAACGAATATAATAAAAGAATGCTCTCCTGAAATAAGAAAGTGTTGCTTTCCTGTTCCGGTTGGGATCTGATCTCCGTTAGGGCTGCAGCCGAACCCTTCCCACTGCTTCCCTTCTCCAGTGGCTTTTGTAATCGGGCAGCGGAAGGAAGGGCGCGGCTTTGTCTCCACGAGGTGCCCATCGGGAGTGCTCGCCAGCGTTTTGCCTGGTTGAGCGGAGGCCGGACGCCGCGGTGGCTGCTGGGTGAACGCGGGGGATCACTTGACCGGCTATCGGCTTTCGGTAGCGCCCCACGATGTCGGTTTTGATCGTGACGAGCTTGGGGGACATTGTGGTGGATCTCCACGCCGACCGATGTCCTCTCACCGCTAAGAACTTCCTCAAGCTCTGCAAGTATGTACATACACACTGATAGCTTTCTCCATTTCTTAGACTTCGTCTTATTCTTGGTCTCATTTGGGAACGAAGGCGTTTGTTTGTGCCAGATGAAGAACGTAAAACCCTAAAATTGAGGTTTCTAGGGTTTGTTGGTTTCCTTCTGTGATTATTGGTCCTAATTTGTGCAGGATGAAGTATTATAATGGTTGTCTATTTCACAAAGTGGAAAAGGACTTCTTGGCTCAGACTGGAGACAGGACCGGGACTGGCACAGGAGGAGATTCAGCGTACAAGTTAGTATTTCCACTTATTTCGTTTGCTGCATTTTGTAAGTGATGTTCACTCACTTTATCACATTGAATTGCTGGAACCAGGCACGTCATTTGACTGTTTGGACTATGGTTACCATCAGACTGTAAGATATTATAAATATCAAATCATTAGATTGTCTCAAAACTGTATGTTTGATAGAAAAGAGAATGGTCATGCTTCTATTTTTGCCTTTTCATCTAGGGAGGCAGTTAATTTTGCAATGTCAAGTTGAGTGAAGATTCTTTTAGTAGCAACATTTCTGAAATCATACAGTTCTTGACATAAATATCTACTCAAATTTCATAGTCATGTCTCTAAGATGCATCAGAATAAATAGTTCGGGAGCAAAGCGCCACCATAACCCATTCTTGTCATCTTCAGTTATGATGTCTTTCTCTCCAAGATAAAGTCAGGATATATGACATGACTTTTTTTCATGATGCATTCTTCCTAGTGACAATGAACAGATCACATGAATTTTACCTGATTAATCCTTGTGACTGGAACTCCTTTAATTGGATGAATAAGCTGAAGTCTACAAGTTCTGGACCTTTTTTGTTCATTCTGATGCTTTGTATTGTCTTAATTTGCTTATATTCTGGAGACTTGAGCCATGTGACCCTGCCTAGGTATGATCTGTTTTATGATGTTTTTAGATCACTAGTCTTTCGACATGTTTGTTCCTTTATGTTTTTCATCTGTTTCTTCAAACCCCTTATCACTGTCATTTTATTGAATTATCAAATTTTAGGACATGCTGATGTCCATGCCACACACCCCACACCCGGGGGGGGGTTGCAAATGTAGAACCTTTTTTAGGACATATTTGATGTATCATGGTTTTCCCTCCTTGTAATTGTCATTCATCAGATTCATTCCATGTTTTACTTCATCAATTCAATTTTAATGGCAAATTTTTTGTCAGAATAATGTCGATGTTAAACCTTGAAATATAATTTGACATATTGGTCCCCTTTCCCATTTTTTAGTTGTATAATTGCCTTTCTTCTTTAAGCGTCATGTTGTGTCAATTCTAATTTGATGCATTTTCATATTTGTTTAATTTTACTAATCCAGAGTAAATTTCCTGGTTGTTTTTTATATCAATCTAAGTGATTTATATAAGCTTTTCGTAGCCTACATAGCATTAGATTGTCTCCAAGCCCACCTTTATAATTGATTGTGATTCTTACCCATATTGTCCTACTTTTAGATTTCTATATGGTGAACAGGCACGTTTCTTTGAGGATGAAATTCATCCAGATCTTAAGCATACCAGAACTGGTACCATAGCTATGGCTAGTGCAGGACAGAATCATAACGCTTCTCAGGTACTTTTGTTCAATTTTTCGCTTTTAAGAATCTTTTCAATTCAGCTATTTCTCCCCAAGAAAACAGTTGGTTGACGATGTTGGTATACCTTTGTTGTACTTGTTAAACTTGCTCATACTTCTCACATAATTTTTTTTGTAAAAATTAATAGTAAAATATCCCACTACGGGGCCATGCACTATAAGATTCAAAGCTCCTTGTTTCTAATTTGATAAAAGTTGTTTCTATTGCTGATATCAGTTTTACTTCACATTGCGTGATGACATTGACTATCTTGATGGAAAACATACTGTGAGTATTACATTATGATTCCTCTTTGTTATTTTCTGAAAATGTTTCCAAACCACTAGAGATGAATATGTTCTTATTTTTCTGATCACAGGTATTTGGTGCTGTTGAAGAAAAAGAAGGTTTGGACACATTGGCTAAGATAAATGAAGCATATGTTGATAATAATGGTAGACCTTTCAAGGACATCAGGTTTGTTTTTGTTCCTTGTCATATGTTTGATAGTAAGAAGTCATCTGAACTATCAAAAAGTGCCTTTATACCGCCACTGCTTTGTTATATTTATTACGCTACTGTCGTCCTTATACTTCAGAGTTGTTCTGTTATTCTACTACACCTTTGAGTACCTGTTCCATACATTTGGTTATTAGGAAACAAAATAAGTCACAAAATTGAACATGTAAAGTGTTTCTTGAGTAGTTTCTTGGTAAATTTGCATGTATAGTCACTAAATATGCTCAGATCATATATCAACAATTATCTTACTGTTCTGGAACTCGATTTCACATCTTCCTAAGTGAGACAAAGAAAGGACTTGGAGTTAGAATGACCCAAGGATGCATATGAAGAAGATCTCAATTTTGGTGGTAAATTAGTTAGCATTTTTCTTAGTTGCCTTACAGATGCTTTAGTTTGAACTGTTTGGTGTCCACCTTAAATGTGTAAATTTGGGTCTTAATTTAAACTTGTGCAGTTGAGTGGTATTCATAATAAAATTTTATTGTTCAAGTTTCGTGTACTAAAATTTTAATTTATTTTTCAGTATCTTCGTGACTTGACACTGACATGCTAATTGCTAAAAGTTAGCATATTTTCTCTCATTCTTTTTGTAGTTCAGTATGTTTTTGAAGGTCTCAGGGTTCAAAATATTTTCCCTTCTTTCTTCACTGTATATAATTTTGCGCTTTTATATCAACAGAATCAAACATACCTACATTTTGGATGATCCTTTTGATGATCCACCTCAGCTTGCTGAGTTTATTCCTGAGAATTCACCAGAGGGTAAACCAGCTGATGAGGTAAGTTGAACTCAGTTGCCATGATATATGTGGTGGTAAAATTTGAAATCATTTTCACATCAAGCATATGCCTATATCTCTTTCTTTATCAGTTCCCATTGTTTGTTCTATGGTATGCTTGTAAAGCACTGTCGTACACACGGTTAACTTTAGTTGAATTTAATTGCCAGGATATATTTGGTGGTAAAATTTGAAATCATTTTCTCATTAAGTGTATGCCTATGTCTAGTTCTTTATCAGTTCCCATTGTTTGTTATATGTATGCTTGTAAAGCACTGTCGTATACATGGTCAACTTAAGTTGAATTCAATTGCCATGATATATTTGGTGGTAAAATTTGAAATAATTTTCTCATCAAGCGTATGCCTATATCTAGTTCTTTAGCTGTTCCTATTGTTTGTTGTATGGTATGCTTGGAAAGCACTGTCAATACCTCTTATGTAAATGAAAAGCAAAAAAATACAGAAAGCAGAAAAGGATAATTTCCTCACTCACAGTCGATCTATCTTATGAGGGTGGGTGGTGTGGGTGTCTGTACGAAAAAATAAAACTAAAGGATCACAAAGCTTAAATTCTGGGCAGTTACTGCCCTGGGTAATGGTAGAATGAATTTTATTTTATTACATATCGTAATTAAATTTTTGTTGGAAATGGCTTCTAGTACAGATGATAGTTTCTGGAGCTTTAAGTGATTTAGTTGAATATAGTGCACCGGACCACTGGCTTTGAGAGAAGATGCTGGTTTGCTCTATTTAAATTCTGACATCATTGTGCGGTATGCCACTTGCGATCTTCATAATAATTATGTAAACCCCTAACATCATTTCATGACAACATATGTTGCCTATTCATGAATGTTCATCCATTCTGAGCTAATCTTCCATCAAATTATTATTCTTTGATGCTTATTTACGGGTTCTAAAACAACTTGAAATTTTTGGAGAAACCTCATTGGAATATAGGGATTATGAATTGTTGTTATTAATAGATATTCCTTTTTTGGTGTCCTTTGCACATTGATTCTGGTCAAACGCTTATATCGTTTTATGAACTTTGAACCTCCTTTCCATTGGGAATTATGTAGATCGCGGAAGAGCGCTTGGAAGATAACTGGGTTCCCTTGGATGAGACACTAGGCGCAGAAGAGCTTGAAGAGAGACTTCGTGTGAAAGAGGCTCACACAAATGCAGCAATTCTTGAGAGTGTAAGAAACCAGCATACAGACTCTGATGCTACATTTCTTGATAATCTAAATACTTTTTTTTTTTTGCTAATTTGCACTTTTTTTTATCTATGCCAGATAGGAGACATTCCAGATTCTGACATAAAACCACCAGAGAACGTGTTGTTTGTTTGTAAACTTAATCCAGTTACACAAGTAATCATTAACTGAATAACCAGTTGATTCTAGTCATGTTTCATCAAGTCCCTGTTTCAATGCTACATTTGTTCATGTTTAAAAATTTTACAATTAGTCCAAGTAACTTCTGCAAGACTGCAACTCATGATAAGTCTCCTTTTGATGCTTTCTTTCCTTATCTTCATCTTGTTGTTGATTCCAGGATGAGGATTTATATACAATCTTTTCTCGCTTTGGGAATGTCATGTCGTAAGTGCTGCCTTCTGTCTCAGACTCGTAGATGCTTCTTGTTTTCTTCACCCCTTTTAACTGCAATAATTTGGTTTGCAGAGCTGATATAATTCGTGATTACAAGACTGGAGATAGTTTATGCTATGCTTTTATAGGTAAGTTCTTGTCCCATTATGCACAGCTTTTTCTTACTTAAATCAGTATATTAATGTGTATTGATGTCAGTTGACTTTGTTCATGTGTTTTATGTTTGTAGATGTGGTAAAGTGTTGATTTCCATTTGTAATTGACTCTTCCATACTCTTACCTTGAAATAAATGACCTCGAGGATCCCTAGTTATAAGCCAGCATGCCTGTGTCATCCTGATTCTCATTTGTTAATAGTGAATGATTCTCATATGGAGTTACAAGTGCCATCAGGCATTGAACAGTTAGCCACAATGCTGACACTCTTGCTGCGAGTATGAGTTGGAAAATAAAGAAGAATAATGAAAAAAAGTAATTTAGGAGAATGATCTTATCTTCTCTCCAGTAACATTAATTAGGAGGAGTAACTAGGGGCAAGATTAGTTTTCCGTTATTACTATGACTTCAGTCTGGAATAGGATAGACATTAGACTTAGTTTGGCACAGCACTGACGGGGGCATTTGTTGGACATGTAAATTTTATTACCCCTCTAATTTTTCACATTAGATGAAAATTGTAAAGCAATAGGTTTAAAAAGATGTCTTACACTCTTACTACAGAAAGTCTAGTAGGAGTAGACCAAGTTTAAAAATAAAGAATAACATTAAATAGTTACAGAAAAATAACACTTTTGAGTCCTTTCCCTTGACAGAATGATATGTGCCATCTGATATGAGCAGCACAATTGATATGTAAATTGCCTAGCTTGAGCATTGAAATGGTGAATTGGATGGATCATATAATCCCAGAGTTGTCCCCGAGTCGAAGATACAATAACATCACATATTTCTGTTGTTTTGTCTTTGGAGCAAACACAAGTGAGGTAACATCTTTGGGAAACAGAAGACACCACTTTTTTGGCAAAGCATGATCAAGCTTTTTTTATTTATTTAAGTTATTGCAACTGAAAGGAATAGTGAAAATTTTATGTATTGGCAAGTTGAATTAATGGAAACTGCCAAGTTATCTTTTGTGCAATTTAGGTAATATTTTTTTGAAATGGAAGTGATATTTTCTTGTTGTTTGTACCGTTGTAGTTTTTTGTTTTCTTTCTCTAGCCTTTTGGTTTTGAAAAGATCAGCTTTTTTCACCAGTCATCTTATTCTATCATTGCCTGCATTCCTAAAAAGTAGGTTCAACATAAATAATTAAGAAAAGTCTTGAGGATGAATAAGTTTGTTATTAACAACAATGGCAGCAAAGGATTCATAGACTTGATGATGTTGATGTGTTTTACATTGTCAAGATTTAAACTTAATGTTCATATCTGATTATTGTGTATGCATTCACTTGTCATTTTTCATTGTTACTTAACATTTGAGTGCATTTTCTATCCATTTCTTATCTCAGAGTTTGAGACAAAAGAGGCATGTGAAGGAGCATATTTCAAGGTATGCCTTTAATTTGAAGTAACCGTTTGTTTTGGGTTCTAAACCAGGGTCTGTTGGGAAGTCAAGTGCCTTATAACAGACTCTTTTCTGTTATACTTGGAAGAAACAGGGTCATACTATATGACTTCTAATATTTGAGTCAACTGTCTTGACTTTATAGATATTAAGCGCTGATGAGTTGTATCTCTCTATGAAGCTAATTTTGTGAAAAGTTGTGAAGCAGGTTCTTTGTGCTCAAGTTACCAATCAGCTTATTGTAGTTCTATTTAGGTTTCATCACATTCTAAATCCTTCTGATCAAGTGTCAAATATTTTAATTGAATCATAATCAAATCATGATTATAATCTTTCTCGAGTAAGGATACCCTGACATAATTATTGGACGAATTGGGACGGGTTTTGAGCTTTACTTGGAGTAGTCCATTGGTTCATAGGCTCCTTGTTATGCTTAAACTGATCCTGTTCCTGACTGTGATTCTGCTATCTCATAGATCCACATGACCTACTCTCCTTGCCCTCAAATTACTACCATCAATACAAAACAATAAATAAAGGCAGTGATATTATACAAATATATTTCCTATAAACACCATGCAAACGTGGTTGGTTTGTCGTTTTGAAAATACTAGACCCCTTGTTGATGGTCATTTCTCCCCTCACTTGTTGCTCTCGGCCCAAAACTAGTGATGGCTACTGTTTGGACAGAATGATGATGATTTTTCTTGAGAGGCTTAACCTTAGCGTCGTATTAAGCCTTTGTGATTTGGATGCCATAAACTTGGGTCACAGAAATAACCTTTTTCCTTGTGTGAGAGGCTGTATGCACTGACCTTCTCCATGCCCCACTTTTGTGGGAATCTAGTGCACTAGACAATCCCTTATTTATAAGGGATCAGGGTGTCATTAAGCCTAGTGCAGGAGCCTGTTATTCCCATGTATGGGTGTAATTGTTTTTCCTACAGTATATGTTATGCTAGTGGATTATTTAGTATTAGTAAAAACTAAAAAGTGCATTTAAGGAAGGGATCAGGCAATTGGCAATATTTCCTTGACTTCTTTGTGATATTCTTTGTTGTACTCAACAAAACTATGAGAAACTTCTGACAATTTGAAACTAGGATTTCTGTTTTGTCCTTCTAAATTGTAGATGCTACACACACACACACACACACACACACACACACACACACACGTGCGCGTGTGCGTGCGTCTCAAACACAAATATAAGCTCTTAATGACTTCTCAGTGACAAAGTGGAGACCCTGTTTTCGAGTCATCATTGCAATTTTCCTCTCTATATACTATATAAATTAACCTTCAATCATGAGATTTTGATATTTAGCCAGCCACATGTGAGGATTGTGTGAATGATTTATTTAATCTTTTGAATCAATTAGTTTTTATAGGGATACTATTTTTATTCTGTTAATCCTTCTTTTAAGCATGTTTGATGTTTGTAACTTAGAAGATTTGACCATCACACTTGGAACATTGGTTGATCATGATTTGTGAGGCTGATAAGAGGGGAAATTGTTCTATTAAAAGTGGAAATATTATCAAGCAGGCTCTTAGTTTCTTTAATGACAGTGAGGAGGTAGAAAATTTGGATTTGTTATCTATAACCTCTTTTATAGTTACTATAGTTGCATGTATAGTGGCTGAGGATATGCATACTGATATTGGTGACCGTAACAGATGGACAACACTTTAATTGATGATCGAAGGATACATGTGGATTTCAGCCAAAGTGTTGCTAGACTATGGAGCCAATATAGGCATGGCAAAAGAAGTCATACCACTAAAGGTAACACGCATAGCATCCAGTAATTTTGTTTTCATGATGAGTTGTAGCTAATGTCTAATTTTTGGCTCAGCATTTGCATTTTCTATTCCACTTAGAACAACATAATTTTGTTGTTATTATTCATTTGAAATAGTTGATGTATAAACCTTGCTGTCACTTGAGGTTTTACCACTTGGTACAGTTCGGTTTTTACTGATTCATCAAGGGACTGTCACACAGACCAGGAGATTTCATTCGGCTTGATCCAGGATAAGTTTTACTGTCCAATAATCTCATTCTACTGAGTTTACCGGTGGGTAAAGATAGCGGTGCCAAGGGAGACTGGGAAGTAGGCATTTTTTATAATCATGACAGTGGTCATGGCTGTCAATCAGTTTTTTATCTTCTCGTCTCTCTGTTTCCGACCAGATATCATAGACTTTAAATTAACTAATCCATGACCTTTGGAAATGTTGAATATAATTTTACCTTCAAAATGCTGAAGTGCAATCACTGCCTCAATATATTCTGTTGTTGCTTTTCGTTCAGTGTCGTGCATGTATATGTCTTCATTCTGTGTCTTGCTTGTATGTCTTTGTAATTGTTTACGTGGTGTAGAACATATGACTTGCAAGAACAATTGCTTAAGTTTGATAAGTACATTGCTACATTAATGAGACATGGAAATTGATTTGACCATTTATTGCATCCAGATTCCATAATTTATGAGCCTCTAGTGGGGCTAGCACACTAACTTACTGGGATTTCATGTAGACATGCAAAGGACAACAAAAACATATGTTGCTTATTAGTATCTTTTTTCTCCTAAGTTTGGTGTTTTCTTTTGTAATTATATATGTTATTGTCCTTTGTAGATTTTAATGTGGTTGAATTTGGTTGAATTCAACAAAAACAGAACCCCATGCTGGTTAACGTTGAATTTAATTGGGTTGTGCCTTATTCATTTTCTGAATCTTTTCATGCTTGAAATGTACGCTGTAGAATGACTGGTTCGGATGGGATGAGTCAAATAGAATCGACTGACTTTTTAGTTAAAAAATTGTGATTTAATGTTTTGTTTATTTCAATCTTGTAGAGGGTTGCTTCAAGTGTGGTGCTTCTGATCACTTTGCCAGGGACTGTGATAAGGACTCTGATAACAAGCAGAAGGGACCAAAATATGTTTTGAAAGATGATAACACTCAGCATGGAGGGCGTGAAGATAAGAGGTCCTGACCACTTTCTCACCTCCTATTCCCTCCTTTTTCTGCTGTTGTATTTTCTTTTATCGTTGGAGACTTGATGCTTGATGGTGCAGGTATGACATGCTATTTGATGAGGATAATCTGGAGACCGTGGGCCATAGAGCTAATGGACAAGAAAAAACAAAGACGCAAAATGCAAGTCATCACTCTACCGAGAGGAATCAAGAAAAGAGAATTTCAGACAGACATCGACACGGAGATGATATAAGCAGATATGATAGAGTGGATGGGAGGAGTCGAGGAAACAGGAAACATGGTGACTATCACAGAGATAAGCGAGCCGATGAAAGGGATGATGAGGATAGAGAGCATCGTCGGAGATTGCACGAGAGTAGCAGGCATGTATATGACAGTGGAGATCCCAAAAGAAGCTTTGGTAGCCGACTAGAAAATGAAAGAGAAGGTGGTGATAGTCACAGAGAGAACGAGGGAGATGGTCAAAAGAGCAGACGGAATGATGGGGACCGCAAGAGGAAAAGTAGAGACCATGATGTTGATGACTACCGTGAAAGGAAATATAGAGAAAAGGATCGGAAGTAAAGGAAATGAGATGTTAAAAGGAAATTAAAGGCATTATGACTTGGATTCTTGTCTTGAATCGCTGGTTCTATTTGTGAAAGTAGTTGGAATACTGAACTGTAAGACTTGGATCAGATTGTAGCTGCTGTAGCAAAGGATTGTTTTGAGCTGTCTGTTCTCTAGACAAGGGAAGGAACCACGTTATTTTGCTTGTGAACATAGGCAGTCGGAGTCAGTCTTTTTATAAATGGAATACTCGTGTGTACGTGATGCAGAAATAGAAGAAAATTTACAGGGAAGATAGACGGCTACTCTCTTGCATGCAGTCTTTTACTTGGTGTAGAACATATGACTTCCAAAAACAATTACCTATATTTGATAAGTGCATTGCTACATTAACGAGAGAAGGAAATTGACTTGACCATTCATTACAGCCCAGTTTTCATAATTTTATGGGCCTCTGGTGGTGCCAGCTTACGTCTATGTTCTGCATGTTTTCATGCTAGCAATGTAACCCACCCACAGAATGGCTGTGGCTGTTTTGAATGGGATGAGTCAAATAGCCTGGCTCAACAAGACTTTTCATTTACGAAATTATGATATAATGTTTTGTTATTTCAATCATGTAGAGGGTTGTCTAGTGTGGTGCCCTTGATCACTTTGCCAGGGATTGTGATAAGGACTCTGTAACAAGCAGAGAGGACCAAAATATGTTTTGAAAGATGATTACACTCAATATGGTGGGCATGAAGATAAAGAGGCCCCCACCACTCTCTTATCCCCATTTCCTCCAATTTTTTTGCCTGTCTTAGAAGCAGAATGCAAATAATCAGGACAAGCATTCTACAAAGAGGAATCATGGTTAGAGAACTTCCGTTCAGGGTTGGAGTTTAGGATTTAGGATTTAAGTTTAGGATTTAGGATTTAAGTCTTAAAAGTTTGGGGTTTAAGGTTTGAAGTTGAGTATTTGGGGAGACAATCAAATAAATAAGATGACAAAGAAATAAAAATAAATAAGAGCATGAACAAACATAGTATTGATGTTGAGATAAAAATTAAAAAAAATAAAAACAAAAGGAACAGACAAGGGAAACAACGAGAGGAACAAAAAAAACCAAACAAAAAAATAGAAATAAAATTTAAAATTCTGAAAAATATATATTCAATAGAAGTATTAAAGTGACCATAACAACCAAATCCAAATTTAACGAAAATTTTAAAATAATTTGATATCCATAAGTTGCACCACTATCTGCCTGTGTCGGTTGCGCATGCGAATCATATGCGACCCACAAAAGATGTGCCTACGTGGCTCGTGTTATTCTTATAGGTTGCACGTGGCTTTGTGTAGGCTGCACATTCGCAAATGTGTCACTCGTGTAGGCGGAACGTGTATGATCTGCGTGAGTTGTGAGTGTCGATGCATGCGGTCCACGTACAATACTTGGGAGGTTAGGGTGGGCTATTCGTGGGCTGCACGTGTAAGACATTAAAAACTTGTGTGAGTGGGCTCTTCGTGGACCCGCATGTGGAGCCCCATTTTTTTTTCCTGATTTGCTGAATAATAAACATATGGACGCATTGTGATCCGATCATTTATTGTTACACATTTTGATCAAATTTGAATAATATGGGCTGTGCGTGCGGAGCGTGTGGGTCCTATGTGTGTTGTGCGTGCAGAGCATGTGTGGTTGGCTTGGGCTGGTATGACATTTTGCCTCTCAATCCAAGTAACTGCATGAGGCAAGCTATTTATAAGTTTACATTATCAATAAATAGAAAAATAATTAGAGAAATACCATTTGACTTCTATATCTGAATTTTTAAATTTTATTTTGGTATCACACGTAGAAGTCCATGCTGGATAAAGTGTTTTAGAAATTATGTATAAACTCTATGTCTATAAATGCATGGTTACCATTGGAATATAACCCACAAAATGAGTGGGCTTCTGAGCCTTAAACATTAAATCCAAACTGTAAATTCTAAACCTATTAATGTTATTTAACTTTTTTTATAAATTCATGTAGGCAAGATTATATGATCATTATAATCTTATAATTTTATCAAATTATCATGGACTTGTTGTTAATTGACAAGTAGGATTATGATTCTTTAGGCCTTCTAGTAAATAATGTGGGCTAAATGGAGCAAGTATTTGTTACCAACACATGTTCAGGCTTCTCTTGGGCCAAATCTTAATATAGCTATAATACTTTTTACTAGTAAATCAAAGTATTTATAAATCTTAATTATTAATCTGGTTATAAGTTTAGAATTTTATAAAGCATTTTTACGAGAGTCTTAGTGGTATTGATGGAGATTAAATTGTCTAGAAATATTTTAAGAGATTAACAATTCCACTATATCTTCATTTATATCTATATAGCAATCCCCGATGTCCATCTAATTTGATTGAGAATATAAATTGTAAACTGACCATTCTTAGTGCATGTATTTTCTCATATATTTCTCTTATCAATTAAGTATTTACAAAACAATCAATATCTACAAAATTTTCTTTTTTTGTTTTTGGCACTTCTCTAAATGCCGGGACACAAGACGAACCGTGAACCATCACACCGACCTGACGCACGGGTGAGATCTTAGTGGCCGCATCGTTCGATTTGGGGTCCATGCAGAGGCAAGGGTTTTGATTTAAGAGTGCGGCGCCGTTCTCAGTTCGTCGCTCAGCTTCCGTCACTTCGTGTTTCCCTCCCGCTTAAGCCCTAGATAAACCCTTCAACCTTCCGGTTTCTTCCTTGCATCTGGTGATGGAATTGGCGGCCGTGGCGGCGACCCTCCGGAGGAGGGCCAACCCTCGTATCCTAATGGCGTCACTACTTTCCTTCCACTGTCGGCAGCACTGTCGTCGCCTCGGCGTACGTTTCCTCTGCAGCGACCGCCAAGCTTTCGTCTCCCAGCCGCCTCGTCGTCCTCCTCCTTCCGAGCGGGCGGCAGAATCTTTCCACACTCGGAAGGTTCTCGGGACCTTTAGGGAAGATTTCGAGGTCGGGTCCCGCATCATCTCCATCGAAACAGGCAAGATCGCCAGGTTCGCTAACGGATCCGTTGTGATCAATATGGGCGATACCAATGTCCTTTCGACCGTCGCCTCCGCTAGAGGTGATGCGGCTCGTGACTTTTTGCCCCTCACGGTATTGAACCCTGTATTCTTTTTTCTTTCTTTCCTTTTTTTCTTTTGATGTGTCATGTGGGTTTCTGCATTCACTAAGTTAGCGTTTTTTTTTATTAACTTTTATCATGTTTGTAATTAATATGAAAATTTTCATTCTTCTCTCTTGGAAGTAACTTTAAGTTTAAATACCTCTTGTAAATTCTTAAGGTGGATATTTTTTTTCTTTCTTTGAGAACAGGCGATTGAATTTGATTTTACCGTGTGTTATTTGAAGAATATGCTGCTTTGATATTATTGTTCTATATCATTCCTTTTGTACTTCTAAATGGAAGAATTATACATAACTCATTAGTCTGCTGGCTCTTCTGTTTTCTTGCTTGTTACTGTTTATGATTTTACTTCGTTTCAAACATTCAATTAACTCAGCCCAGGCAAAAGATTCAAGTTAATACTACTATTTAACTGCATGCAGTCATGGGAAGAAAAACAGCAGAGCACTGTTTCTCTCCATTTCAATGCAACGTTTGAGGCAGAAAATTTTCTTCTTTCATGTTTTAGTACAACCCGGGCATTAGTCTGTTTATTGGTTATGAACATGCATTCAACTAGATTTGCACTAAATTAGTAGTTCCGTCCTCTGGAAGCTTATTCTCCATCTTTCTAGCTGAAGTTGCAAATCAGATAGCCTGAAAAACTAGTGTAAAAAATATACTGGAAAGTTCGTCTAAATGGCTAGCTAAAATAGGGATTTTACTTTTGCAAGAACTATTGCTCCTCAAAATGTTTAGTGAGGGTTTGGATCTATATTCTAAATGATCTCAGGGAAAAACTTCTTGTTATGCATCTGTTCCAAGACTTCATCCTGGTAGGAAAAAAAACAATTAGTTAGAAATATAATCAAACATATAGATCATTGAATAAAATTAAAAATTGATTCTGGAAATATTTATTATCCAAAAGAAGCTTTTTAATTAAGTTTTATTTTTTTATAATTTTTATTTTTATCTTTATTTTTTGGTGTTACATATTAAAGACATTTTGTTGTTTTTATTCTTGCTAAGTGAATGGAGATATCATCATATTTTGCAATTCATTTTGATGAATGCCTGGCATAAATTTTCAACAATGATCCTTCTTTGTGGGATCCGGTACATTTTTGACAATCATCATTTTTGGATTGTAATGTGCAATCTATAGGAGGAATTCGGATTCCTTCCTTGAGGCATTGCAAATTCGTGGAAAGAAAATTGTGCACATAGTTGTTTTATATCTGGAAAAATGACTGATGTAACAAACGTTTCATTTTACTTTTAAAGTATGATATTATTGGTTGTGCAGACTTTGGAGTTGATAATATTGATGGGATCTCAAAATTTTCTTTTCTCAATAATAAAATAATAGCCTAATAATATTTTTTGATCCTGCCTGAACTACTTCATCCATGGTGTCTTTTTAGCTTCTAGATTATCATGAGAAATTTGATGCTTGTCCCTTCTGACATGTTTTCACCTCTATCTTTTTCTCTATATATCTATATAACATTGTTACCTTCAAATGATCTCTGAGTGATTGGTTCTTCCGAAGGTTGATTATCAAGAAAAACAGTATGCTCAAGGTGTTATTCCTACAACATTTATGCGGAGGGAGGGAGCCCCTAAGGAACGGGAACTCCTATGTGGCCGTCTTATTGACCGTCCTATCCGTCCATTATTTCCTTCTGGCTTTTACCATGAAGTGCAGGTTCACTTTGCTATTCACAATTTAAAATATTTTAAAAGGCTTCATACATTCATCTTCATCTGGACATCTGTTTTCTTGATGATTTACAGGTCATGGTAAGTGTTCTTTCTTCGGATGGAAAGCAAGATCCAGACGTGATGGCAGCAAATGCCACATCTGCTGCTCTGATGCTATCAGATATCCCTTGGAATGGCCCAATTGGGGTAATACGTGTCGGGAGGATTGATGGAAAATTTATCTTTAATCCAACTATGGATGAGGTAATATTCTTGATATGTTTTGAATTTTAAAAACAGGTTGTAGGCTATAAAAATATTTTTGTAGGTTCTATCTTTGTTTATGGTAGATTATGAGTGTGGAATTTGGTGCAGAATTGAGTATCTTGGTTTTCCTTATGTCATACTGGTGTTTTGAATATGCAGCTGAGCCTCAGTGATCTCAATTTGGTGTATGCATGTACAACGGATAGGACTCTGATGATAGATGTACAGGCACGTGAGATATCAGAAAAGGACCTTGAAGCTGGATTAAAACTGGCACATCTTGAGGTGTAATAACTCATTGACTTAGTCTTTTCTAATGAGAAAATTTTAAGTCCTGGCTCATCTTTTTGTTGCTCAGGCTGTCAAATACATTGAGCCGCAAATTAGACTGGCTGAAAAAGTTGGCAAGCAGAAGAAAGAATATAAACTCTCAATGATTTCGGATGGTACACTAGAGAAGATAAGGAACTTAGCAGAAGCACCTATTCAGGTTGTCTTTACAGATTCAGCATATGGAAAGGTGCCATTCTTCACTCCTGTTATTTTCTTATTTATATAATTATTTGATTTATGCTTTTCTCCAAACAGGCTACAAAAGATAAAGTCATGGCTTCTTGTGTGCTTTAGATTTGAAAATTGACAGATTCTAATCATGAAATGGTTTGGATGATATAATGGATTGTGTATTGTTAGTTTGAACGTGGAGAAGCATTGGACAAGATTACACAAACTGTTAAAGCAAAACTCGAAGAAGAGTGTGATGAGGAGAGCTTAAAAGTTCTGCCAAAAGCTATTGATACAGTTAGAAAACAGGTGCCACTGTCTGTCCAAAATTTTGTGTTCTATGCTTTGTTTCAATTTTTTTATGTAATTTATTTAAACTGCTGGTATATTATGGTACCGCTGCATGCATTTAGGTCAAGCCTACAATCATAATTTCCTAAATGTTCTCCTAGAGGAATTTCTCATGTCTTTTGGTTTGATAAAACTATAAAAATGTTATGCATCTTTTCTTTTGAATTATAAATTCTGTTAGAAATAGCTTTTGTCTTTTGTTACTTAATTCTACATTGTTAATCTTGTCTTTGGTTGATAGTTTTGGTCTAAGCTATCAGTCAAACAACTTGATCTGATGTCTACCTTTTTATTAAAGTCAATTTGTTCACTGGCTAGTTTTGTCCTAGGTCAGGAGCTGCCATGGCAGGGTTTTGATTTGCATTCTTTCTCTCAGTCATATTAAGTACGATTGGAGAAAGGGTTAGGTCTGAGGAAGGGAGAGATTTAGGATCTTGGTAGTTGTTGTGGTGGTAGTACCATTCTGTAAATGTGAAGAAAATCAATGTGTATGATTTTTGAGGTTTGGACGTGGACATATGAATGTTTTTTGATGAAGTGGTCCTTATGGTAAGAGCAAGTCAATTTTTTGGCCTTTTGTTGATGAGATATGAGCAGTTGAGGGGCTATCTATTCTTCTGTTGGTCCAGTGCCAGATTTTTATTAGCAGGATAAATGTGTTATTATTCCTGGGAGCTTGAGGGCTACACCTTTACCTTTTGGTATGCATGGAGTGGTTAATGGAGCAATTGGGTTACCTACAAAGTTTGTTGTATTTTGTTTCACTATCCATGCTGCAGTTTTCACTCTAAATCATTGACCCTTACTCTTTTGGTATCCTCAAGCCTAACTTTAGTATAAAAATATTCCAAAAAGCATCACATACACCTAGGTTTACCTCTTCAAGACTTTTGGGGATGTGGTCCACTATGGGATTCCGATTTTACCATCGATGCTACTAGTGTACTAGACTTTGTCATTTATATTTTGACAAGTTCTGCTCCTACCAGTCTACTCGATCACTTCACTATATTGTTTAACTTATAAGCATGCTTCAACTTAAAAGGTGAAGTTGCATGATGCTTCTGTCATTTCACTGCTTGGGAGAGTTAAATATATACAATTTTAACCCCTCGTTTGTTGTGGTTGTTTTTGTTGCTTAAATTTCAGGATGTGATGGCGAGCTCATGAAATTTAGTTAGTTAAGTTTATCACTATACATTTTTAGAGTAGCTGAATTTAACTTCAATGATGGACACTTTCAAAATTCTGTCTTCTATCCAAATGAAGTCCAAAGCATGTAAATGTGAGCACATTGACTTGAGTGATCTCATTGTAATACTAATGGGCATATAAACCTTTTCATAATTGCTTGTTTCCCTGTTAATTCGATCTTTTGGGCTTTTATGGAGTCATGGTTTAAACTCTTAGCCTGATATCATAGCCATTCAATACATCAAAAATATAAAGTAGAAAAAAACTTATGAGCACAATAAAATTAGCACGTGTTACATGAGTTAAGTTATATATGATAGTAGCTATACCTTTCCAAGAGGGGCCCCCTACTAATACCAAAATGAATGCCATGTAATCTCAAGAGGTGGTTGTGGTTGGATGTTGAGGCTATAATTTAGTAGATACCCTGTGATCCAGGAATAATTGAGCAAGTCTGCTCACTAAGTGGCATATTAATAATTATACTTACAATTTATTGAATTGGTATGTCTGTTGGATCGTGTGCGAGTATGACCAGTGACCACAATGTTTGTTAAGCAATAGAACAACTGATGGTATTATACTCTTCAGCAATATGAAGCCTTTAATTCAACAACTTGTCTCTCTAAGCACTATTATTGTCTATTTCAACAAATTGAGACTAATTGTCTATCTCACACTATTATTTAAGAAATTCATGCCAATAGTAGGATTGTGATCATGAGGAACTCTGGTCAGAGTTGATATCAGTTAAGCTCTCTCATATAATCAAAGTCATCAAAAAATTTCTCGTGTTTGCCTTTTGTTTCCTAAACCATTCAAGTGGATTTGGCATTAACAATTTATGACAATTTATGCCTTCACCAAAAAGGCTACTGCAATCCTCTTGCTGGTATGGATTAAAAACATGTCTGTGTCTTATAGCATGGTCCATATGATGGTATTCCATGATACATGAATGTCATCAGCATTCTCAGTTATCATCGTCGCTCAACCCTGAAACGGATCATAGGTAGGCTGCGTGGATGTCTATCTATCAAGTTTCTCCTTCTGTTCTAAGTTTTTCTTATTACTTCTGCTCAAGTTTTTCTTAGCACCTCTCCTTGAAGCCTGTTTAATTTACTTAAGCAACCCTGGATATAGCCTAGATCTACATTGATTTAGGTGGAATCCATGTGGATCTAGCATAGGTCCATCCAAATCTACCATAGATTTGCATTAATTTGGTTGGATTTTCGCTGATCTATATTATCTTCACAGAAATCTAGCTTATAGTTGTATAAACTCTCGGCCGGATTCGTGCGATTATAAATAAATTGACCAATCTTGGTCAAATATGCACAGATTTATCTTAAATAAAGGTAAAATTAGCCTACATCTGCACTGATATTGGTTGGTCCATGCAGATCTAACCTAAATTTATGTGAATCTATCCTATATCCCCAAAATTAATAACAAAAGCTTCAAGTTCAACTTCAGTTTTACCTTGCTTTCATGAAGACAACCTAAATTTAAAGAAGTTTGATTTGCTTGAAATTTAACATTGGTTTGAGAAGAAGATTTGAGAGTGACAATTGAGAGTTTAGGGAGAAGAAAAAGGAAAAAAAGGATTTGTTTCAGATTTTAAATGAGTGAGAAAAGGGGGATCAGATGCTTAGCAGTATTCTTACCACAATGGTATGTTCAGGACAATGATCTTATGAAACATCGGTTTGGTCGCTCCACTTATCATTTTAGCCTCAGTCCAGCAAAGGCCAGTTGGTTCAGAGTAATATGCTCGAGATCTCAAAACTTTATTGGAGTAATCTGTTGTAGTGTTATTGGATATTCAGATATCCTTGTACTATTAATGGTACAAGGAGATATAGAGAAGACTTTATTAGAAACTACAAAAAAGACGTTAATACAAAAGTTAACTACAGATGACTTTTTTCCGCTCAATGGCATGTAGTCGACTCCAAACAGTTGGGACTTTATATTGTTTTATTCTTGTTGTTGTTATTGTTGTTGCTTAGCTAAAAGTATAGTTCTTACTGGCGTCAAAATCACAACACTATCTATATATCTCATTTAAAATTGGTTTATCTTTATTGTTGAGACAGTTTACTATGTGCTTCCATGTAATAGTAAGAACTCCTTTGTTGGTCTGTTGGTTTGTTTTCTGAAATGGTAATTCGATGTTTAGTATCATAAAAATACTATTGTTTTAAGATTATTAAATAACTAGCATGTGACACCATGCGGTGCATAGTCATTATGTGCATTCCACAGTTCTCATCAAACCAGAGGACTACTTGGTCCTCGTGCTCGCATTAGTCTCATCACCACTCATGTTATTAGTAGTTAAGATTCTAAAGCACTCATGATTAAGTTCACTAAGAGAAAGCACTACCGGTGTGAAAGCTTTCTCTCGGCTACTAAATTATTTATCTCAGTCATATATACTTATGAAAATGCTCTACTGAAAATGTGGTTTTGCTTTCCCTTATGATCATTTGTCGTGTGTGTAGATTATCCGGCGAAGGATTATTGATGAAGGCCTTCGAGTTGATGGTAGAAAACTTGATGAAGTTAGACCTCTGTATTGTGAATCTGGAACATATCCCATTCTCCATGGATCTTCACTTTTCTCTCGTGGTGACACTCAGGTTGACAGTAATTTTCTTATACTCTATTCAATTCTAATTCAAATGCTTATGTCCGAAATATTTGGTTTCCATAGAATATTATTTTTGGGTGAGAACAATCACTTTCTGTTGGAAATTTTGATTATAGGTTTTGTGCACAGTTACCCTTGGGGCACCTGGAGATGCTCAAAGATTGGACTCGATAGTTGGGCCGCCAACAAAGCGGTTCATGCTTCACTATAGCTTTCCACCATTCTCAATTAATGAAGTCGGCAAACGTGGAGGCTTAAATAGGCGTGAAGTTGGACATGGTATTTCTTCTTTTCATGCTGCTCTTGGAAAGCCTTACTTTGAATTTTCTGGCCTCAGGCAATACATTTGCATACATTTTTACCAAAATGTGATGTTCATTTTAACATATATGAGGGTGCCAGATCAAGAATACTTTAATCAACCAGTTGATGTTTGTTATAATTTTGGCTAGTGCACCACCGTTTTTCTTATTTTGAATCTGAAAAGAACATATATTGCGAGAGAGGCTTCATGTTTTATTTATTAAGTCAAATATCTGAATGAAATCTAGCTATATTAGATTTGATTTACTTTGTAATTCCATTTTTTGTTGAAAATTATAATTCAGTATAAGACAAACACCAAAATGTAGTATATGCAAGCAGTTGCCATTTGTGTTTCTGGCTTTAAACGTGCTGGTTATTGCATGTATGTGGACATAACATTTTAGGATATGTTAACTACTGTCCTACAGTTTGGACATAATGGATTGTTGTAGTATCTTCTTTTGAAGGTCGGAGTACCCTAAATGACAGGGCTGACAAGAGCTTTTGAAGACTTTTGCCTATGAAATCATTTGAGCTGTGGATAAACTGCATAATGTATTACCTTACATGGCCACTTAACAATTCCTTTATTGGTATTGCAGGCTTCAGTCCTTTTTCTTACAGTTATGACCCTTAGAAAGCCCAATCCATCTTTTTGTGATGTATGCATGTTTCATCTAATTGGAAAGGATGTTCTTTTAGACTCGGCTAAAGCATTTATTGGATTTTTGGGCACATTGAAATGAATTACATATTCATAATTCAAGACTGCTGCTGTCATTATTTGTCAGTTGCATCAGCAAATGAAGTTTGTTGAAAAGTCTTTGTGCTCTTTAGATAACATACATGCTATTGTGGTTTTCACAGATGTATTTGCATAGCATAATGGTAGATCAAATTGGCATGTATATGTCATGGACTTCCTGGGTTTTTTACCAATCAATTTCCTCTGAGGATTGACTTTCCTTTTGTAGGAACACTTGCTGAAAAGGCTTTGCTTGCTGTATTACCTCCTGAGGCTGATTTTCCATATACTGTTCGTGTCAATTCTGAAGTCATGGCATCTGATGGTTCAACGTCAATGGCAACAGTATGTGGAGGTACCATCTTTATGCTGATTTTGTACTGGATTGTAGTAGTGTTGGCACGTCTGACAAAAGTTTTTTTAAAGATATAGTCAACTTTAATTGGCACCTCTGACAGCATTTATGTTCTTTTCTTTTTATTATGAATGGTCAAAAAAATTTTGTTTACATCATCATCATTCCTTTCTTTTTTACATTGATAATCTTATAAAAATTGCACATCTGTTCAGTTGAACCTCAAGCATTGAGTGGTAGGTGCAGGCACATTCCTGTCCAGAGTTTAGGCACATGACTTTATCTAATCCTGTTCAGCTAATGACCAGAAATATTTCCATTTTGATTATGCACCTTCTCATTGTATATACAAGAATGATGTGATGTTTTTAATCTTAGAGCAGATGCTTCAAATTTACAAGGATGCTACTGTATTGCTCATTGAGAGAAAATACTTGATAATGATACATCCAGGTGTAAATTTAAATATGATTGTTTTCTTGTCATGTTGGTTGAAGATTCACTTGTCAATACTACAAATGAAGGTGCTGTTTTGTTTTAATTTAACTTTCTTAATATTACACTATTTTTTTAGATATCAATTAAGTTGCCACATGGCAATATTTTATGCATATATATACCTACTAAGGTCATTAAATATAAGAAAGGAAGTTGACTTAAAAATAAAAGATGATAGGGAAGATATAATTTTTGAAAATTGGGAAGCCCAGACACATCAACTTGGTGGATGCATCCGTGTTGAACACGTGTGTGTTAGACATGTGCTTTTCTAACACGTCAGACATGGATACGTTGCCGACACCGTCGGGCATGTGTCATTTTATTTATTTATTCTTTTTTATTTGGGACACAATGTATCTGTGTTGGGCGCTTCTCCTATGCCCTTTCCCCCTTGCGTGATGCTCGCATGTGACACTGAGCCATGTGGGCTTCATGTGAGGGTGGGGAGGTGTGGAATCGAGGGAAATCGAGCTCACTTGTGTCGATTGTCCACGAGAAGGCTGAAGCTACCGTGGGCACCACGACCTGTCGGCAACCTCACCCCCGTCAATGACTTCACCGGCACCCTCTGTAACCTGACCCTAGTCGATGACTTGATCAGCACCTATTGTATGATCTGTGTGGCTATGCCCTCGACGACCTCGCCTCACTCCTATCGGCGACTTCAACAACACTTGTGCATAACTCTCGTGGTCGTGCCCTTAGCGACCTCACCCTCGTTGGCGACTTCACTAGCATCCATTGCATGACTCGTGTGGTTGTGCCCTTGCGACCCGTCATCGGCGGCCTCGCTCATGGGCTTCCATCAGCGTCCCTCTCGTTGACCCATCACCTCGCTTGTATGTAAACAACAACCCGTGACTTGTGTCGCAGAAAGCCTTCTCTCTGTTTCTTTTTAGTATTTCTTAAGGAATTGATCACCTTTTATATTCCCTAAATTGCAGTGTCACATAACTATATAGTCTATATTAATAACTATATTGATAGTAAATTATGTTATTGTCTCTTATTAGCAATAAGTCATGTATAAAATTTATAACAGAAGTAAATTATGTGGATATATGCTAAGAATTTATTTAAAAAAAATACTAAATGTACTATAAGATTTAAATATAATATTATAAAACTCATATTAATCAAATGTTATATACATATATATATACATATATACATATATATATACATACATATATATATATATATATATATATATATATATATATACATACATATATACATATACATACATACATACATACATATACATATACATATACATATACATATACATATATACATATACATATATATATCATATCTCCCGAAGCAAATAAGAACTACTTAGGTGCTTTGTCCTACTAGTTGTCTGCATTATGTGAGAGCCTTTTAGAACTCCATGTATTGAAGAAGTAATATGCTTGGTTGGTAATTTTGTTTCCAAGTGCTAAAAACAGGTTTATGGTTTTTACTTAATATTTTTATCTTAACAAGCAGCTTTTCAGAGTTTGTTTTGCTGGTGGTAGATATCACTGCTTTGGCAGTTGGCACAATATTAAGGAAATCTTTTTGGATTTTGGATCATATACCCAATAGGCTTTGCATGGTATACAAGGGAGGCCTTACACAGAGATTCTGTCTTCTGCTTAACTTTTTGAGAAGTTTTCAATCGTTAGGAAAAACTGATTTTGTGTTTAATGCATCTCGTAAACACTGACCTATCTTTATGTTCTCTATAGGAAGTATGGCTTTAATGGATGCTGGTATCCCTGTAAGAGTACATGTCGCTGGTGTTTCAGTTGGTCTTGTCAGTGATGTGGATCCATCCACTGGAAGAATTGTCAATTATCGTATACTGACAGATATACTGGTAAATCCATATTGCCTTTTATGTTGGAATGAATTTTCCAGGAAAATCTTAAGCATGAAGGATTTATTTGTTCCCTCTGGTACATGTGATTCGTTTACTGGACCTGAAAAAATATATCCAAGATCTTAGCGTAACCTTGCTTTGGATATGCTTCCTTACTAGCTTTACCTGTCGCTTTTGTGAATTCCCAGGGTCTTGAAGATCACCTTGGGGACATGGACTTTAAAATTGCAGGAACAAGGAAAGGGATTACTGCAATCCAACTAGATATAAAACCTGCTGGAATACCCCTAGACATAATTTGTGAGTGTTTAGAACCAGCACAAAAAGGTCGTAATCAAATTCTTGATCGCATGGAAGAAGAAATAAGTGCACCTCATACACTGGGTGATGGAAGTACACCTCGATTAGGTTTCTTTGCTTTTCTCTATTTCAGACCTTGCTTCAGTTGTCACAGGTTCTAATAATAAACTGATGTTGTGGTTTACTGATATGACTGTATGCAGCCACTTTGAAGTTTGCTGCTGATTCTCTTCGACGATCTCTTGGGTTTTTGATCACTCAAAGAAAGAAGATTGAACAAGAAACAGGTGACTGATGAGCTTTCATGTCTTAAATTTCTTCTAGTTTCCTCATGATAGATATTGAATTTTCTAGTGAATATTTTCTCACATTGGAGGGAGAAAGTCAGTGGTCTACATTTGTTGGTCCTGTTGTCTGTGTGAACAAATAGGTGATAACATACTAATTTGCCGTGATTTAAGATGTTATAATATGGTTGCACTATTGTGTTTTCACATGAATAAAATTCTGTTAAAGGAAACAATCGCAAAAACCATGCCATGGCTATTGATGTTGGTGTCTTCCATAATGCCATAGTAAAAATGATAAAGTATGGATAATACACTTGGTTCTAATATTCTTTGAAGTATACAGCTTATCTTTGAAAGCATTCGACTAATTCCAATGTCCAAATGGACATGCCAAGCATTTGGGTAGTGCTTATGCTTGATAGACTCAAATATCCAGTTTACAATATTGATCCAGTATCTGGATATGATATGTAATCTAAATTCCTTTGATGGTTTATGTTTAATTTCTTATAGATTATAAAAACATTTGAGCATTGTCCAAACTTACAGATTTTCTGAAAATAATCTTAGTGAAAGCAGTTTCTCGACTCAATCTCAAGGATGAGAAACTCTTCTAATCATATTCTTCCATAAGAAATTAAATGTTTTTACCCCCTAATTTTACAGATTAAATAAGGAGCCAATTCAAAAGATTAAAAAGAATACATACAACATTATAACTCTGGTACAGTCCATCCTTGATTATTTGTTCAAATGCCAAACTTCCTAGTTCAATCTGCCTCCAGTAGACATAAGCTATTAAGATCTGATGTGTCCTACAATCTTAATTCTTATGATTACACCAAAAAGTTTATCATTTATGATTGATGTATGTATATAATTTTCGCAAGTGATCAAACCAAAGCTCATATCAGGGACTATGTAAGAACTGGGTCATATGTGTAACATTCTCAAGTGTAGTTCTACAAGGGCTTGATGGGCATATCACCATTGATTAACTTGAGCTTAGCTATTTTGGGTTGGTTCAATAATTTAAGGGGTTAAGGGTCAAGACAAAAGGTATCAGAGCCAACTTAGTGGTGGATATAGACAATAAGTCGAGTAGAAAAGGGTTATCTGTGGGAATGGAGGCATTTCATGACGTTAAAATCACTGAGATAAACCTCACGTGCATCATGTCTGAGTTCAATTCTGAGCTATGTTGGCCTTTGATTAGGATGTTAAGCCTTTTAAGTCAGTTGTGGAAGGTCAAGTGGACAAGGTTGTAATACCCCCAAGTTTAGTGCTACATCAAAAGTGGGCAAAGACTTGAATTGACTTAGTAACCTAGGTCTAAACATTTTGGATCAATGGTTTAGGAATGAGTCAGTTATCCGATCAGACTTGGTTATGACAATATGGGTGGTACCTTGTTGGTATAATATTGGTACTTGTCAGTATACTTAAAATAAAAAGTTGATCCACATTAGCATATTGGCAATGTCATGGTACACCAGTGTGCATGTTTCTTGTAATGGACCAGTACTATGCAATTGGTACAACTGGTTACTGTGCTATCTCATAGTTGAATTTATGTTAGTACTTATTCTCTTTAAATGTTAAGTTCTGGTAGAATCTTTTCTGTCTACAATATGAGGGTTCTAAAGGTGTTTGTTAAGTTTCTTGCCTTGCATAGATGTCTATGATACAAATGCCAATGTGTTTGCAACTTATTGTAGTATTGCACTTTATCAAAACCCAAGAATCACAATGGTCTCTTCAATTTGGTTTCTTTCCTTGGGCATAATTTTTCTTCTGCTAATCCACCTTACTCTCTCAAGGTGCACGAGTTTCGGTAAATGATGGGGCAGTAACTATTGTGGCAAAAAATCAATCTATCATGCAAAAAGCTCAAGAAAAGGTACTAGTTCTAAAAGCTCAAGGAAATTGTTTGCATACTGCTTTGAAAGCTCAAGAAAATGATTTGTAACTATCTTTTAGCTGTCATGTTACACAATCATCTTTGCATCTGTTGCCGAATCTATACTATTGTTTGGATTTGTCTTTGTGAATTATGCTTCTATTAAGTGATTTTTTTAAAATACTTCTGGGCAATGTTTGAAATATCAGTTTGGCTGTTATGAACAAACCAGTATTTACTAGTTTGATGAAGCACCGGATATGGACCATGCAGCAATTATTTTATTTGGTGGTACCAGGTGATATAGGTGAATACACAGTCCTTTATTACAGTTCCGTTCTGAACCAACAAGTTGTTTGGTTCTAGGTATTGATATTTTTCAATAAAGTTATTTGAGTTGCTTATCAGAAAAGAAATGATGCACATATTGATCATCTGATAGGCTTGTATGTCATAAAAGGCATCCTATTTCATGGTTCCTATTATTGCTACTTGCCTTTAAGTTGCTATTTAACTTTTAACACATCTATTTATTTTACTTTGATAGGCTTGTGGGTTGTGTAGACATCGTTTTTGTTCCCATTTGTGTTAGACCCAGATGAGCCTTTAATCCGTGTGATTGTAGCCAATATCTGCTCTACGATATTGCTTGATGCTTCTTATTTAGTTTATATGACATTCTAATGAGACACATGTTGCATTCTCTATTTGTGTCGATCCAGGCCAGCTTTTGAAAACCTAATCATTGTAGCATTAGAAAAGTGGATCTTTATTCTTTTTATTTTCTGAATTATCATTTCATCATATTAGTCTAAATTCTAACATAGTTAACATTATCTAGATTTTGTGGTCTTAGTCTCAATGTAATAATACCTTCTTTTATGTGATGAACACTTTTTTATTCTCATCTATAAAGAACATTTTCTGTGTTAGTCTCGAGGTTTGATAGTGCAAATTGATGGTTGATTGATAATACATTCATAACTGCCCCTTCATTTTCTCTTTTCCAAAACTTACTTTTAAGATCAGACCTAGTTCTTTCATAGATTTGCATCCAGAATGGCCCTAGTCATTAGTATCTAAATTACTTCATCTTCCTGTTCCATCTTTGCCCCATCTAATTTGCTGCTACAGTCCCATTGCAACGGTTGGTGCAGAAGGTAGAAGTGTAGGTATCGTGATAATAGTGGGATGGTGGTGATAGTCATGATGGATGTGGAGAGGCAGAGATGATGGTGGATATGGTGCTGATGGTGATGGAAGTTGAAGGTCAACTAGCATTGATGGAGGTGGCAGAAGTTGAACCACTTGACAATAGCTTTTCCAATGTCTTTTCCTTCATGTATGCATCATCAGTACATTTTTGTTTTGCCGACTGTGTTAGGTAAACATCAAGATCCAAATCAATGACAGTAGGAGCTATCATCCTGCCAAGTCCTTTAGGAAACTCCCATAATGCGGATTGCCTCATGCTTCCTATCCTGTCTAACCATCGAGGAAGGCCAGTTGGTCATCTCATGCTAGAACTCATGCCTATTCCCTATGACTCGTAGAGACTCTCACTGCAAATGATCCACTAAACCTACTTCGTCTGTCACATTCTGAATTTTTTTTTTTTACAGGATCATAACATTTTTCCATAGGTACATCCAGAGCCAAATAAATAAATATTATTTTATTAATATGCATAATTTATAAATATTTATCACAATTCATTTATTTATCAAATCACAAGTCAAAAGTAGCTCTAGGCTTTATTGAGAAACATAGTGATGTTAACTTGAAGATAAATTCAACTGGCTCTAGCTAGCGGTAGAGAAAGGTTTACTCTCCATTGGAATCCGGTCTAGTGCTATTGGGAGGTTGCTCCGAAAATCAAAAACAAAGAAATCTTAGCAACGCTGAGTAGGAACCCCTATAAGTCAATTGTAAAATGAATACATGACCAAAAGTCAATCATCCCATTAGCGTATATTAAATACTCGAAGGATTACTCCCCCAACAGTGGATGGAGATACTTTATCTTACGAGATAAGTTTATGTTCTCCCAACAGCTGATGGAGGCAAACACACGTTCCTTCCAACAACGGATGGAGAAACCATCTAGTTGTTACATCTAACGGCCGGCTAATCTTCGAAGGGAATCGCTCTATCTGCCCTCACCAAAGAAACATATCATCTCATGTTAGTTATGTCTATATCGGGATGAAATGATATATTAAAATATATTTTTTAAATATCATTAATTTCAAATAATATCAATTAATCAATTGACTTGAATCATAATTCAATCAGTCCAATTAAATTTGATTTAACTAGAATCTAGCTAAACTAATTTCTAATCCTCATTTAATCAGTCTGGAACTGTATGGAAATCTAGGGACGACATCACATGCGCAGCGAAAGAACAGAAAACGAAAACCTTAAAGTTCCTAAAAAGGTGTTCGTCGTCGTGCGAAGATTGATGTGCAAAAACCCGCGAAACTTAAAACCACGTGTGAGATAGTATTTTACCTAGGGAGATCGTATATCCTTGAATTCCTACAGATCTTTGGGATTGAATGAAGGAGTTCAAGTGTCTTCCTCTCTAGCGGTGATCTATACAGCAGGGCTATGACGACGCTCCTCAAATCGCTGCTCAAATCTTCACACCGACTATCTGAGGAGAAGGGGATAGGAGAATAAGAGGTGGCAACCAAGAAGCCTCTAGCCTATGTGCCTTTAGTTTTCTCCTATTTATAGAGGCCTCATGTCAACTTAATCATAATGGATCATGCCCTGTTGGGTATTGGATCTTCATCCAACTATCCAAACATCTTAAACTAGTGGATCTTTATCAAATAATCTTTTATTGGCTTTTATTGGATCATATCTATAGGATCCAATAATTTAGGGGCTTAATGAATATTCAATAAGATAGAGGCTCCGGCGGATATCTGAACCTCTACTCGTTGTAACACCTACCATATGTGTATGACCCTCTAGGCCCAATATCAAACTGGCCATGAGTTATACATGTCAGAACTCCTTCTGGCTCAGTAAATTATTATCTTTATAATAATTCACTTGACTCATCGACTGCGGATGTAATAGGCCACTACGTCACAGTCCCCAGGCGATACAGGGGAATCCAATCTTTTAGACATATCTGTCCTCAATTACCGTGTACCTATAGTCCCTCCATCTAATATCCCAGAGATCCTATACCGGGCATGGTGCTGTCAAACTCATGCGGTTTCTACTTGAGTCTCGTTCTAATCGGGTTTTTCCGAAGAACTTTTTTCTCTCAATCTGAATGACCATGATCAGAGATTTGTCTGAGCAAGAACACATGAGATATTCCTCTCATGGCACCAAGAGTGGGTGATCCTCTATCGACACTCAATAGCCCTCATAAGGTTGACTGCTACTCCCGATGACCGGCTGTGTTAGATCTGGAACTTCCAAACATATAAGTCCGTTATCAAATAGTGGAGTATTCATACAGGACATCGTTGGTGTCTCAAGTATAAGGACCAGGTACACCAATATGATAATAGAATTGTTGTCTGACAATGAGGTATCATTAACCATATAACATTTCGTGAGCGAATCAATCAATGAACTCATTTTCTAATGAGCACCTGCACCGTAGTCCTAGTGACCCCACACGAGCAGCTATGAGACCAGCTGCCTCCATTATATGGATGAGTATACAACACACCAGTTTGTCCGGTTATCTCGATGTCCCTCTCGAGTAACCTATGATCAGGATTATTTAGAGTTTGTGTTTAAAGGTGAATCAGTCTCATTATTGTGATCTCACATGATTCGATTCTCATTGCACAGATCTATGATTATCACAATATATATACGCATATATGCAACAAGTAATATAAAGTGATAAAATATCAAATAATATAATAAGTAAAAAGAATGCGTATCATGTCACTTGTGTCATCACTCACGTGATTGGCTTGCAGGACACCAATGATTAGCAGGAACCACCTTAGACTAGTATAATTTGGATCAAATTGGGTTCAATTTAGGTAAATAGACTTGAATAAGTCAAACCAATTTTAGATCACCTTGACTTGATCTCAATTGCTCAAATCTGGTTTAGTTCAATCAATGTTTAGGCCCAAGTCTAATAAAATAAGAATAATGGGTTAGATTGCAGAATACTGAGCTAGGTTGGGCTACCTCATGTACTGGTCATGTACACTGCACATGATTGTGCATGCACCACATCAAGCTGGGCCAGCCCATAGCCCATGGATTGGTCATGTGCATCGTACTTGACTACCCATGTTGGACTGGGTTGAGTTAGCCTGTGGGTAGGGGCCTAACTTGTTGGCTGCGCTTGGCCTATTGATTAGGTCTAGTTTGATAGCTAAGCTTGTCCTATTGACTGGGCCTAGCTTATGAGTTGATTTCAACCCAAACCTAACCAATTTCCTCAATTTCGAATTATGACATTATAATTAAGCATATATTCGTTAATAATAAGTCATTAAAACATAATAATAAACAACATATTGAAAAGGTAAATTGCATAAGGAGGAAATAGCATTCTAAATCTAGTATTGTATAGATTTAATAAAAATCAAATATCATGCATTCAAGATAAATATTTTAGAAATGCATATAAAATAAATAATTTCAACATTTTCTAATGCAAAATTAAAATTCTAAACCTTAAAAGGGATAAACGAAGATATTGGAATCTTCACATAACATGTTTTAATCTAACAATAAAATTTTGACATTTAAAGGAATAAGAAACATTTTAGAATTGCATATAACATATTTTAATCCAAAAATAAAATTTTGAACTTTTAAAGAAATCAAAGAAATTTTTTTATTTTTCAAGAAAGGCAGGGGAATCGATCTCTCCTCAGCAGGATATAATTCCTTGTTCCTCCCATTGTAGGCTTGGTTTGGTGAGAAACAAAAAAGAAGAATCTCTCCCCTTAAATAGGAGGAGGTGAGCCCTCCTTATAAGGAAATTTTTTTTTTGATTTTTGTATTTATTTAATTTGTTGATAAAAATAACATTATCCTATTTGGAATGTTGAATACTTATTTCCTAAATTTCATTAGCAAGCAAAGAAATAAAAAATCATGCGTAATTTGAAGATTTGATTACATCGTCCACTTCTACTAATGCTGCCATTGCCATACTCATAAAGTGAGTTACCCGACCGATCTCTCGTTGTCTCAACGTACATGTACCAATGCCCCAAGGAAGCAGTACATCGACTGCAAGGTCAGCGGTGGCATCATTGTTCCTCTGTAGCACATCATTTAGATTCTTCCCATTGCCTTCTTCTGCACTGATGTAGTTGTAATGGACCAATTGTCATTGATGGCTGTGCTCTAAACAATGGGTGTGCTGACATGTCGAATTGTAGGATCGTTGCTTTGACATTGTTTTCCTGAAAAAACCATAAGATCATATTGACAAATTCAGAATCCTACCAAATTATGACTTCATCCAAATGTATCTTGGCTAGAACGGAATGGATCTAGACTTGATATGCAAATATCAACCCTAGATCCAAATGGATGTAGTCAACTTCAGAATAGATTGAGCCTAGATTTATTCAGATCTAGCCAAGATTCATTCGGAGTCCTTAGTTAACTCTTATGTCTAATTAGCCTAATTAGATGTACATGGAGCAATAAGCCCTTGATTAGGTGTATATTACATGGAATAATTAGCCCTTAATTAGATATACATGAACTAATTAACCTTTAAATAGTCCTTAAATTCCTAATCATGCAAGGATATACATGAGAGTAAGAGAAGAGGAGAGAAGGCTGCTGAATGGGGCTTAAATAAGTCCAGAAGGAGACTTAACAGCCAAATTTGACTGTTGGAACAGTGTACCAGTCGAAATTTGACCTGTTTCGCCCAGTATCAATGCTGGACCAAGCAATAAGTGTTTTACTGGGGCTTGAACCACCCAGTATGCACCTGGTCCATGAGCCGGCCTGTGATCCAGTCAGTAAATACCGGCCTGTCTACCATTCTGCCAGAAATTGCAAGCCTTGGTTAGGATTAATTAGGAAGAATTTGATGGCTTGTAGTTTAAGTAGTGATTTTGCCCTTCTACATAGTTCAATGGTAGGAAAAGATTCATTTAGCCAAATAGCTGGCATCTGTTACTTATTTTGTGTAGCCAACATGATCCAGATACAACTAATTTTATGTGAAGTTATTGTCTTCATAAGCCTGTAGTTCTGATTGTTGAGATGCTATCATTTTCTTATTGCAGATCAGTTTTCTTATTGGAGGTGAAATTGAAGTTGGTGGCATATACAAAGGTGTTGTTTCTTCAATTAAGGAGTATGGTGCTTTTGTTGAATTCAATGGCGGCCAACAGGGTCTTCTGCACATTTCTGAGTTGTCACATGAAACAGTATGTTCTGCTATTTAATTCTTCAACTAGATATAGAGTCAATATGAATACACCATTAGTTAATTGACATGTCTCCTTGAAGTTTTTATCATTATAATTCTTGTTAACTGAAGTCATTTCATGTTACCAAGGATTGTTGTTTTGTTAGATGGGCTTGTCTACACATATTAGCAGAACATGATTTTATACCATGTTGGTTGGTGCAGCATGTGTTGGTAGCTTCAGCACAGGTCAGAATGGTGCAAGCCTATGATACATTTTGACCTGTGTCAACACATGCCAGTTGGCATAATAATCCTTAGTTATTGTTATTGTTTTAACCGCTACCCCTTGAGTTCTGTGGCGCAAAAGCATTTCTGTTATTAGCTTTTTTAACTATATATGGTTCAATAGAGGACTTGTCTGATATACTTAAATTATGTGGACTATACCAAATATATTGCCAAATGCACATGCTTAGTATTCTGTCCTCTGATATGTGTAGTATTTTTTATACTCTGAGTTTGTGAAATTATTTTAAATTTTTAATATGCATATTTTGTGATTGGATAAGCTATCTGTGGGCATGTGTATCTTTTGCCCCTTGCTCTCTTTTTAATAGCCAATTGCTAATTTTAGTAAATGTGTGACTGATTTGATTCTCATGCCTATTCTCTAGAAAGATCTGATTGTTGTGAACAAGCTAGCTGCATGAACCTAACAAAAGGAGTGCTTGCTGAGAGAGGATTCAAGTCATTCAACACTTCCTATATTTTGTAAAATGAAAAAAGTAGCAGATTTCTTGTTTCCTCACCTTTCTTGCTACGTGTCTATCCATCTTCTGTTTCTTATTCTGACACAGTTCCTATTCAACTATATTTTCTGGACATGATCTACTCCAGACTTGATGTCATCCAAGGATTGCCTTTGAAGGGTTCAGACCCTTGCGGGAAGACCATTGATGTATAATGTGCTTAGACATGTCACAGCCTGCTGCATCACACTATATGAGCTAACTCTGGTGGGACTAAGAAAACTATAAAGGAAAAGAGAGAAGCTCTCCTATAACATAGTTCTCACTCCAAGATCCATTTTGAACAGTGCATCCAAGATATGGAGCAATATGTCCATCCTTGATGTTGTCAGCTGCAACTTGCTGAAAATCTGGAAGATTGCACCTGAACTTCTTGAGTCTTCACTTCCTCTCTTTCGATTCCCATCAAATCTTAAATCTTAATTCCCCAATCTTAAAATTTATAGTTCAGCCGGAAATTACTCCTCATACTTGAGTTTATACATCTTTGGCTTATTGAAGTTGGATAGATTCGGCCTTATTTGGAACAACAATTGCAAAGTATTGCTAATATAATTTACTGCTGCCTGTTGATTAATTGCCTAGTTGATGATTGAACTACTGAATCTGACTGCTGGATGGACAGTCTGCTGCTTCAGTTCATAATTCTTCTTTTAATATAATAACATGCTTTTATTTCTAGGAGCACATTTATTTCTATCATGCTTTTAAAATTTTAGTTTCATATGGCAGTCCTTTTGATCTTTAGAGAATTTTCTACAGCACCAACTACCACAAGCCATAATGTCCCAACTCTTTTAGTTGGCTATGTGGAATTGTTTTCCCACCATTGAGCTTTGTTTGGTGCAATATTACTAGACAAACATAATCACATTTTATTGTTTCTTAGAAGTTCTTTAAGAACTTTCTCTGATAATAAAATGTAATTATGTTGTGGATATATCATGTATAAATACTTTTTAACTTTCATGCCAACCATTATCCTAAAAACATGTACTTGTTTGCTTGAGGTGTAGCATTTTCACCATTGAAACAGAATGAGATCTGGTTATTTTTCTCCCCAATTTCATTTTTATCTTTCTTTAAGACGAATGTTTCATGAGCACACATGAACATACAAAATTTTCTAGAGGCTTTCTGAAGGCCTTCAGCACCACCATTTATTTTTTAGATGCTTGAAGCACTTCCCATGATAGTTTATAATATTCTCAATGTTGAATGTACTATAGACTTTTTCACTAAAGGAATATTATAGTTGCACATTCTTTATCGTTTTTAGGTTATAAATTTTTATTCATCTTTATTTTGTTTAATGCCGATTTACACTTCTAATTTTAAATAACAACAATAAAGCCGTAAGTCTTAACTATTTGGGGTCGGCTACATTTCTGATTTTAAAGCTTTTCTAATTTTGATGGAGGGCTGATTTAGTACCAATCATTTCTAGAATATTGACTCTTGTCATCTGTTGTTAGATTGACTAGTTTCATTGCTTTCTCTTAACTTGTAATTTCGTGTGTACTATTTTGAACAGCCTGGTCATGGGTTTGAATGCCACACCATTGTCTTGCATTAGACCATCTCATGGACAGCTTCTTGATTTGGATTCTGTGACATAGTTGACCCATGATTGATAGGGAAAGCTTTTAGCTTTACTTTTGCATTTTTCTTGACTACATGATATGGAACTATTACCATGCATCTGTGATCAGACTTGGCGAATAGAATGATGTGTATTTCATCCTCAGGTATCAAGAGTTTCTGATATCTTATCCGTTGGTCAAGAGTTATCTTTAATGTGCATCGGGCAGGATGTCAGGGGTAATATTAAATTGTCCTTGAAGGCTACAATTCCTAAGCAAGATTCCCTAAATGACAATTTGGATGGTCAAGCTTCTGTTGTTCCTGCAAACCAAGCAGTCAATGTTTGGGCCTCGCCTTCACTGGAGAACACGACCTGCGTGGAAAATCTTGGGTCATTGAATGATGTACAAGATAAAAGTAATGAATTGCAGTCTGCCACATGCTCGTCTCCAGCAGTAGTAATTCGGAGTGCTGCAGAGTGTGATGCTCAGGATCTTGCTGCTGGTAAACATATCACAACAAAGCGTAGAAAGCTTAGCAGATCTTCTCCTAGGCCATATAATGCATCTTTACCATGTCAAGATGTTGGAGAGTCACCAAAAAACAGAGATGATGTGAGTTTGAAGAAGAGGAGACAAACGAAGAAAGAGAAAGAAATGGATGCTTTTTCTGGTACAAAGCAGAAAAGTGACAGCACAATCGAAACTGTGTCGCTTGCATATGATGTTGATGAGAAGCCAAAACCCACTGTCCGTGCAGATTCACTGAAGCTTGGTGATACAGTGACGGCAAAGGTATATCAGATTCGTGCCCATGGGCTGGTACTTGAACTGAATGGTGGAATTCGGGGAATGTTCAAGTTTGAGGTACCCGATCTCTCTCTGAATATCTTTTTGGTCTAAAGTTATTCTCCTTGGGTGACTTGTATTGAATAGATTGTCATGTTAGATAATTCAGGTACTCAAACTTCTCTGGAGTTTGTAACATGTTATATACAATAGTTGATGAACTTCCTGTGATTCGATCAGTTTTCTTGTGTTTGAACTATATAATTTCATGTTGAAACAGAGACCGTTAAATTGTGAACTTGTTTAATTTCAGGTAAATGGCAGAAGGGAGTTCGAGGTAGGCAAGGAGCTCCGTGTGAGGTGCTCGAACTTTTCTAGCAAGGGAATTCCTGTTTTCTCATTGTTGGAAGGTGAGTAAAAATTGTGACTGAAGCCTCAATCTTGTGGACTCGGTAAGTCTGGAGCTGAAGATCCACCATTATAAGAGAGCAGCTTAGAAATTTTGTTGCAGATCATTATATTATTTAGTGTCAGATTATTATTATTTTTTAGGTTGAAACTGCTGCTTAGAAGAAGTAAATGGTTGGGGACTTTGAGATTGGCTTTGGCCACATTTTTGTATGGATTGCCGATGCGGTGTACGCAGAGTTGAATAGTACGCTTTTGCGCCCCGTGCGAATGAAAATTATGTTAATCGTTTCTCTCAGTAAAGCAGGGATCCCATCAAGTGGCTTGCGTCATGTTCTCAGCCTGTCCTGTTGCTCGAAAGTTAAAGAAGGTGATCCGTCTTCTCGAACTTCATCTGATAGCCCCTCTCTCTCGTTGGTCGTGAAACTTGGACTTAGATATGAACAATCGGTCAATGTGGCAGTTGTCTTATGGTCTTTGGATGATATAGAAACACAGGAATGAGATTAGAATCATCCAACCCAGATCCAATCATTCTTTGATCTTTGACAAGGGTGTCGTTTACAACTGAAGGATCCGGTGAGATATGTCACATCCACGTTAAAGGGGTAAAGGCTACAAGTTGGTTCGTTGAAATTGAACCCTTTGAATCCTGGTTTCACATTGATTGGTGGTACTGTCACTCCAGATTGGGATGGCTTCGAATTGTGCAGCAATGGCACTAAAAGGTCTTGAAGTGGCAACAGTTTTACTCGTATTCTGATGGAGAGCAACTCTGCTGAACTTACGAAAGATGGTCTTCGAGTGGCAATCCATGAAGGTTTCACTCGTGATTCTGCTGAATTTGCGGGCGAAAGGTCTCTCACCATCCAAAAGGTAAATGTTCAAACCTTATGGAAATAAATAAATTCTTATGGAAAGGTTCGAAGATTAAGCTTGCATACGGGGAAGCCAATACGACTGTCAACCGGGCAATAGTTTACGACTGCATACTATGAATGCTACAAAGCTTACAAAAGTTGTTAATGCTAACATGACGATTGTGTGTTTGAGCTACTACTCAGGCGGATAAGAAAGAGATCAAAGATCGGAACTTACGTTCAGCAGCATCATCCGGGAAACAGGGCGTATAATGTCTGCAAGCTGTGTCTGCTACTCGAGAAGCCACCTGTTTAATAAAGATCATAATGACCTGGGTGGCTTTTCTAACAAGGCAGACAGATACACCTCGTCCTTGGACTTGAAGGAAACCACCCACTTGTGTTTCTTGTACCTGAACTGCAGGAACATGTACATGTAGTCATCCAGATCCTTCCTGTTGCAGAAGAACTTGTCCACCCACAACAGGCCTCCCGGTCTCAGCACCCGGTCCCAGTCGAACAACACGAAGTCCAACAACTGGAGGTCGATCCACCCATCGAGAGAGACGCTGGTATGTATCAAATCCAGCGTGTTGTCGAAGAAAGGCAGCCGCTGGTTAAGTGTTGCGTACAGGGGGATTAAACCCCTAAGTGCAATCGTCTCGCTGAATGGCGCGCCCACATTCAAGGAAGTGGACACGATGGTTACGTTCCGCTCCCGCATCCTCGCTGCAAAACTCCCTGTTCCGACGCTGACGTCGAGTCCGATCCTGATCTCCCCTGGCTTCACCGCAAGGACATCAGCGATGAGGAAGTCTGCGAGCGAGGTGTTGGTGACCCACTTCAGCTTCTCCTTGTGGAGCTCAAAGCATCCAGTGCACTTGGAGAAGCCCCTTCTCGGATTCCTGCTCGATAAACACTTGAAGTCCCGGCAGTTGTAGTTACTCCACCTCACGTTGCGGTCATCTGGCATTGTCCACAGGGATTCGTTGATCGGAAGCGGCCTCTGATAGAGTCTCGATGCTCGAGCCAAGCACCGTCTCCGAGGGAGGGGGTCGCAGCCACCCAACATCAGCTTCTGCGCTAGATTCCAGTCGTCCCTGCAATAAGAGCCGATGTCATAATTCATGTACTCCTCCAGCTCCTTTCTCATCAGGACGCAAGCATGGCCGATCGTGTTGTAGGTCTTATTCGTGCCATATACGCTCGCTTTCCCGTTCCGATTGCCCTTTCCCGTGATGTACTTGCGTGTCTCCTCCACCGTGAAGAAATTTATCAAAGGGTCCTCCATCGGCGACCCAGGAGCTCGAACAGCATCCGGCTGGGGAATGCGAATAAGCCTGAGCGCGACATGGGCACTGTAAAGCGGCTGGATCACCTCCTCTTCCAGGAACATCCTGAACTCAGTCCGAGCGATGGTTTTAGCTGCAGATCGGCCTTTGCTCTCCTTGTCCATTTTCTGAATGGTGGACTCAAGTTTGTCCTGAAGCTCTGAGAGCCGGATAAGGACCTCCTCCACCCGATCATTAAGGGCCTTGAGGTCGAAGTCAGCGTAGCCATCGTTGATGGTGTAGAATTTCTGACAGGACTCTCCATCAGTGCTGTGGAGAAAGTAGCCCACGGTGTAAAAGCGGTGGAGGCTGGCAATGCTGATTAGGATGACGAAGATGCCTAGGATGATCTGTAGAAGGGCCATAATTCTGGTGAAGTTGCACCTGGGAACGCAGACCCTCTCCATCTTCCTCCCGACCGGAAGAAACAAACCGAATCTTAACTTCTTCCCTCCTCTGCACTGCCTTGGGCTCGCTCCTGGCTCAAGTTAGGTGTGCATCCACTTAAAAGATCCGAGATTTTCTCGGTGATCGAACTCTAACTCGGAACGATATGTTTCAGATTTCCTGCGACTCGAAAGAAGAAAGAAAGAACCCACGAATCCAACAAGAGAGAAGCTGCAAATTTAGAGACTCTGTTAGAACAAGACCCTAGATAGTACAGGAAAAATTTCCACAGGGAAAATATATCTGTCAATCACCACATTCTGACACCGAAAACTTGAGATATATGAAGAAAGCAAAAGTTGAGATTCTTGCGGCGAAAGAAAAAGGCGGTTTTCTTTCTGCCAACAAAGGAGGAGCTACACTCGAGGACGATGCAGGCAGCTGAAGAACAGCAGGGATAGTGAGTGAGCAAATCTACCAGCGCAGCAAAACGAAAAGGAAGCTGATCAAATTAATCAGAAATAAGGAAGCACATGAAGACGAGAAACAAGACCGACGGTGCAGAACGAGCAAATAGAAGCGATCTCTCTCTCTCTCTGGGGATCCAGACCCCTGTTCTTCTCAACCTACCTCCATCCCTCTGGCAGCGAGAGCGGAAGTAATATTAATCACATTGGGAGAGGGAAGAGACGGTGGGGAGGGGCGGTTGACTGGATCTGGAGGATTAGTAGAGACACTGGGGTTTGGCAGGACGCATCGGGAGACGGAAGAGACGGTGGGGAGGGGTTGGGGGTTGACTGCATCTGGAGGGTTACCAGAGCTGCTGGAGTTTGGCTGATCGCATGAACTTTTTGATACCCAAAAATATAGTCAACTTTCGTCTTCTCGAATCAAAAAAACAATAATAACGAAGGGGCGCGAAAGACGGCGGCGGAGGGGGCACGCCCCGCGAAGGGAAACGGACGAGTGGATTTCCCGTATCTATGGGTGGGGTCAGCAGAGAACACATTTTATCTCTTTTCGATCCAGTTTAAATAATTGCTCGATAGCGCCGTACCCATGTGGCAATCGTATCCAGCGATCGAAAAGAGACAGAAAATAAAACTAGGGGCCCAGACGTTACTTGCAGGTAAAGCTGCCGTCTGTATGAATCGTCACCCCGCGCTTACCCACGGTTGGGACCCACCCTTCCCTCCCAAGAAGACTTTATACGTTCCTATTACGAGTATAATTCCTCTACCAGTGTTATTTCTCTACTATTTAGCTTATATTCAAACGCAAGACTTATTCGATTAAAGTTATTACAAAGTCAATTAGCTAATATGTGTTGAATCTCGTATTTTGATGATAAAACTAATTAATATATATTTATAATTTTAATATGTATTTTGAGTGATGTAGGATGCTTCGATGAGGATGAGACAATTAAAGCAAGAAAAATCATGTTGTGCCGGAGGAAAACATGTCAGAAGATTGGACGTCGGGCTGGAGGAACGGTCGGCGTATCGACAGAAGACTTCGGGTCGTAGATTCGGGCATCAGGCCAAGAAGAGTGCATATTGTGCCAAGGATATCGGAGTTGCGGAGTTAACTGACCGATTGGGCAATAGGCTGCAAGAGAGGACGATGCGCCGAAGAATTGGACGAATGGTCGAGGGACCAATGACATGTCGGACAACTTAATTAATGCTTAGAATTAATTGTCTAGATCGAAGTATGTTTTTACATATGCAGGATTAATTATGATAGCAAGGCATGAAGCAAAATAAAGTCCCGGAGTCAAGGACGCGATTACGTTGGGAGTTCGAGAGTTCGTCGGAAGTTCTACCGAGAAGTCTAGGAGCTTGCCAAAGAAGCTCAACAGAACTCGCCAAGAAGATCGTTGTGAAGTCCAAGAGCTTACCGGGAGTCTGTTGGAACATTACCGAGAGAGCTTGCCAGGAGTCCACCGGAACATTGCCGAGAGATCGTCGGAAGTTCACCGGAAGAAAAGACATAGGGACTTGTTTAACTTAGCAAATGTCTTAGGATTTCGTAGTTAGCACGTAATTGAGCTTGGATTTGGGTCAACCCAATTAGGGGCCAGCTAAGCCCATGTAAGGACTGTGTTGGGCCCAATAAGAGGCCCAAACAATGCCCCAAGAAGTCTCACCATCGTGGCACAATCTTCGAGACTATGTCAGGCAGTGGTATCGCCAGACCTGGGCGGTGTCAGTGTCAGACTGACACTGGGCGGTGGTACCGCCCAGCGCATGCGGTGGTACTGCCAGTGCCCGGGGAACCCGGGATGGGAAAGTTTTAGGCTCAATGTTTGAATCAACTTGAAGCCTATAAATACCCCTCTCATCCCTGGTTAAAGCACACAAGCACAAAGAGTCTAAAAGCAAAGAAACACTACTGTAATCTCTTTAAAAATTCCCTCATCCAAGTCTAAGTGTTAGAATTCTGTTTAGAGAGGAGAGTGATTGCTTGTAAGGGTTATCTCTTAAACCCGAAAAAAGGAGAAGAGGGGTGTAAAATGTGATTGGCCTTTACCTATTGAAGGAAAGCCTCTAGTGGACACCGGTGACTTCATCAGAGGAGAAAGTCGAAAGTGGATGTAGGTCACGTTGATCGAACCACTCTAAAAATCTGGTTTGCATTTCTATTGTTGCAATTTACATACTGCAAACCTCCTTACTTGCTCTTTACATCCACTACTCTCTTACGTACACTTTCAAAGTATTACCTTTACGAAACGATTTTATGTCGGAAATAATTTTATCGCAACGGAAGTTTTTGAAGACATAATTTTTATCGTTGCACTAATTTACCCCCCCCCCCTCTTAGTGTCGACACCGGACTCTCGATCCTAACAATATGCTGCTAAAGGAAAGAAAGGGAGGGGAAAGAGAGAGGTGTGGTTGTTGGTTGTGGAGTTAACGATGTCATATGACATTAAAATAATTTAAAAAATATTTGATAATGCCATCCTAATTTCATTGATAATGATGAATAATTAATAATTTTATTCATATCGTATGATTAAAATAAGATATCATATTTTAAATTTTTATCATCACTATTAATAAAAGTATAATAAAAATAGATAATCTTAAAACTAAAACATACTAATTTATTAAATAAAATGATAAGATTTTTTTATATAATATTTTTGACACATATACATATTAAAGAAAAATATAAATATAACTTGTCTAAAATTTATATATATAAAATGCTTACAGGTCATTGTACATATCTGTATTGGCATAAGCTTGCACGTGCTCATTTCTTTACACAATCACTTGATGAGATATTAGTAATTTTAGTATATAGTAAGTAATTACTCAATAAGTATAAATCTTTATAACTTTATTCAGGTAAACATACATCATATATATATATATATATATCATTTTTAAATTAATAACATAACACACACAATAAGAATACAAAATATAAAAGGTGTCAATTAGCTTAGTTGGATTCAAATCTTAACCACCACTAGAAACGAGAAAAAAAAAATAAGTGTTATAAAAAAATATCATTAACATCTTGGTAAGTCAAATATAATTCTAGCTTGTATGTTTGGGGATATCCGAAGTGTAACCGAGGTGCCTTTGAAGTGGAAACACTGAGTTCTCGATATGCTACTCACATGAAAACTAAGGTCGAGAAGGGTTTCTCGACCCAATCCCTCCGACGCCAAAATTAGTAATCTAGGATATGTGAGTATGATAATAAGTGGAAAAAAGTGATACTAATAACTGTGCTAAAAGTAAGCATTTATACCTAGTAGTAAAGGTGCAAAATGTTCTGCAAGGAAATAACCCTTAAATACCTATAACGACCTCCATTTATCATTTTGTGCACGTAGGCCATAAGGAGGAGGCAACTCATAATTGTCTACTTTGAACTCACATCCACATAAGTAAACAAAGGGGAGGCAAATTTTGACCTCAAAGCTGACTAGATTGCTACATCGATAGTCACATGCTGAATGGTCACTGGTCTCAATACTTTTCCTATCATTTGTCTCCCTTCCCAAAGGCATACTTTGGAAGCTCCTTAGAGAGAGTCTCGAAGCATAGTATTTAGCCCATATGACATTTTAATTTTATACTTCTTTAATTATTTTTCTAAGAGAGTCGAGATGTCTGACCAACATATTTTAAGCACACCCTAAGGGGGTCGAGACAGACTGAACCTCAAATTTAGGTGAGACAAACTTAGGGTAGCATAGCTTGCTGAATTCCATGATCATGGACTAAAATACTCCCTCAATTGATGGTATGATAGGCCTTAGATGCTTTTGGGATGTCAGTGCTACATTGAGTCATGAAGCCTCAATGGGTATCGATAGAACTGGGGACTATGGTTGGGCTGGTGATATCACTTATTATGCTAGCTAGGGTAAAAGTGGGGCAACGACTTGTATCATCCCCATTAATGTTTGTACGTATTGGGTGTGGTTTAAAACATTTTGGTAGAGATGAGTAGGTAGCTCGGGGTTATCTTTATGAGTGAAAGATATGAGTCATTGAATAGACGTCAATATCTCATCAGTGTCTATGCTAAGGTGGATGTGTTGATGTGCGAAAATAATAGTTACGACCCTTGTTGAGTAAAAGTATTGTATGTTGAGAGCAAAGCTTCTTGTGTGTTTATTAAGAGGATTAATGGGTGGGTGTTCTTATGACATTGAGTCATTCTTCTACTACCAAAATATCATAGAAAAATATTATTGACATCCTGATCGACTTGATATGATTCTGGCCCATATGCATAGTGATGTCCGAGATGTAACCAAGATACTTTTGAGATACCTTATAGAGACATTTGGGTATGAAAAGTTACGAGATGTGGAGTTGTCATATAGAGACATCTGTGCCCGAACCATATAGTTAAGCATCCAAGATGCTACTCGTCATTTGCCCAAAGTATGAAGGTCGAGAACCCTAACCCAACCCCCACCAACACTCACCCACCACCCCCCCTCCTTTCGCCATTGGCCTAAGGTATGGATGTCAAGAACCCCTAACCATTTCAATGCTTACTTGGGACTTAAAAGGCCATTCACCCTTGACCTTTCCCATTAATTGCCCTAGGCATGAAGGTCTGGTGCTCCAACCCCCCTTGGTGCTCGCTCGAGTCTTGAAGGTTGGACGTCTCAATCCTTCCAACTATTGGCCTAAGGCATTGAGGTAGAGCACCCCAACCCTCTTGGGATATACTTAAAGTATGTTGGTCGAACACCCCAACTCTCATATCTCATTTAAGTTGGCCAGCCTGTTTCTTGGGTTCCATACCTTGGGCCTTTATGTTTATAACGATGTTATGCTCGCTTTTGGTACTCCGGAAAAACAAATCTTGATTGAACCTATATTTGCCCAATGGATACAATCCGCTCATGGTAAGACTTCATATGGGTTCGATGTACTCTTATCTTCAACAAATGGCCCAGCATTCAATGCAGGTCGAAGCATATGGTTACCGGGCTGGTTGAATGATGTTAATGAGAATAGTAATTCACTCTTCTTAACAATAGGTCCTAGGGACTTCAAGGGGAGGGAGAGTGGGTGGACATAGTAGGAAACATATTAAGACCAATGACTATCCAACGTGTTGCTATTGATATAATAACCCAATCAACCTTGACAGTAAAACTTATCCCTCTTTTGTCTACTCATATAGACGTAAGTCTAAAGCAAATAATTGTAAGCTACCTTCTCCCTTGTCAAACAAATACAAATAGAAATTGTTAGAGACATTCAAGAGTTATTTTTCTGTATAATATTTTATAAAATATTTTATATTTTTACGTATAAAAACTTATTTAAAAACTTATTTTTTTAATATAATTATTAAGAGATCACTTTTTATTATTTATTACTATACTCATGCTCGTCTATCTTAAGATTAAATTTGACATCAAAAGAAAAACTTATTTCGATCTAGATCTTCATGTAAGCCCGGGAAAATCACATCAATTGACTAAGACAGGCAACACGCGTCATAACACTTGTGAAGTTTCTATGACTTGTAATATGTTTTTTCATGGGATCAGATCGGGTTGGAATCGTCTGCAAATGATATTTTGATTTGTATTCTTATGGATAAATACATAAATTAATCTGTCCTGGTCGCAGGATTCGCGTACTGGTGACACGACAAACTGATGAAGCCAACCGGCTGGGCATAGAGGACCCACCAAGCACTAATTGCATCAGCCGATTTTGCCGACGGAAGCCGAAAGTCAAAGGCATGGCCGGGAAAGAAGCACCAGCCAGCACCGGTCTACTCTATCACAATAGCCGATGTTCGGTCCGGCGTTTAAAACATGTCCCAACCAATCAGCGCATTTTATAACCGGAGATTTGCCCATTCTTTCTTCTCTTCGCCGCTGCTCATCAACAACACGCCAGACATCTCGACAGGCTCAGCCAACCTTCCAGGACTCCACTTGCGCCTTCGCCTTCCTTCCACAACGGCAGCAGTGTTTCCAGCATCTCATCATCCAGGCGCTAGAAATTAATCAACCATTCCGCAATCGACAGCGACTACTCGTCGTGCGCCTTCGCCTCCCTTCCACAATGGCAGCAGTGTTTCCAGCATCTCATCATCCAGGCGCCAGAAATTAATCAACCATTCCGTAATCGACAGCGACTACTCGTCGTGCGCCTTGCTTTCCTATGCCCCACCGCCACCACCCCGGAGGCCTGCCGTTATCCAAGGTGTGGACGTCACTGCTACGAGCAACTGTCGCTGCTGGCCGACGAGGTGAATGCGACCGAGCTGCGGACGGGGGGCGGAGACGCATGCGCCGTTGCCGGCGGCTCAGCCCGCTTTCTGACCTCTTCGCTTCCCCCGAAGGATCCATGCTTTCGGGCCTCAGCGGAGTTGTTGGAGTCGTCGTGGCCATGGATGCCACGGAGGAGTGCGGCGACGGCTTTCATGGTGGGGCGGTCATCGGGGCGGGAGCTGGCGCAGAGGAGGGCGATGCCCAGGGCCTGGAGCATCTCCTGGAGCAACGGATCGGTGCGCCCCTGAAGCCGGGGGTCCACAACATCCGCAGGGTCCCTCTTCCACCTTAGGTGGTCCTGCACCCACTGTACCACGCTCTGCCCCTCCCCGAACGCCGGGTCTGCCGGCCACCTCCCCGTTATCATCTCCAGCAACACCACCCCGAAGCTGTACACGTCGCTCTTCGTCGTGATCCTCGTCATGCACCCATACTCTGTGCAACGAAAATTCACCCATCGCGACAGTTAGGATGGATTCCAACGTTCCGATGCTAAAACAAGAACCACTAAGCAAACAGAACAAATGAAACTACTTACGGTAGGTGAGGGACTAAAATAGAAGAATGTTAAAGCTCCAAAATGCGTAACTAACTAAAATAAAAAGAAACAAAACGAAGCGAGAAGAGCTTAGGCTCACCGGGGGCAATGTAACCGTACGAACCAGCGAGGGAGGCCGGGATGGAATCGGCCCCTCCCGATCTCCTGTCTCCCGTCACTCGGGCGAGGCCGAAATCTGCAAGGCACGCTTCGTACCGCTCCCCTAGGAGGACGTTCTCTGTCTTCACATCGCCATGGATGATAGCCGGCACACAGTCGTCGTGGAGGTAGGCCAGCCCTTCCGCTATGCCGACGGCGATCCCCAGCCGCACATCCCACTCCACCGCCGCCGCCGCCGCCGCTGCCATACCTCCGCCGTGTAGCAGCCCTCCCAGCGTGCCGTTGGGGAGGTAGTCATAGAAAAGCAGCCTAGTCCGACGATTGGCCGCCCAGCCCAGCAGCCGCACGATGTTCCGGTGTCTCACCCTCGCCAGAGCCCCGATTTCGCACGCAAATGCCGTGGCCGCAGCGTCGTCGCCGGTGCGGAACTTCTTCACGGCGATCACCGCCCCCGTGGACGGGATCCTCGCACGGTACACCACACCGGACCATCCCCGGCCGATGACGTTCGCCGCCGTCAGGCTCCGGCACACGTCGCCGACGCCGATCTCCATCTTCTGGTACATGGTCACCTCCCACGGCGGCAACATGTCGCCATCCTTCTCCTCGTCCTCGCGGCCGTCGCCGCGGCGCGCCATTCTTCGGCTAAGAAGAATGACGGCAGCCGTGGCCAAAAGGACCACCGCGACGGAGAGGATCACCGCCGTCACCAAACGGCTGCCCCTCAGCTCCTTGATACGGTCGCCGTAGTCGTAGACACCGGAGCAGCGGGCGAGGCAGAGGGCGGGGTTGCCATCCAAATCACCGGTTGGGAGCTTGGAGAAGAAAGGACTGTCCGGAACGCGGCCGGAGAAGTTGTTGAAGGAGACATTGAGGGTGACGAGGTTTTGAAGGTTCGCCAGGGGCTGGAGGTCGCCCGAGAGCCGGTTGTGCGAGATGTCGAGCACACCGAGCCTGACGAGCGCCGCGAACTCCGCTGGAATCTGGCCAGAGAGGTCGTTGCAGCTCAAGTTTACGGCGATCTCCAGCGCCGGTATCTTACCGATGCTCCCCGGAATCTGGCCCGAGAGCGCGTTATTGCTCAGATCCATTAGCTGGAGCCGCGAGCACGAGCCGATCCCCGGCGGGATCGGGCCTGAGATTCGGTTTCTCGCGAGAATAAGCTTCGTTAGAGAGGTCAGCAGTCCAATATCCGACGGAAGTATCCCGCCAATTAAATTGCCGGAAAGGTCAATGTACTGTAACGAGAGGAGTCCCTCGAAGAGCCCATCCGGTAGGACACCGCCGATGTCGTTGTCGTGTAGATCCACGAAGGATAGATTGTGGCACCCGGCCATCGCCTCCGGGATGGCTGTTGTTAGCCGGTTCGAGCTCAGATCCAGGAAGCTGAGGTTCTTCAGCCCCCCGATCTCCGTTGGTATCCCGCCGGTGATGCGGTTCCCATTGGCCCGGAACCGGACCAGCGATGAGCAGTTGCCCATCTCCGAGGGTATCTCGCCGGACAAATCGTTGTCCAAGAGTAACAGCTTACTCAGGCTCTCAAGCCGGAAGATTCCCTTTGGGATGGAGCCGGTGAGGTTGTTCTGCGACAGATCGATCGCCTCAAGATTCGTGCACTCGCCCATCTCCAGTGGGATTTCCCCCGTGAGCTGGTTTGCCCAGAGGTAGAGCATCCGGAGATCGCGTAGCCGGCCAATCTCCGCGGGTATCCCACCGGAGATCTTGTTGTTGTCGAGCTCGAGGTCGGACAGGTTCAGGCAGCCGGCAATCTCCGGCGGGATCGGGCCGGAGACCTGGTTCACGCTTAGCTGGAGTTCCCGGAGAGAAGTGAGGTTGCCGAGGGTGGCGGGGATCCTCCCCGTCAAGCTGTTCATCGAGAGGTCTACCACCTGGAGCTCGCTGCATCCGCCGAGCTCCTGCGGGATCACGCCCACTAAGTTGTTCTGCCAGAGCAACAGGCTCTGGAGCCTCTCGAGTTGGCCCAACTGCGGCGGAATGGAACCTGAGAGGGAATTCTCATAGAGATAAACGTTCTGGAGTTCCTTGCATCGGCCCAGCTCCGGCGGGATTGGTCCCGAGAGCAGCGCGGTGTAGATGGCCAACGTCTGGAGATTCCTTAGGTGGCCCAGGGTTGGCGGCAACGGGCCTGAGATGCTGGTCTCGGCGAGGCCGAGCATGGCCAGGCTGGTGCAGTTGCCAATCTCTGATGGCAATGCACCTCGCAGGTTCTTGTTCCCACCAGCCCGGAACACCTCGAGGGTCGCGAGTTGCCCTATGCTCGGTGGGATCTCCCCCTCGAGCTGGTTGTCAAAGATAATAAGCCAGCGGAGCGCCGAGAGGTTGCCGATGGAATCCGGGATCGGCCCTTCAAGGCGGTTCGAGTTGAGATAAAGGCGCTCGAGGCGGCTCCCCGGCCGGCATAGGCCGTCGGGAATGGCGCCCGCGAGTGCATTATCGCTGAGATCCAGGTGGGTCAGCAGGGGGAGGTCTCCCAGCTGGGGCGGGATGGGGCCGGTCAGGTTGGTCCCCGAGAGGACGAGCACGGAGAGGGAGATCGCCAGCGCACTCAGATTGGTGGGCACGCCGCCCAGCAAGTCCGCGTACTGCAAATTCAGCTCTACCACCCGCCCGCTGGCGTCGCAGGTGATGCCATACCACCGGCAGGGATTCGGATCGTTGGGATTCCAGTCGGAGAGAACACCGATGTTTCTGGACGAGCCATTGTTGTGGTGGTCGTTACGATTCAAGCTCTGCTTCCAAGAGAGTAGGGCCTCGCCTTGAGGATCGATGGCGAGAGCGTCCCAGGATAGGAGAACCGGGGACAACAATAGCTGGAAGAAGAGGAAGCAGCGACAGACCCTCCATGCGCTTACTCCTCCGGCAGGCATTACTATATGTGTACTACCTCGCTCTATTCACTGGTGCTCTCAATGTTTCCTGGTAGAAGGCGAGTGTCAGAGGTGTGGAGGGAGGGAAAACGAGGAGGTGTAGTAGTACTAGTAGAGCAGAAGGAGAGGGGAGGGGGGCCGACCATGGCTTATCAGCATAATTTAGAGGATTACTGCAGCTTTATACATGAGTTGATCAGAAGACCCAGAATCTCCGGATCCAAGACAACCAGCTGGGCCATGACACCGGTACAGCAGACGAAGGATGGAATTTGGAGGGATAGAAAGATGGTGTTCTTGAATCTGTTTATTGCCTGGTGA
>LVTN01000087.1:0-47353 GCA_001649415.1 Musa itinerans | reverse complement strand
CCTCGAGCTGGTTGTCAAAGATAATAAGCCAGCGGAGCGCCGAGAGGTTGCCGATGGAATCCGGGATCGGCCCTTCAAGGCGGTTCGAGTTGAGATAAAGGCGCTCGAGGCGGCTCCCCGGCCGGCATAGGCCGTCGGGAATGGCGCCCGCGAGTGCATTATCGCTGAGATCCAGGTGGGTCAGCAGGGGGAGGTCTCCCAGCTGGGGCGGGATGGGGCCGGTCAGGTTGGTCCCCGAGAGGACGAGCACGGAGAGGGAGATCGCCAGCGCACTCAGATTGGTGGGCACGCCGCCCAGCAAGTCCGCGTACTGCAAATTCAGCTCTACCACCCGCCCGCTGGCGTCGCAGGTGATGCCATACCACCGGCAGGGATTCGGATCGTTGGGATTCCAGTCGGAGAGAACACCGATGTTTCTGGACGAGCCATTGTTGTGGTGGTCGTTACGATTCAAGCTCTGCTTCCAAGAGAGTAGGGCCTCGCCTTGAGGATCGATGGCGAGAGCGTCCCAGGATAGGAGAACCGGGGACAACAATAGCTGGAAGAAGAGGAAGCAGCGACAGACCCTCCATGCGCTTACTCCTCCGGCAGGCATTACTATATGTGTACTACCTCGCTCTATTCACTGGTGCTCTCAATGTTTCCTGGTAGAAGGCGAGTGTCAGAGGTGTGGAGGGAGGGAAAACGAGGAGGTGTAGTAGTACTAGTAGAGCAGAAGGAGAGGGGAGGGGGGCCGACCATGGCTTATCAGCATAATTTAGAGGATTACTGCAGCTTTATACATGAGTTGATCAGAAGACCCAGAATCTCCGGATCCAAGACAACCAGCTGGGCCATGACACCGGTACAGCAGACGAAGGATGGAATTTGGAGGGATAGAAAGATGGTGTTCTTGAATCTGTTTATTGCCTGGTGATGTTGGGAGGAAGAGGAAGATGAAGAGGAGAGAGAGTCGTGGTGGTTGGAGGGGCTGCTCTTAGTACTGAAATGGAGAGAGAGAGATGGGTGGGGACGATCGACGAGGGTTGTGCGATTTTATTTTCTTTAATTATTTATGGAGCAATCAACTTTATCTTTATGATACGGAGAGGCCACCGAGCGAGTAACATGGCCTCCACGTTTCAAAACCAAACACTGGGTAGGTAACTTGTAGGAAAGGTTTGGCTTGTCAGAGAAAGCGAAAAAGAAAGAACACAATGAGAGCCAGAAGGTGGGGGGCCATAGCAGCCGGTGGCCAGTGATCTCAACAGCAACAAGATTCCATCGGTTTGGCAATAAGGATATAGAGAAAGTCGAGAATTTTCCTCCATTATTTACCGCTAAGAAATCCAATCCCCATTTAAATGGACGTTATATAATGAAAATATCATTAATATCTTAATTAATATATTTTTTTTCCTTTTCAGCATAGTATCAAAAGATCAAGCAGAAAAAAGGTACACATATATATATATATATATATATATATATATCTATATATATACACACACGGAAACCAATGATATAAGTATCTACCACGGAAACCAATAATATAGTATCTACTCACAGCGGGACTTTGATGATATGTTTCTTGCAAGAAAGGATGCAGATAATCCAATCTTGCAAGAGTTGTTGGTATGATGTCTGAACGCTAACTTTTTCCGACAATTAATCCAAGACAAAATGCAACATGCAAACTTTAGCTTTCAAACGGACAAATACATACATCCTAAAAATTTCAGGTTCGATTCGATATTCTAACACCTTTACCGATCCCATTCTGCAAGCAACCATCCGGTACATGGACCAAAAGGTTTCAGCAAAGCTAGGACGCCATCCATCAATATGCATGCATGCATGCCCATCACAAATAGCTTTCTGCAGGCTAACCAGGCGCTTTCTAGCTACATACGCACGTCGGCACCTTGCAGGGCTCCAAGACTATGGTGGAGTTCATCCGATGCCCCATCCATTCATTTGTTTTGGCGACTAGGTATGCCTGGCAGATCTGTTTTGATTAGTCTACGGGCATCGGACATCGATTGATGCGTAAAGACTGTACTCGAGTGTCCAGTTTTTGCTCAATTAATGAACACGCACGATCTGCTGCCACAGATGAAGTTAAGCGGAGGAGCGCATGTATCCTTCCGAACAGAGGACCGGAATCAGGAATTCGAAAAATCTTGCGACGACGATGACCATTATGATCAAAATAATACTAGTCACCGAGAGGGGCCCTCCTCCCCGTACCGGCGGTGTTATGGATGCAAAGAAGAAGAGGAATCTAGGCACGTGGGAGGGGAAGTGGGAGTGGGATGAGCGTGAAGTGAGACAGAGATAGAGATGGTGGAGTGATCATGGAGGTCACAGTCTGCTGTATCTTAATCAGCAGGTTTCTTAGACTAATTGGGTTGATGCGGGACAAGGTGAGGCGTAGAAGCCAGATGCGGCCATGGCCTCGGACAGCCAGCTAGCGGTGGGGAACTTGTGTGGAGGGAGGGAGGGACGGAGGGAGAGAGACCCTCACCTCCTGTCGTCCATGATTGGTAGGAGACAGGAGGAGGGTGGAGGGGACTCTGCCGGGCTTTCTGGGCCCCGTCTTTATTCTTCACGGCAATCAAGCCCACAGAAGAAGAATAAAGACGATCGATTCCTGGTGTCGGATCATCCGGAGGTCCACTCGGACCCCCCCACAAATTATGATGGCGGCCACTTGAATTTACTACGAGTAGTGGCAACAAAGTACGTCGAATACACATAAATTTCCTTTCACCTGGGTATCTCTCTACGTGTCTACTGGATGTCAACTGATTCGAATACACAGATTCAGATTCTATGCAGACTAGGATAGGCCAGCCAACACTAGTGTATTTACACACCCTTGATGCTCGGGGATAGACCTCGAGAGCGTACGAGCGAGCAATCCTGCCTCTGGATCGAAACCCAAACAAAACCATCTCTGATCAATACTTGTGGCGAGAGACACAAAAGCTTGGTATTCTCGTATGATCAATGCTCTTCTCTTCGACTTGTTCTTACTCGAACCGAGGAATAAAGAAGAAGCAATGAATGTTGAAACAGTAGAAGCTCGCTCATCCATTGGTTCGCATCATACCTCGACTAAAGCGTTTACCGACCAACAAGTCGGATTCGGGGTTTTCTTTTAGTTGCGGCAATCGATAGGATTGTGTCCCAACGAAAAGAAACCATTCTCCATTTTTGTTCTTTATTTATTTTTCTTGCTCTCTTTCCTTCCTTCCCCAAAACCATCCAACATATATGCCCAAGTTTCTTTTTTTCTTCTTTTTTGGTTCCATTCTTCCTCAAAACAAAAAAGCACACAAAAAAAATATTTAATCTATGACTACAAGTCCACGCATTAGGAAGGAGGGTCAGCAACGTGCGTCTTCGTTGACCTCGACGAATGGTAGCTCTCGGGACAGCATGTTGCGACTCAAACCATCTGCCTGGCATCTCAGACGATTAATATGATTAGCCAAACAAGTTAGAAACAGCAGCGAATGAATCTAGCAAACTTGAGTGGCAAGAAACCACCCCACAACATCGATCATCATAACCATTGCATTATGAAATCCACAAGGAGTGTGCTTCACATCAAAGAATGATTGGAACCACCTAACCGTGAGAGATTATCCTAAGCAAAGTCTCATCTATAAACCGCAAGTGTTACATCGGAGGGCTTCTTTAAAGTGACACACTCCCGGTTTTGCGGTTATTGGCCTAAGCACTTGTATCGCTTTCGGCACTGAAGTGATTTATGTGATGGGACCAGTTAGCTCGTATCATCATCCCTTACTTTTTCTTTCATCAATCACATTAGACTATCTTTGTCGGAGTCAAATTATTCCTTACCCCTCTCAATTCTTCTACCTAACATCTCAACGTCAGTCAAATAGATGAGAGAGAGAGAGAGAGAGAGAGAGAGAGAGAGAGAGAGAGAGAGAGAGAGAGAGAGAGACTGTCTTTATATAGTTCAGAATGATTTTGTTCCAAAAATAATTGAGGATGGATGCATTGCCCACTGCGTGTGCGGTGCCTTAAAAACGGATAAGTAGTTGTAGACTCTTAGAATATTTCATCTGTGTCATTACATCTAAGAGTTCAATTCACTAGGAAAGAACTTGATATATATATATTTTAACATCCCTTATCACGAGTAAGGAAGTCGGTTTAGATTTGATGCGTAAACAAAATTTGGATGTATGGTACAATCCCAATTGAAGAATGAGTATTCCATGATTATTTTTTAATTAAACACACAGAAAAAGAAAAAAGAGAGGAAGAATTCGAAATCATACCCTACTCCAATATCATATTTTTTTTATTCAATATCATTACATCTAAAAGCTTAATATTTCAATATTTTCTTAAAATTTTTCATCAATATCATGTCTACCAAAAATTTAAAATTGAAAAAAAAAATATCTTAATTTATATTTTTATTATAAACCAGATAAGTTGAACCATAAGTAACCTCTTAAACACTTTTATTTTATTTTGATCTCATCCTCTTTATCAACCTAATAACTCATGATTTTTTCTCTCATTCAGTCATTCTCTCAACTTTTTTAGTAGAGGTTGGGAAATCAAAGCTCTAAGGAAGGTTGAGGTAAGAAAATTTTAATTTTTCCCTACTATACATGGGACTTCGGTTTTATAGATTATAAACTGATTTTTTCAACTACTTTTGAGTAATCTAAACTTTGAATTAATATTTAATGTTTTAGATATATTTTGTATGAATCTCTTATAATCCTAAGGCCCCTAGTATAACTTTAATCTAAGATCGGTATATAGAATTATGAGTATCCCAATTTAAGATACTCAGAATCATCGATTTTCTAAGAAGGAATTCTATTTGAACTAAATTGATGATATAATTAGACTATGTCTTTTTGATATATTTTAAAATATTTTCTCATAGTTACGTGGAATTTAGAATTGAGTGAATATCCACTTTATGCATAAATTTAGATAGACCCAATCATAAATTTGAGATGATATAACAAATCACATCATTGAGGATAATATATATATATATATATATATATATATATATATATAATTTGCAGGCACTACAATAACACAAATGCAACAATGTTATGTTGGGATGGTATCGAGTCTTCAATATTTCCCAAAATATTAATAAAATAACGTTAGAAATTTGGTGCTATCTTATCATAGAGTTTGTTATGCAAATCATAAATCAAAGTAATAAAAATGAACAATATATATATATTATAGATAACAAAGAGCATGCCAATATGATCAAATCAACCAATATAGCATCTCTCGATAATAAGATGGTCAAATTGGCCAAGTAGGTATCTCTCAACAACAACGAGTCGCTCAAAAAGGCAGGCATCTCTCAATAGCAACCTGAATGAGTCGCTCAAAAAGACAAGCATCTCTCAACAGCAACCTGAATGAGTCGCTCAAAGAGACATCTCCTCGTAGTAATGTGATAGAATCAATCATGAAATGTCCTAGAATAATAATGCAACCAAATTGACCTTGAAGTGTCATATGATGAGGATACGATTGCCATGAAGCATCCTTTAATAATAAGACGATTGAATCAACAATACGATCAAATCGATCGTGAAGTGTCTTATGATGACAACATGAGTGAATCAGCAAAAACATCCCATAACAATGACATGACAAAATCAACTAAGAAGCATCTCTCGACAACGTTACAACTAAATCGACCATGAAGTATCTACCAATGATAATATGAGCAAATCGACCATGAAGTATCCCTTGATGATAACGTAATTGGATTAACAACAAAGCGTCCTACAATCATAATGAAACCAATCACAATGACACCCAACAATACAACTAGATTGACCATGGAACGTCATATGATAAATGCCCGATGTGAACGAACAACCTATGAATCAAGCCCTTACATGTGTCGAACACAACGAGAGGCTAATGATATGAGAAATATGATACATATGTAGTCGTCAACATGTCACTCTCATCCGATCTACACGTCATTCCCACTTGGCTGACAACTCGATGAAACTCAACCAACACTTCATGTGGGACCCAATCTTACAAGATTAGTGATCGACCATGTCAACTTAGCCCAACAAGATCGACCACACAACGTTGACTAGAATGGTGACTAAACAAACTGTTACTATGTAAATCCCAAGTTCAATACACATTCCCCAATTTCTTGGCAACATAACCTGAAACAGACTCGAGAGTGAACATAGATAGGCTCCGAACCACATCCAAGTGTCGATCTGACTCAACAATTTTAAATCACCGACAAAGCAATCCAAGCATTTTGTAAAGTCGGTATAGTTTGAGACGATCTCCCGCAAAAGAAAATTTCATCTTGTAGTTTCTTGGTCTTCATGCAACTTAATAGGTTCGGATGATCTATTCAAGTCCGACTTATCTCACCAATGGAAATACCAATTTATATATAATAGCTTCGGAAAAGGACTACTAACCCAGAAAGCTGCGGAGCTCTTCTTACACAAGAAAATAAAAAATAAAAGAAACAAGGAAGGAATGTGTTAAAGTTTCATCAACAAGCAAACCAATTAAAGTGCATTCCGAGGTATAATGTTCATTTGATAACGCCCATACTTACCAACACAGAAATTTGTGAACCGACTGCAAACAGGAAATTCTGTATCGCTACTTGTTAAACATAATAATCTAACGTGTATACAAGGTTACATGTAACCATCCCTAACAACATATTAGTTCGTCTAATAAGATCTTGTTATCATGCAAATTGACTGCCTTATTGGGCTTGACATCTACAACACAACAATCGATGGCGTGAGTTTTATATACAGTCATTCGTAAATGTATTTCCAACAGACCTAGAATCAAAACTACACCAAAGAGAAATAAGCCTTAGTTTCTTGACATGCTAACCTTCCTTTGTCTTGCACCACGCCACCTTATTTTGAAACATCATCTTCTTCTTCCACTTCAACCAATCTCCCACGAACCCAATTCTTCTTTAACAATAACGATGATCCAGATGTCTCACTGTTTTTCATTTCAGAAATATCTGATTCCTCTTCCTCAGATTTGAGGTTTTTGTATCTGATGGAGCCACCAACCTTAGAGAAAACCATTTGGTTGTCTGTCATCACCGACTTCCTCATCAAAAACTCATCATGCAAAAATGAATCATTGCCAGAGGTTCCCTCAGTTGATGGTGATAAGTTAACAAAATCCAAGTCCCTGTGGTAACTGATACTGGAAGAAAGAAGATGAGTCCCATTTACAAGTTTGCTTGGCCACTTCGGACTGCTAAGATTTCCTGGACTGTTCTGCAAATGATTATTAGGTCTAACGGAATCGGAAAATGTCTGATCTCGTGTACCCTGTGATGTCAATTGCCCCTGCTCTATGATTTTAATGGACCGTGTTGCCTCAACAATCAGCTTCCTGGTTTCCAACAGTGAAGCTTGTGCAACAGGGTTTGTCAGTGCAGCCAACTCAAGGGCCTGCGCAGCCTTCTCTGCTTCAGCAATTAATAACCTGTTCATCCAGTAAACATATATGGTTATGCCAATAAACATGATAATTACACCTAAAAACTACCATGTTCAACTTTCACATTTTCACAATAGCAAAAATGAGCATAAAACAGTTGCATTTACATCACAAAAAGACTCGAATGCCAAAGTCATTTTAAATATGCAGGAGCAATTATGTGATAACATGTAGCTCTACAAGTATGTCGCGAGATGGACTTACTTTGCTCTTTCGGTAGCTTCTCGTTTTTTAATTTCCATCTCTTCTCTTTGGGCTCTAATTTTCTTTATCATCTGCAGTTTGGAACTTGCCATTGGGTCTTTATATGATGGAGTTCTCTTTCGCTTAGATACTACTTTCTTGATGCTTTTTGATTCATCGCTAATGCTGTTGGATTTTGCAAATTTCTTTTTCTCAGGTTTCCTTCTCAAAGGAGTTCCGCCACTTGCTTTTCTTCTTTGTCTTCTTTCGGCTCCAACAGTTGTGCCATGATACTTAGCAAGTGCACTGCAAACTCGGTCACGGTATTCCTGATATATATGGAGAAAAGGGTCAAACAAAATCCAGTGGAAGTTTGATTAGGATAATAAAAAGATTAAGCAATGGTATAATAATTGTACACTTCTACTTATGGCTGATGCTAATTGCTTGTACTATGGCAATGTGCAGTAATGTGTCCACAATTTTGTAAAGAATTTGTGATAACGTGACCACAATTTTGTAAAAATATATATATGTATTTTGCATTGGAGAAATTAGATATTACAGGATCCGCCCACTTAGCAGAGATGGCCTCCGATATCTTTCTTCGTTGCTCAGGTGACTTTGGTGCTCGTTTGCTACCTTTTGGCCTAGGCATTGTTTTCCTCTTCTCAATGCTTTCCAGCCATTCCCGCTGTAACTGTTCGCTCAAAATCTTGTATGAACTCCATCGCAGCTCATCTTCACCAGCAAAACCTTCTCTGGCAGCAGCTGCAATTATGTTGTGCCACTCAAAAACACAGCCTTCCTGTATCATCAGCTTTTGACGCCGTCTCCGCCAACCTTCACGTACTCCTATGCCAATTTTTATCCTAATCTCCTCACTGCATGATTTTTATAGAAGAATAAAACACACACACACACAATATATATATATATATGCGAACAACAACAACATAGAAAACCAGGCAAACTATGAGAAGGCACAAGATGGGTGGGCTAAATTGTTGAACTTTCCACGGAATCCACCAAAATTTGCAACATTATTATACTCATGAAGGATTGACTACTTTTTTCATTATTTTTTCTTCATAGCCGGTTCTATTGTCTCTGCTAATATTATTAACACCTCAATCATACTTGGCTTTTCCCTAACAGCAGTAACCATTAATAATCTTCTTTTTACTATAAAAAGTATTTCCAGATAGATCTAAATAGCCTTTTCTCAAGTCATGCATGATGGCCATTAGCAAAAATACATTCAAGTTTTGCATATATATACACAAAGAAAATATATAAGAGCAACCTTAAATGTTATTGTTTTAGAGAGAGAGACAGATCCTTATCATGAACCCATGTGATGAATAAGTTAATAATACTCACAAGCATGGTTTGACGTTTCATGAAGATCGATACAAAACAGGTTGTTCGTACCGGTCCGGGCATGAAGCAGCACGTGGACAACCTTTGTCTCAAGATGGCCGGTCCGAACCTAACAAAAAGTCTAAGGCTCACATTCGTGAGCCCTTTCCCATTTCACCTCATGCAACTGCCCGTCGTGCACCACGAACGACAGGTATGCTTACTCATCCTCTTCTCCTTTTCCTCCTCCTTCCTCTTCCTCCCTCCTCTTCTTCCTCCACCTCCTCTCCTAATACCTCTTCCTCCTCTTCCTCCACCATCTTCACTTCTTCCTTCTACTCCTGCTTCCTCCTCTTCCTCCACCACCTCTTCTTCTTCCTTCATCCTCTTTCTTCTTCCTCCTCTTCCTCCATCACCCCTTCCTCTTCTCCTTCTTCCTATTCAAAACATTGATACACATGGCGTACCATGTGTCGGTATCTTAGCACTAATCGGTATATAATGGTCTGACCCGATACAAGTCCAATTCGCGAAAGGGCATTCCCTGCTCTCATGATGGTTCAGGATAACCATCCAGATCTAAATGGGTCGAGATAATCAGTAATCCACTAGCATGCAACAACTGCAGTTCTAAGGAGAAAAAAAAAATTGATGAAGTAAGATTGTATATCCTGATACTTGATCGGCATGTACCATGTACCAATTATTTGATGAATAATGATAATTATTTTCTGTCGTAATCAGCTGCAATTATCTGACCCAACATGAATATAATTAAAACTCAAAGTGGGATAAAGTGATGATAACATCGTGTCATAACTGTTATCTGGGTTATAATTGTTTATTGGAGTATCCTTGGGACCCATTTGTAGAGAGGAAAAAGCCATCCAGAGGAGGGCAGGGTACAAGTCAACTACTTATGCCCAACCAGAAAGATCATAATCATGTCAGACTCTTAGGAATCCAGAGGGTTTTGATGATTTCCATGTTAAATGAGATACAATCTAAAACATGAGAAATTTATATACACCTTAAAACTCCTATCTCCACAACATTCTCTTCCTTCCACAGAAGTTGTGAATATTTACATAATTCTTTCAGCTGATGTTGTTTTTGATAGTTATAATCCAATTTAATAATGGGTTCAAGTAACCTATGATCCAACATGCACTCAGCTCTTCATCCAAGTAATGGAGCAAGAATCAAAGACTGAGAGATATAAGGAGAATAATGAAAATACATCTGTGTCTAAAATAAACCTATTTGCCATCAGTAACCCATCTCGGGTTCCGCAACTAAAATCATAATTCACTCTGTGTGATTCCTTCATATCAAGATATCAAGTAAGATCTTCTAGGAAACTCCTAAAATTGTTTTTGTTTTTATAAAGTGTATTCCAACAAAATTTCTCCAAATGCAGTTGTCACATTCAGATAGTCTCGTTATTTTCTTAGAATGAAACACTCTGACGAGGTAAAATTTCTTGTAAAGTAAGATTATACAGCACATATCTAACCAATTGACAGATCAATTGAAAAAGCACAGGAATTTTTAAATTTTCAAAACATCTTAGAGGCCATAATTACCAGAACAATTTTAGTATAGAAAAGGAATATTCATTATTGATGACATGTAGTGTAATAAAGAATTATTGCCTCAAATTTTGATCAAATTTAAGAAGGACCACAGACCTCTGAGCACGTCCCAAGTTCACCAACTTCGCCCTGACCTGCACAAGAATTCATTCATTCATGCCAAATATGATCATGACTGGTAACATACAGAGAACATGAGTAATGAGTATATAGAAGATAAACACTATCCTGGCATATGAAGAGCCATAAAATCAGGACAAAATGTGCCATGATCCTAGAGCACAAAACTGGGTGTAACAACTTAAGAGAAGACCAAAAGCAATGGTAAGAATTCTGATAGAGTTTTAACTCATTCGCAACATAGTCATGATATATTATGGTCATTAAAACTCCCCAAACACAACATATTTTTCAGATATTTTGATTATCTTCAAACCAACTAATCTTGATATAAACATCACGATTCAAAAGTACAAAAACTGCATAAACATAAAATTCAATTGAAAATGTTTCGTGAATGTCATCAAAGAAAAGGTATTTGTTTATAGCTACAGTTCCTTCTTACAGAAGTTTTCTACCACTAATAGCAATTAGTTCATAAGTGGTAAATGAAACTCTTATTAGTTCTTACATGACATCACCTTGGGATCCTGCATTGCTAATCTGGTCCTCTCTCGAATTCGCTGAAGAGTTTCTGTTATCCATTTGAATAAGTGGATCATAAGGGCAGATGCATTTCAACAAGAAGGCAGATAGGATTACATGTAGTATAATATCTAAAACTACTACCTGCACTGTGTTTCCTTCCCTTGTTCCATGGCACATTCCCTTTATTTGCTTTGGAGATTCTCATTCGTCTCAATTTTTCCCTCTCATCTATTTCAGGTGTGTTTTCTTCTGTCGAAGATCGTAACATTTTGCTATCTGAGATAGAACTACAGGGCAAGTTGTCATTATGTTCATCAGTATTCTCACTGGAAGCAGAAACCAAGAATTTTGAATCAACAGTAGCAACTGCCTTCACATAATGCCCATGTTGCTTGTTTCTTGTTGAAATATGGCTGCGGTGATTCAGCTGAAAGCCAATTCGTCTTCCATAAACAGAAGAACATCCAGATGCACCAAGCTGATTGACGAAGAAAGTCCGTTTAGCATATACATCTGCAAAGAAATTAAAACAACAAAAGGCCTCAAGGACACAAGATGAATATATCAGAAGTAAAAGTAGAAGGCATAATAAGTGGATTTTATCACTTAAAGGGCTATTCCCAAGAATTTTCATTTTATTTCTCCACTTCTCAAAAAATGCTTTTGATAGTTTTTGAATACTTCCGGTATTGTTCATGCCAGGTGGTCATTTCTTCAGTGACAATTTGAAAAATAAAAAGGCAACAAAAGGATGTTTTGGTGAGCATCATATGGATGAGAGAAGGGATGAAGGGTGAGTGAGGCATGATCCAAGAAAGAAGGCATCTCATGATCACCATTGGAAATAGATGAATAAACGATGTTCTAACAGGCCGAGGGAATCTGCAACCTCTCTATCATTGACATGTAACCAGTCAACAAGGATGGATTTTTTTTTAATTCATTTGGCAGTAAAAATTTTCTGTTTCTCAAAAAAATTAAAATTTTATAACTACTCTCGAAAAAAACAAAAGATCATTCATTTGGCAGTAAAAATTTTCTGTTTCTCAAATAATTTAAAATTTTATAACTACTCTCTAAAAAGAAAAAAAGATCGTACACTTGATTGCCAAGCATGGTTCTTTCATCAGCCTTTAAAGTTTTGCCTTAAGAATAAAAAAAACGTAAATGACACAAAAAAACCCTCTTGTCTTACATGATTTTCAAAGTAACAGAGCACCAATGCACAGATCTAGAAATTAGAAAATTCTTCACCTTTGTGACACAAGGCACAAAATTCTCACAGAGAATCTGGGAGACTACACAAGTAGCATGCCTATAGATGTAACATAATGTGCACAACTATAAGACAAATATCCAAAATTAAGCTTGTAGGAGCCAAACACTAACATATAGATAAGTAAATAAACATGAAAAACCATGGTTGTGTATGATTACCTGCTAACACATAACTCAAGATCACCGTAGTGTATATATCAGGAGTTCGACTGAATTGATCAAAAATTCTTTGAAGTGATCTTGTCTTGCATAAATTTTGAACCTACATAAAATATTATAGCAAACACGTCAATTGGTTGTGAAGGAAACCAATACTCTAAAGCATCACCAAACAAGCTAATATTGATAATAACTTTTTTCTTCCAAGCTTCACGAAAAGTGTCAAGCTATGTCCTTAATTTGGCATACAGAAAGCATAAGGACTGCTGCTTTTGATCATCAAATTCAGCATTTAATGGTGCCATTAATATATAGAACAAAGGCAGGTGCTTGTTCGTAACGGATAAGAGATCCAAATTGATGCTCAATTAACTCTCCTCTGTGAAAAAAAATAATGCCGAGAAAATCAATAACTTGAGCAGGAGTCATTCATAAACTCAATCAGCACAAACAAGAAAATAGTAGGTTCCTGAATTTAAACCTCTGGAGATTCAAATTAATGGCTGCAAAAATGAAGAACAAGCATAATAACCTGCTTTCATAAACTATAACTAAGTTGTTTAAAATGGATGAAAAGGTTGAAGGGCCAAGAGAAAGAAAGGGGCAAGCAATAATAGGTTCGTTACTAGTGACATGATCGTGTTAATGACTCTTGCGATGATGTCTTTACATTCAATAAACTGTGAAACCTCTTGAACAAAACTCAATCAGTGTCGAAGCATAACAATCTGTGAAAAGTCCCAATAAGCTTTTGATCATAAAAGTTCAGAATAGCAAAGGACAAGGCGAAAAGATCACTTGGTGCAGCACTCGTAAGTGTCAATGGGATTATCCAAAGAAGTAACAGACCCGAAGAGAAAGGTGGCTTCCATCATCACCAAAAAGGGGATCCGGGAGAAGTCCAGCCAGCAGCGCGGCTGCCAGGGAGGATCCCACCATGATGAGGAGGAAGGAGCCATCACTTTCTTGGAAGACATCGGCTGGAGCTCCGAACAGGGAGCTGACGGCCGCGCACGACGGAGCCGATTGGAGCCAAGAGGAGGCGGAATGGAGGAAGTCGCAGGAGGCGGCACATGGGTCGGCGACCGTGAGCAAAGCTCCCAAGAGCACAGCCGCAATCGACGGCCACTTGGCACCAGTGAGGGTCTCAAGGACCGAGCTGAAGAGGCGGCCACCGAAGGGGTTGTTCCCGTCCCAGGAAAATGAATAAGGGGGAGACCTCGAAGCATCGGCGGGTCGTCGTCCGCAGATGAGTCTGATGAATTCGTGGCGTGGGTTCCTAATCGGAGCACGGAGCGGCGATTTGGTTCGCAATCGGCCGTGGCAGAGCAGAGGATGCCATTTGGAAGGCGGAGGAAGAGACTGAAAGCTGGCCTTGGTCTTGGTCCTCCGCGCAAAGAAGATGGGCACTTCCACCAGGGAGGAGGCAGCCATAGCGAGAGAAAGATGGAGGGTTTTGGCGTGACTTGTTGTCCCGGAGTTCAAACAGAATGGAGAGGAGAGGAACGGGCGATCTCTTCGACCACTCGTCGAGATGACAACGGCGGAAGATGAGATTTTCTTTTGTTATTTTTCTCTCATTTTTCATGTAATATTGAACCCTACTAATCTTTGTGAGTTTGGGGGTTTGGGCTGCGCTTATCTGAGTTGATTTGAGTTTGGTTAGGCCTGGGCTAATTATAGATTACAATTTCTAATTAATTAATATATTATACTTATTAAAATAAAATATTTAATTATATTTTTTACATGTATTATTATATTAAAAAATAATGATAAAAAATAGATAAAAAATAATTTCGATTCTCATTATTTAAATATATTAATTTGATAAAAAAGGATAACTCATGTGATTTCCCCATCCTTACTTTGACTTCATACCTTCGATTTTATTATCCTCTCGGAATATCTATCAATGATAATATTGATGACGATAACTTGAGAATCAAAATTATCTTTTTATCTTTTAAAAAATAATGATAAAAAATAGATAAAAAAATAATTTCGATTCTCATTATTTAAAGATATTAATTTGATAAAAATGATAACTCATGTGATTTCGCCATCCTTCGTTCGATTTTATTATCCTCTCGGAAGGTCTACCAATGATAATATTGATGACGATAACTTGAGAATCAAAATTATCTTTTTATCTTACTTTTAGCATCATTTTTGTATATGTTAACATGTAATGAGAAGAAAAAGAATTAAATATAAAAATATGAAATATTAATATAATTTTTAAATTTATAATGATAAATATATTAATTATAATTAATTATAAAAAAATAAAAATATATAATTATCCGTTAAGCGTAAATTTCAACCGAGACGGCGGGTTTACATCACGGAATAGACTCGTAGGGTGCAGATTTTATTCATTTAGATAATAGGAAATATAGAGTTCAGCTCAGAGATGTGACACGGAAAGCACGCTTGGCATGCGCGTCGGGAATGAACGAGTCGGAGGGAGTTGAGCGAGGTGTCAACGAACCGCATGAGTGCGACATCCGTGATTTGATAAGGAAAATTGGGAGTGCTAGTGGCCAGATTTTTCCTGGAGCAAGAGCGACATTTGTTTAATTGAATGTAGCAGTTGCCCTTTGTATTTAGTAGAAATGGGGCACTTGTTAGGTAACCCGTCTACATAATAAATACAAAGCCCTTAGATCGACGGCGACTACTACTTGCTTATCTATAGCAAATGATGTTATTATTTTATCTTTCATGAAACTAAAGTTAGTAATTAATCGCTACCGAAGTGTTTTTTGTCGAGCATTTCCAGTGAGACCACTACCATGGACGAAACACGGAGTCTTAAAGCCTGACCAGCAGTAATATACTTCAGATTTATTTAGGACGGGAAGAATTGAAACAGTTCATCCGTTGATTATATCGTACTCCATAACTCCAATTGAAGGCTAAGGTCATGTATTTATGAATATGGATTGATACTGATCGAGTCAGCACGGTTTGGTTCGGTCCCGGATGTGTAAGATCGTACATCTCCAGCGGGTCGGCTCCCGACCTTGACCCATCCGAAGATCTTGTTAGTATTGTGTAGCCAGAGAGAGACCTTCCCTTCCATGGACCCCTCCAGGGGTATTTATCTTTTCCTTGCGGGAATCAATCGTACCTGGACTGTTTATCATCGTTGATGCTATACTTGGTTGGCGTCGTCTCGATTCTTGAGGGATGGCACTGTGCACGATCGACATCGTCCCGGGCTTTACGGGATGGTGCTGTGAATGGTCGACGTCGTCCCAGCCTTTGCGGGACGGTGCTAATGCATGGTCGGTGCCACCCCGACCTTTTAGGGACGGTGCGATGTACAACCAGCGTCGTCCTGGCCTTTGCAGGTCGACGCTGTGCCGACCCGACCTTTATGGGTCGACATGGTATTCACTCAGCGTCATTCTGACCTCTCCGGGATGGCGCTGTGCTTCGTCTGTGCTACCTTGCCTTCGCAGGAATAGTGTTGATCGAGGCGTGTTGTCCTAAATGCTGATGTGATCGTGAATAATGGTAGATTCCCAAGATGTGTCCTATCATAGATATGAATAATGGTAGGTTCACAATCAATGTGAACAATATTCACAAATGCAACGCATGAAAAATAAATACATTGTTTTATAATTGATATCGCACGTGCGATAGTCCATTGACCTTGAGATTCAAGACCACTATATTTCATATTGATTGTCCGATTTATGAATGATTCACTAGCATTTGAGTTGAAGTTTGGTACTCGAAGATAAGTGGATTGGATAAAACATTATGTAAAAATATATATATATATATATATATATATATATATATCGAAAGTATAGTTGAAAAAGATCTCTTTATTACTTTAACTCAATAAATTAGGATTTGAAGAATTTAGATAATTCTATGTGAATTAGCATCATTGGGCTCTTTTATAAATGACATTGGTAATCGTAGTGATTAAGCAGGGAGTTATATGTGAGAGCGTTTTTACAAAATTTTTGAATGTTAGTGAAGAGTTACTCACAACATTGGGAATTATGATTGTACCATTATATTGATCATGCGGGTTACTCATTCTATTTGACTACATGTCTAAGTAGGTGTCCAGTTGACAGTGATATGATATTCATATGTCTATATCTCAATTATCTTTTATCATCCATCTTTTATTGTATTTTAATAAATAAAGGATCTCGGAACACAATGTCTCCAACGAACAATTTTGTCACATTATGGATGGTGGGTGTCAACAGTGTATTTTTAACTTATTAGAAGTGATGAATATTTCATGGTCAAACTCATTACGTTACAAGACTAAGAATGTTATATACTTAGATTCGGCTCCAAGTTTTTAGATACTTCATAGTCAAATTCAACCAGGTCAGAGATGAAAGACACTTTATTTTATTACATCAAATATTTGAGACACTTTATGACCGGACAAAACAAACCATGTCTTTTTGATCGGAAAGATGTTGCTAGATGGTCGTTACGACCACAGCTACGCTTATCGAACTACTCCATGCTTCCCTAACATGATCACGATTGCGCTTACCGAACTACTTACTTCATGGCCGACGTCGTCGCAGCTTTTGTGTGATGATGTTGTTACTCGGTGGCCAAGCCGACATCGATCGAGGAAACACGAGGCAGACTTGGGCATGTTGTTGTTGTTTGGAGATGTCACAGGCTCCGTCTTTAAGATGGAAAAAGATCGACACTCGAGGCATAAAATGTTGGAAACTATATTACAGCAGTCATTACGAGCTCTAATTACGGGCCTTCTATCTTTGTTAATTAACAAACGACAAACGCTAATTACTTAACGAAAACCAAGGTTCACGGGAACAACCAGAGGCGACCAACCACGAAGGCAGTGCAACGTGCAGGGGATGTGCAGTCCTCCCATGGTCCTGCTTTAATGATGACCCTTTTGCGTGGTGGTGCTGTGGTCCTAAGGGTTGGCTTCCGGGCTACTACCCCCCTTTTTCACTTGGTCCAACATGCTTGTTGCATCATCTTTCCCTTTGCCCATTTCCTGCGATTCCAAGGATCCCCGCCGGCTCACGTTACTGCTCCGTCGCCCATAACGGGATGCCCACAACACCCTCTTCACTCCATCCTTCGTCCCGCATGCTCACTCTCTCTCTCTCTGAGGATGATCCCGACCCATGCTTTTGGCTGCATTCTTGGCCAAATGATTACACTGAGCTTTCCTTACAATCGTCCTCGTGGTCCCTGTGAACTTACAATGTGCTTTCCTTCTACCCATCCTGCAATTATTAAGGCGACGAATGAATTAATCCGAAACCTGTATCGGTAAAGAAGAAGAGCATCTTATCATTCGATCTATTTGCTCATCGCCGGCTTAACAATGACGGCAACGGATTTTGCATGTGTGGCTCACTCCGGGCGTACCACGTCACTGCTTCAGCCGCCAGTACACCACGAGTCGGTGGGGGGCCCTCCCTCGATCTAGGTGGTGACGTCTAAGCGGTCTCGTCGGAACATGCCTTGCTCAGCTAGCTAGTAGCATAAATTTCGGCTAGCGAAAAAGGCCTGCATCTTCCGCCATTGACTTCAGAAGACAGAGACCTCTCAGGGAACTACCATTCCCTGGGCTTGTCATGCGCTGCGGGACCTTCGAATCATTAACATTCCGTTTCAAAAAAGAAAAAATCACAACGTTCAATCATCTCAATTCATTCATTCGTCATCGTCATCATTATTGTTATCATCATCATCATCATTATTCTCTTCCGACCCATCATCTTTTCCGCTGCATCACCATCCGATGGACTATTGGAAATCCAAGAGCTCCATCTTCTGCATTCATTCATTGTACGAATGATCTCCAGCGTCGTCTATGAAAATAATTAAAAGCTGCAGCGGGAGGGACTAAAAGAATAAGCAACAAAGAAGGGAAAGGCGCCTAGACTCCATTAAAACCGAGCTCTCGGAACTCCCATCCGGCCGCTGTGCTCCGTGCTTCCCAAGGCTCCCGCTTTTTCTTTTTTTTTTTTAATGTTTTGCTTCCCGGAGGAAACGCCACACGAGAGAGAGAGAGAGAGTGTGTGTGTGTCAGTCGGAAACTTTCAAAGTTTGAAGAGATTGGAGTGACCGAGGAGGATGTTTCTCGCCACCCAAGCGATTTCCTTGAGGCTAGAGCACTGTCAGCATCAGCAGGATTAGCAGATCTTTTTCCCTTATCATCGCAATCTCTTGTGCCGCCCCGTTGTCATCTCACGGTCGAGGAACTGCGTGGTGCTGGAGCCGAGATTTTGTAGCCGTCTGGTAGCTGCGAAGCGGAAGTGGAGATCCTCGGGGATTTCTCGTGGATATTTTTTTCTTATCCCTCGTAGATTTTTCGTCTTTTTTAGATAGTTGAGTTTTCGGTTCAAGGAATCAGTCGGCTCGTAGCCTCATTCTATCCTTTTTATCTATAGAGAGAAAAAAAAAAAGAAGTAGAGGGAAGAGATGGAAGTACTCGATCAAAGTACTTCTCGAGCATTTTTAACGCAGTAAGCAGAGTCGTATCGATGTGAATCAGCATTAGAAGAGAAAAAGGTGACATCTTTCTTGAGGATGGAGCGATCTTTCTGAGTTGATGCGCTTCCACCACAAAAAAAGAACAAAAAAACGTAGGGGAAAGGTCGGGGTTGGGGAAGAAGCGAGAAAACGGAGGGTTCACATCAAGAACATTAAAAGATCTCGAAAGTCCCTCGTCTCCAAAGCCAAAAAGCCTTCCTTTAAAGCAGAGCGAGGCAGGAAGGAAAGGGGTGCAATAAAATGTCTCGTAAGGAAGCCAACCGAGGACGCTTTAGAACCAAGACAGGTAAGTAGCATAAATCTTCCCTAAACTAGTCCAAAAGGGTCGGTGTATGCAACAATAGCATCCCTTCCTCTAATATTTTCTCTCAAATGTCGGAATTTACTGGGCACCCCTTTTGCTCTCGATCAGGGTAGGCGTTTCCACGCTGTTGCTATCCACCGAACGCCTCCCTTTTCAATCCGAAGCTTGCGTTTTGAGAGACCGACATACTCTAATGCCGAAGGTCTCGGACAAGTGGCCGAGGCCGAGCCAGTCCTCGCTCCAGAGGCGGGTGCTGCGTCATCCGGGACGGATATGGGTGCTCCTGATTCTCGGATCCCTTACGTTAAATCTGGTCATGATAGCCCTACTCGCCTCGCTGTATGAGGGCGAGGGAGCTCCGGGTTGCAAGGCAGAGAGAAGCATCCTCGTAGCGGAGGAGAAGAAGTCGGTCGTGGCGGTGCCGCAGCAGCAGTCAACAGCGGAGGAGCTGGTGTCGGCGGAGGAGATTAGCGTGAGGTCCACATCCGGAAAGCGCCCTGCCTCGAAGGATGCCATCATTAATCTCGACCAGTGAGTGATTTCGCAGCCTTTACTCACATAGTTTGATTTTATTAGATGAATGCAATGGGTCAGAAAATGAGAACAGAAAATTGTTCTCCAGCGCACCGCTGTGTCGGCCTTTTTGCCGCGGGCTTCTTTAAAAAAAAGGAAGACGACGATGAAGAAAGTTCCCTTTTCATTTTATACTTTAATCCTGTGAAATATATGATTGTTGACATCGTCCGATCGCGTTAGTATTTGTTTGCATTTCTTTTCCGGTTTTGTTCTTTTTATCATCATCTTCTTTCTGGTTAGGTCACAGTGGTGCTTCTTACGGTTGAAAAGCAGTTATTGCTGAGGGCCACAGGAGTTACCATTTCAAGTCCATCGTTTTACTATTCCCTGATCTCTTTCGAGTCCATAGATTGTGTTTGCATTATTCTTACCACATGCCTTGGGACTTTTTGTGAGAATTTTAATCCAGAAATGGGATTGGGAGTGAAATCAGAACTGAAACTTGTTATCTTGCTTCAACTTTGACTTGCACAAGTGTTGCTTCCCACTTCTATAACATACTGTTTTACGGTGAACCAATGACCCAGTGGGGATCCAACCATGTTCGAGTCCTTCTGGAAGGAGATGGGAGAGCACGGGGACATCATCATCCCTGGGTGGCAGGCCATGAGCTACTTCTCTGATGTTACCAACTTGTGCTGGTTCTTGGAGCCCGAGTTTGCCAATGAAGTACGGCGCCTCCATAACCTCGTCGGCAATGCTGTAGCTGATGGCCACTTTATCATCGTTGGGACTGGTTCCACTCAACTTTTTCAGGCTGCTCTATATGCTTTATCTCCCCCAGATGCGCCCGAGCCGATGAGCGTTGTTTCTGCAGTTCCATACTATTCGGTGAGTTCCACTACATGCAACGCACATACCTAAGTCTAGATGTTCTTACTAAGACTTTCTGGGCTCATTTTAAATACCACCATGAGGATCGTGATAGTTCCTTTAGTTAGTGGGCAGTGTCTCTATCAAATAATTCCCAGTAAACTAATCATAGAAACTTATTATATAGGCATCAGGATAGCCGTCCTGGGTCCTAACACACATAGTTTTGTGTGATGCAACCTTCTAAACACTTCTCTTTGCTCCTAGACTTCCTTGTATATTTTTCTTTGCATGTGTTTTTAATTGAGAAATGTATATAGAAACTTCTTTTAACTGGTGTTTTTCATGTTCGGTCTCCCATCTCTTCTACTAACAAACTTCTACTAACTGTGGTAGTACTTCAGTTTTATATTGCAATGTTCTAAAGTTTCTCATGTTTCAACAAGGGAAGTCAAGGTGCCAGGGTGCTTGCCTAGGTGCACGATCAAGGCGAGGCTCAAGCACCTCGATTCGGGCTTGGGCAAACGCCTTTAATTGGGCGCGACCCATGCATGCACTTGACCCAAATGTCGGGTGGCTCAGACACACGCTTGTGTCATATGATAGTCCCCCTCTCTTTCTCTTGTTCCTCCTCCCTCCTACCCGCCCAATCGATAGTCCCCCTATCCTTTCCTCTTATTTCCTCTCCCTATTTCTCCTCATACGTCATACCCCCACCCCTTCCCTCCTTATCCTCCTCCTCAATAGCTACCTTGCTTCTCTCTCTACCCCTTGCTTCTTCCCCACATGAATCATCCACAAGAAACTCCAAATAGGATTCATTGTAATATTTATGTCTCGTGGGAAAATAACTAGAGATGACATATTTTGTGCAAAACAACATCAAGTAGAGAACTTCAAAAATGCAGATATGCAGAAATAAAAAGTGTGAAACTCGCTAGATGCATATATGAATGATAAGAAGTTGTAAAAGACTGACTTACATGGTTACCAAAATATCATGATATTGAGAATTTTGGAGATGATGCTGAAAAGGAAGTTGTTGTCAAGAAGTCAAAATTACATAAAATCCAATGGACTTGTACAGATTGCAAGAACCCGATAAAGCCATGTAAAGTATAAAAGAGCAAAGGCAAATAAGTATAAATGATGTATGTGACAAAGAAAGCATGGGTTATAACAATTCAATAATTGCTTTCTTCTTCTATTAACTATTTAGGATGTATTCTTTTCAATGTGTCTCGTTTAAACAACTTTAAATATATGATCAAAGCTATTGGAAGATATAAATTAAAGATTCAAAGTTATCATGAGTTGAAAGTTCCATTATTGAAGAAGAGTTTGATTACACAAATGGTTTGATGAAGTATAATAAGGATGTTAAAACAAAACATGAATTTTCTGTTACGTTGGATGCATGGACTGATAGGAAACAAAAAAGTATTAACTTTTGAACAATTGTTTATTAGGAACCATGTTTGTAAAATCAATTGCTATATCTTCTTTTATGAAATCTTATACTTGAATTACTTACCAATTTGTAGAGTAGATTGGAGAGCAAAATATAACAGACAATGAAAGATGTCTAAAGTGGTATAATTTTTGCTTTTAAGTGTTTTAATTATGTTATCTTTATATATTTAAAAACATAAATTTTATTTTTTTTCCTTTTTCTAAGGTAAATTACTCTAGGAAAGAAAGGTTGCATTTATGTTGGACTCCATGTACCATATCTTGGTGTTACATCAAAGGACATTGGAAAGATTCCAAATGCAAGAAGGCCTTTAATTTTTGGTATTGACTGTATATACAAACATATTGCAGCTTTGAATATGATGCAATAATTTACAAATAATTAGTGAAATATAGTGTCACTCATTTTGCCACTATATTTTTTTATTGTAAAATATTTATATGCAAAAGTGTAATCTTAATACCTCAGAGAGGTGGGAGAAAAACAAATGAGCAAAAGAGATTGAAGGCAAAAGAGTAAGTGATATAATGTCGATACAATCTTTTGGAATTATATGATTTATATGCATTAAAGTAATGGACCCTCTTGGTAGAGTTCTTCAACTTATAGATAACAAGAAAAAGCTTGCAATGATACACACACACACACACACATGTGTGTGTGTGTGTTTGTGTGTGTGATTATGGATAGAGAGAAAGAAACAATATAAAAATCTTTTATAGGAAATAAAGAAAGATTTCTTTGTAATTAAAAATAAAAGATGAGAATCTTCTTATCCATTACATGTAGCATGACAATATGTAAACACCTAAACACGAATTTCTTTTATAAAAACTCATATATTGAGTTTGATGTAGAAGTTACATACAAGGTATATCAATGTATTGCAAGATTGGTACTTAACATTGAAGTTCAAGATAATACAACAAATGAATTATCTTTGTATAATCAGGCTAAGTGTCTTTTTGGAATTCCAATAACAATTCAATCAAGAGCTACTAAGTTTTTTGAATATTTAAGCATCATGTAAATATTAAATTATATTATTGTTAATTGTTAAATATAAGTTTGTAATTGAGTGGTGGAGGCTATTTGGAAATTCAATAACAAACTTGCATAAATTAAATACCAAGATTTTGAGTTTGATTTATAATGACGCGGGTTGTAAGAAAAATTGAAGTGTCTTTGAGAACGTAATTTTATAAATATTTAAGACTAATGAAATCTGTTGTTTTATATATTGATGCAACTAATTACAATTTTAATTCAATTCATAAAATATGAGAAATTTATAGAAAGATTGAAAATCAGATGAAGCATTAATGATTACATGATCATGTGTATATAAAATATAAACAAGCACTCAAGGCTTATTATAATTTGTGAGATAACATTGATCATATTTCATTAGATGATATTGATAGATTTGAAAGAAGGGGAGAAAAATGAGTACTAACTTGCCAAATGCCAAATATGACCTTGTTTTTTATGATAGTTTGACATTGGGAGGTGTTGAAAAAATAAAAACATACACGAGAGACAATTCGTAAAAACAAAGACAAGTGCAAAAACTTCTAGTTCATCCTTGAAATTCTCGAAGATGAACAAACTTATTCTAGTGAAGATGAACAAGATCTTGAGGGATATAAATCAGCTTTGAGGAAGATGATGACAAGAGTAAGGATGTTGAGGATGATGAGCTGGCTAATCATTAACTTTCTTTAGCAAAATTCTTAGACTTTTAATATTAATCTTTTTTTGTTTTGTTATTTATGTTGTTAGATTTGGATAATGCAGTGTTTTGGTACTTTAAATGAATGTGATTTGATGTTTTAGTGGTTATATTTGAAATATGAAATAATATTAAACTCATGTATTGTCTCATTTTTATTTTGGTGATCATATTTCTCTTTAATTATATTTTTTTAATTTTTATATTCGCAATCGTCTTGCAGCGCTCTAGCAAGCACCTAGCAGCTCAGGCACCTTGGCGCCTTTGACTATTGGATTCGGAGATCATTTGATTCTCAAACTCGATGGATTTCTTCTTTGTTAGGCTGATAGCTTGGCTATCTTGGAATAATTTCTACTAGATACTAATTTCTTTTCCAAATAATGCAGCAATTATACTCCAAAAAATCTGATGCAATAGGGTACTAGTAATATGTCATGCATGAAACTTGCATAGATTAAAATAGGTTGTTTTTATTTTCCTGTTTCAATCAAGTTCATGAGTAATTAATAGGAGAATTTATATGTTGACTATACTTTACCAAATAATTGCAGTCATATCCAGCAGTCACGGATTACCTCCAGTCAGGGCTATACCGGTGGGCTGGGGATGCATCCATGTTCGATGGTGATGCTTACATAGAGTTGGTTTGCTCCCCGAATAATCCTGATGGCTCCATTAGAGAAGCAGTCCTGAAGTCTAGGAACGGAAAGACAATCCATGACCTAGCTTACTACTGGCCTCAGTACACTCCAATCGCTGATGCGGCAGACCATGATATTATGCTGTTTACTGTGTCAAAGAGCACTGGTCATGCTGGGACTCGACTCGGGTAGACATCTTTCCCCTGTTTTTTCTTTTGTATAACATGTTGATCCTAATAATCTAGTTATGGTGATGAAAATTGTAAGCATAAATGAGCAGGTGGGCTCTGGTAAAAGACAAGGATGTTGCGAAGAGGATGATCAAGTTTATAGAGCTAAATACCATTGGGGTGTCAAAGGACTCACAGCTCCGTGCAGCAAAGATCCTTAAAGCAGTCTCAGATGGTTATGAGCTTCCAGTCTCTCAGAACAACCACAGGTTGTTTGATTTTGGTCGACAGCTTCTGTCGATCAGGTGGCAAAAGTTGCAAGAAGCAGTGAAGGCGTCAGACATCTTTAGTTTACCTGATTTCCCGTTGGCCCTCTGCAAGTTCACTGGGGAGAAGACTGGAACCTACCCTGGTATGCTACTTATGTACCAGAAAATGCATATTTTCCTTCCAAAATTTGAAGCTAAAGATATGTTTGCTATCACAATTAAATCGATATAAACTAGAAGGGGGCTGGTGGAACATCTGTGAAACCAATTTGTTGCTTACTATTCCTACGAATTCAAGAACAACAAATCTGGCCTTCATAATGTATCTGAAAATGCATATTTTGCTCTCCTAGCAGCGCCAGCATACAATGTTAGATACAGGTTCTACATCTGTCCAAGGTGAAAATTGCAGTCATTAGTATTCACTACGAAAAGATAGGGAGTCATTCTAAGTGTATGTCTTAGTGTTTTGGTCAAATCCCAACAAAGCCTTTCCAGGTTTGCTTCTTGTTCATCATCACATCTCTTTTGTGCTAATGCTTCCTGCAATATTCATTTCTTTTTCTTGTGGATGATACCCATAATGCTTAACTCCACATCTTTGTTGTGTGTTGTATAGCTTTTGCGTGGCTCAAATGTGAAAAGGAGGAAGTCGATGACTGTGAAGGCTTCTTAAGGAAACACAACATACTTACTCGGAGCGGCAGGCATTTCGGTGTGGAACCAAAGTACGTGCGGATAAGCATGTTGGATCGCGATGAGACGTTCCACCTCTTCATTGAACGACTTTTGATGCTCCATCATTGAGTGTCCTTGTCTATCCCACTGCAGATTTTGATAGTGGATTGTAAGTATATGCTGGAGCCCATAGCTGTTTCATCCTTTGGTTTTTTTTTTTAGTTAAAAAAAATATATATTTGTTTGCCTTTGGGTCTCTTGTCTTTGTATAAGATGATGATTTTTATTTTTATTTTTTGTATTATCCCAGTGTTCCTCTTCTTTTCTTTTCTTTTTTTTCCCCCCATTTTCACTACCTTTTAATCTGTTGTTTTGTTGCACTTTTATTGTCAAGTGAAAGGGAGGTCGAACATTTGGCTAGTGATGTTTTCAGTGTGGTCGCAGGTGAACCAACCACTTAAGGTAACCTCAAGCACATAGCTTCTTAGTTGAACTGGTTCATCATCTCACAAGGAATGGATTGTAAATTGAATTTGTAGATAAGATTCGATGATCTTCTCATGTGTCGTTTGATATATATGACCATTGACATTATCAGATCGAGTCACGTTTGGCTCCCTCTGCCACAAGATTTCGAGCAGCCCTACATTTAGTTCATTTTTTAGCCTACATGAGCTATATAAATAAAGGGCGTTTTTAGGTTTCGAGTTCTATTGATATATGAGCACTTTTTTTTCCTCACAGAGAACCATAACAAAGATACTTGTGAATGGATATTGATTGATAATTAGTAAAATGTTTCCTTCATATGCAAACTAGAGTTATATATTTTTTTTACTAATTGTTTTCATGGAGATGTGTCTAAAATGGAGAGTAAATTGGTACTGCCAGATCAAATTATCCAAGAGAAGTGTCTGAGAACCTTAATTGTTATTGATTCTTTTCGAACCAAGATAATCGAGGATAATATATTCAGAATGTTACCACATCTTCGAGTGAGTGCTGAATCTGTCTAATACATCGATCAAAAGACTTCCAGGTTGTATCGGAGATCTGTTGAATGAGATAAATATTTATGAGATACCAGAATCTACCTCTATAATGCGATCACCATAATTGTTTTCATGGAGATGTGTCTAAAATGGGGAGTAAATTGGAACTGTCAGATCAAATTATGCAAGAGAAGTGTATGAGAACCTTAATTGTTATTGATTCGTCTCAAACCAAGATAATCGAGGATAATGTACACAGAATGTTATCAGAGTACTGAATCTATCTAATACATCGATCAATAAATATTTATGAGATACCAGAATCTACCTCTATAATGCGATCACCAGACTGCACAGTCTACAGTTCTATATCTAAAGTAAACTAAAACTTAGATTTTACAAAGGTTAGTTATTTCATTAGGTTAGGTCATAATTATTTGAAATATTATGTTGTAGTGAGAGATTCAAATAAGAGAGGAGTATCTCTGAATTATTTGAATTGGGTTAGATAATACTAGTAGAGTCATCATTGGATTGGCTTATATAGACACTTGGAGGAGATTGCTCTGTGATGGACGTCACCTCCCTCTCCTTCTGACATTGCCACAAGGACATCTCTCTTTCTTCTCATTCTCACCATTCATTGATCTCTTTCTCACTAGTAGACAGGACTGCAATAGGATATTATTCATGCATCCTCATGTCATGTAAAATCATGTAGGTTCCATGTACGCAACTTTACACGGAAATAGTAAAATCAGTGACATTTGACCCAAAAAAAAATACATAATGACATATATTTGCATATACTAATGGTTATCAAACACGAAAGAGAGTACGTGAAAGATATGACCTTAAACGCTTTATAATTTCTGTCTTTGTATTTCTTTATCTTATTTTTATTTTAAAAAGTTAACACCTATTTAGTGATGAGTATCGTAATCTCGATTCAATCATATAATAATGCCTTGTCATTTGTTTGGCATAGCAAGACATCATTATCATCTTGAAATCTTCAAAAATTTAAGATTAACATGGTATTTATTATAAGACGCCCACATACGTGAGTCCATATGTTATCAACATGGTGTTTGTTATGAGACACTCACATATGTATTTGTTGTTAATCACTAGGATTATCCCTAGGGATTATTATTTTAGATTGAATAACGAGTGAAAGAAAGGAGATAGATAGATAGTCAATTAACAAAGGAAATTAAGATTGCAACACTTTCTTTTCCTTATTGAAAATAAAATCAATTAATAAGTAAGTATTTTCTCATCCGAATGAATGAACGTAGGAGACTAAAAAATTCGGATTGTCATTCAACGATAATCTTTCTCATTCTGTCATTGATTATAGCCTGTAAATCATCTTTGATTATACCAGCTTCGCAGTAGATTATGTTCTTTTTATTTATAGATTTATTCATAGTCCTGTAAGAATAAAAAAAATTAGATTACCAGCATCATCACATAAAGCATAACCTTAACCATCAACGCTTCCAGATAAACATCCATCACAAACAGCACTTTCTTAAACAAGTGGGATTCGCTTTGTTGACATTGGTTTCTGATTCGTGGTTATCTATCTCAGTTTAGCTTCATTTGACCGACTTCTCCAAAAGTAATCTGCCGGATGATGAAGTTTGGCTCTCATCTTGCCAGAAAGCTCGAGTTACACCACGCTTTACCAAGTACCGCATCGTGCACGCGTAGTTCTGACGCGGCGGACGTGATCATAGTTCAATTTCCTGGGGATAAGGGAGCCCAATCCGTCGGCCGTCCTTTCTTTCTACGACAGTGATCGAGGCATGATATAGAATAATAATAATAATAATGTAGTATTCTTCTTTGATGGGATGATGGCGATCGGAAAATGAGAAGGAACCGCGTGGTGGTGTCTGCCAGGAGCCCCTTCACCCAGTGTAAAACTGATTGAAATGCTCAAGAACAATACCGGACGATGTGGGACACGGTAAAATTGACCGACTCGTTGAACGATCCGTGAACTATATGTCTGCCGGGAGCTCTGCTTCGGACAACCCTTTTGGAAGTCAATAAAGCTGTGGCCTATCCGTCCGATCAACCCATTGGTGGTGATCGATTTCACCAACACATGCGACAGGACATTGATAATCGAAACACCAAGCGGAATTAGGGATGTGGCGCCCCCCCATGCAGCTGGTCGTTCCCGCTCCTGGTCGGTCGGTCGGTCGGTCGGTGGTGGAGAACCTAAGACGGCGACCACCACTCTTTTACGATCGGAGGAGCAGTGACGGACAAGTACAGATGGAGTTTGTTTCTTTTTTCTTCGTGTTGTTGGCTCAGATTTTTTTTCTTAAGAGTACTTACACCTATCGGTCGCTTCTGATTTGCCGACTGCTCGCTTGTGTGCGCGCGCGGGAGGATGGAAAAGAAAAAGGGAAGGAGAGCGATCGAGTCCGCCATGTACGCCTTCCGTAATGCTCTCGAGACGGTGCATGCGTGTGTATTTTGAACAACATCGATCTGTCCAGAAGGTGGTTTTAAGGCAACAACAAAGTTTAAGCCCTTTTATCTCAGACCATATGTGCGCACTGTTTCATGCGCTCGCCGGTGGTCGGTGTCAAATGACATTTTCTCAGATAAAAGCTGCTTCTACAGTACGTCAACAGTCGGGGCGCTGTTGGTTATTGCTCTGAAGAAAAGGACTGCAATCATAAATCTACTACTGTGACTCTTAACATCTCCACCTTCATGTTTTCATTTGCATGACTTTATTATATCTTTCTCACAGATGGCCCCTGATTTCTGGACCTAATGGTGATCGATCCTTCAACTTCGCCGCAAAATTTTCTCGCCTGAAACACAAAGCCAATTCAACCAAATAATAATTGATGTTAATGGATAAGGTAGCATTTGATCATGCGCGTTCTCTAAGAAGGTACAAGCACATATACATATATCATACGATTGCCTGATATAGCTAAAATGCCGAAAACACAATAATTAGGATCCAAGTCTCATATATATTATTTATATATGCAGCCAACAGGTAACGTATAGAATAATGTAGGATGTTTTCTGATCATTTTAAAGTTCAAATGCTGCTCTCGTCTCCTGTTTGATCGGTATCCTCCTCCACAGGATTGTTGCTATGATCACCTGAAAATATGTCAGTTGACCATGGAGGAGGGCTGGGCACAGCCAAAGCAGGAGCCTGAAACAACGGACCTCCCCGGTTGCCGATTCTCCTGCTGAACTCGGTTCTCCGGTAAGCACCCATGGGGGACGCCATGGTCGGTGGAACGGGCAACCCCATGGGGATGTCGTTGCAGGCATAACGGAGGAGGTCAGCATTGGCAGCGTCAAGCTCCTTCTGAAGCCTTTGGACCTGCCGTTGCAGGACGGAGATGGCACCGACACAACCGTACACCGGGTCCTTCACGCGGGCTTCCGCCTCGTAGGCCAGAGAGTTCACGGCGTCCTCCCGCTGGTGAGGAAGCAGCTCATTGAGGAGCTTGGCGACGTTGCTGGCCCCAAAGATCTTGTGGACATTGGCAAACTTGTGGGGCTCCTCCGGGGGGAAGTAGGGTGCGAAGATGCAGCCCGGTATGCACTTCCTCCTCAAGAACTTGCAGGCAGCGCAAGGGGAGTTAGAGGAAGAACTAGATGATGCCATGACCCACTGCACCAAGAACGATCAAAACGAAGAATAAGCTCTTCTTTTGATTTCTATTTTGAGAAAGAAAACTCTTCTCGTGGTCTGATTGGATTTGATGACAAATAGCTGCTCCTTCAGGGCCTGTGATATTCAATGTCAAGGATAGATAGTAGGGTTTGAGGAAAGCGATTCAAAAAAAAAAAAAAATGAAGAATGATTTAATTGGGAAGAATTGTTCGAGGAGATTGTTATTTATGTAAGAGATTTATTAAATTATTTATTCATTTTTTGGGAAGATCTTTTAGACCTCATGAGACTGATCAGTAGCAGCAGGTACCATGCTCAGCGAATCATCGCAGCAACCTCAGGCCAGGGTTGTGCACTTCCTCTCATGATTACGGTTATCATTAATTTACTCCAAAAACTATGAGCCAAGAGAAACAGAAAAGGGTACCGAACCAAGCAAAATCATCCTAGACATCATCTCTCTCTCTCTCTCTCTCTCTCTGTACGCGCAAATCACTGTTGATGAACACAGAATAAAGAGAAGAGCAGGTATACCTTTCTGAGATCTGGCGGAGGGATTTGATCAGAGAGGTCAGAAACTTTCCCCCTGGCCGAGCTAGCTCTCTCTTTCAGAACCGGCTGCTCCGATCACTTCTTCCAGAATCCAAGCAACTGCTGCTGCTGCTGCTGCAGTCGAGAAAGACTCGTGAGATTTTTTAGGCTTCTCAAATCGGTCGAGCACGAAGTCAGAGGTGTTGAGAGAGACAAGCAAACCCTTGTCTGGAGAGGAACGCTGTACACCACGCTGCAGCAAAGGGAAGACAAGGTGGAGGGGAGAAAAGAAGCATTAGTGCGAGAAGAAGAATATGGATGTGGTAAAGATATATGCAAATAAGAAAAACAAAACAATTTAAGTAATGTGGGAACGCTCAAAAGGTGACCGTCGCACTGTACATTGAGGATGTCTTGTGTCGCTTCATTTCTTCTCATTCTAATCCCAACATAGTAATTGAATATATACATATATATAATACATATATATCGATGCTGATTATTGCTTAGAGGACAGCAATGTATGAGTAGCTAAAGAAAAACTTGACTCGTCCGTCATCTTAATAACCACCAGCGGCTGTCGGTGAAACGTTTCTCTATTATCTACATACATCAACCATAAATACGACCGAAGACCAACCATTACTATATGATCAGTTTCTGTGCAACAAAAATATGTGATTCCCTGGAAAGGCCTAACACGGTTCGGGCGTTCTTTTCTAAGATCAGATTGCACTGCTCGTTAGTGAAATAGATCGATCAAGCAGTATGGCTCTCGCTGGCCACGTGGGATCAGGAAAATGGTATCAACACATTTCTTCCGAACCATGCAAACAGATGAAGCAAACAGCTTCTTTTTTCTAATAAAAAAAATATATATTTCTCAAGTATTTCGAGGACATCGACATTGATAAACAGGAAGATGAAAGCAAAAGATGGCCTAAATAATTCCTTAATAAATGATGGACGTTGGTGGTCTAGGGATGTTTATGGAAGTTAGTTACTTGATGTTCCTTTTGATTTATTGCTAGTAGTAATCACAGGTTTCAAGAAATAAATCTTGTAATCTAATTAGTCCGCGAAAAGATGTGATAGCAGATCGTATAACATTTCATAATTAAACAAATACAGCGCATGCATGCATGCCAGTGCGTGCTTCTTTCTGGACTCATTGGCAATCATAAGTATGATGACACGCGAACAACATTGTGGATGGAACCACCAACCCCCATGCATTTGTAAGAGATTGGTGCACACGATTCCCTTGTTCTTGTTGTCGTTCAGGCTCGAGACTCTTTTGGGCTACAGTAATATCGATGAGACGCGCGCATTGTCCCAATTGAGCGACACTTATGATAGCTCGTTGCTGATCGGTGGGCATAGAGGAGGAGCAAACGAACAAAAGCCAAGGAAAGAACTCGAGAGCCACACTGCGGTTGAAGTATAATTTCTTCCATTACTCGGCTTCCAAGAGAGTCCATCGCCGTATCTGATTCGGTTCCTTCCTCCCATCTCTGAAGATCTCTATCATGTCTTTACGGCCAAATGAACTAAAACACGAGCTTAATTATGGTCCATCTTCATCTCTCTCTCTCTCGTCATTCTATCCAACTTTCTAAGATGGCCTACGGTGAGGTCATTCATCGCCAAACGTTTTCCAATTCCAAACATCAATAACAACGAGTCTGCTTTGTATTCTGTTCAAGAAAACTGTTCTCATCAACTCTCCATGCACTGCTGCAGGAGCATCTATAGCCTAGCTAAGAGTTGGCTTCATTATTCGAATTTAGGAATGATTGCGGACAAATGAACTAAAACACGAGCTTAATTATGGTCCATCTTCATATAAATATCTCTCTCTCTCTCTCTCTCTCTCTCTCTCTCTCTCTCTCTCGTCATTCTATCCAACTTTCCAAGACGGCCTACGGTGAGGTCATTCATCGCCAAAGAGTCTGTCCTATATTCTGTTCAAGAAAACTGTTCTCATCAATTCTCCATGCACTACAGCATAGCATCTATAGCCTAGCTAAGAGTTGGCTTCATTATTCAAATTTAGGAATGATTGCTGACCTATTATCGGAAGGTTGTGAGATAGAAGAGAGCATTATAAGCTAATTATATAGAGTTATCTTTAACATCTTAATTTTTAAATTTTTAAAAATTATATTTAGATCTCTATATTTATAAAAGTGAAACATTTAACTCCTTCTTTTGTAAATATAAAGATTTCAATATAATTTTTAAAAATATAAGGATCGAAATATTAAAGATAACTAATTATAAGAAATAATCTATAATTAGCTCGAACATTATAGATAGATAAATTTGTGATGATTAATCATGAGAGCATAAGAGGAACAAATTAAATGTGATGCATGTATACATCTACACAATATTATGGTATGGCACCATAGAAATAAAGAAAATCAAGGAGAACAAAAAAATTCTCTCCAACTTTTTTTTTCACTTATCATTCCAAAAATTCTTGACGGACTTAATCATCGTTCTAGAAATATGAATTAGGCTTTTCAAGTTACTAGTGTGAGCCCAATCAACTGTTGGGAGTTAACCCATGTTCAAAGAATTTGATTGGAAAAGTTTTGCTTGTAATAATAAAAAGAGAAAAAAGAAACCGATCAGTTGAGGTATCCCTTTGGAGCTAATACAAAATTTCCCATAATTAATTCTAAACCATGTTGTCATCTTGAAGTACTCGAGTGTAAAATTTTCATGTCGAGTATGTTTGGGGGAAAACGGCATATATTACAGTACTTGAATTCTGTATTCCTTCAATCAGATCGCCAGCCTACTACATATCAATGGATCATGACCAGTTTATAATAAAGCAATCCAATCTCGTACGTCTCCATTTATACTTGCTTGCTTTCTCGTATACTTCTCTTCCATAAGTCGTCAAGAACTTCTCTGATCATGCGTCGTACGTAAAAAGGTGGCCGGTCTAACGCATCTTATCAGATGTCTTTTCAAAGTCGATCTTTCTCGGATTTCTTTTTTTTTTCTTTTGTGCAATAACATAAATCACTTGTATCCGTCTTTCTGCTCGAAAGCATATCGTGGAGCGGCAATTGGAATGTCCAAAAGAGGCTTAAGTACTTCATCTTTGACCAATTTTTTGTTGACATCATATGTTTTTCAAAAGAAGTGGGGGATATGTTTGATCAACACCAACCATCCCCACCGATGTTACTCCCATGTTCCAAAGAAGTGGGGGATATGTTTGATCAACACCATCCCCACCGATGTTACTCCCATGTTCTGATTCCTATGTTCACAGGGAATTTATTGCACCCATACATATGGTTATTATCTTGCATCCATATATATGGTTACGAGCCTCGTTTGTACAGCTCATACGCATACGCTTTAGTGATGTATTTATTCTTTATAGTGAAACTAAACTACAGCATCATCGTTTAACATAAAACTGCTGAGATCACACGACGAAACTGGTAAATGATTTTAGAGCCAATTCCCAGCTTTAGATGTGTCAGGCAACGAAGAACATTGTTGAGATGAACCGTTGGCATCGTGGAAAACAAAGGGAAATACACGTATCTTTCAGGATATCATCAGATGAAAGATACGGCACCTCTGTCGTAGCGTTAGTGAAATGAAATCGTTGTAGCGATTGATGCATGCATGGTAGCTTCCCGTATAATGAATGCGTGGCCACACTTTATCACCTAATCTTTGACGTACGTATTGCTCGAGTTTAGCAACCAAGAATCGAGCCATTTGGTTGCTTTTTATCTCTTTCAGACCTTTGATCTGCCTTCGTCAAGAACTAGGACGACCCTCATCTCCCACCTAAAATTTTCACCACCACAACAACAACAAGAACAACATACGTTTTCCCTGCTGCAAATGTTCCACCCCCCCCGCCCCGCTCACACCTATGACCTAGCTAGAAGGCCACTCCATCGATGGATCTCAGCTGGGATGCAACGTTATGACCCACCCACATGCATGCTCCTTCCAAGGCATAGGCATAGCCTGGTCTACTCACCGTGCGTACCTCGACCGTAGGTCCCGTGACGTCTGTCTGATCGCTGTCCACCGCCCGGACTCATCTGTTGTTAACAGTTGGCCAAGTGAGGAAGCATGTGAGCAGCCTTTCCGACCTTTGTTCATGCACTGTGGGGATGCTTGCATCCAAAGGTCACTTCCACTGGGATGCGCGGACTCGCGACCAGGACTTGGAGTTACCCCTGGCCTGGTTAAAAAGTAAGATCGGTCATGTCCAGTTACTAGTTCTTCACCTGTTTCAGAAGAAGACGACGAAGCAGAAGCTATAGGAACATGGGGGGCTACTGCATCTTTCGTTACCCGCCCATGGGGCCTTGCACACTCATCAAAGCTCGTTTTATACTAGATGAGAATAGTGGCTCAGATCACATCAATCAACCAAAAGTGCGCCGCTTGGAATGCGTATCTTACCAGTCCACTCCTTGCCTCCACATTTGTGGGTAGCGATGCTTACGTGATGATTCACGCACCACAGTCACGACGACTAACGTACGTCAGAAATTGAAGAAGGGGTAACTTATCAAGTAAAATATCATGAACACATCTCCTACGTCTATACGGCGATTCATTTCATCTTCATTGGTCATTGTAACTACATATAATAAATCTATATATATTAAGGGGGAAGAAAGAAGCACTTCCGAGGAGAAGAAGCGAGCTTCTTTCCCGAGTCGATTCCCCCAAGTCCTGGAAACGAGAAACGAGTTTCCTAGGCGGAGCAAGCAACTGCAAGCCTAGAGGTGAGCCCACCAAAAAATGATTTGGCTTTGAATCCAAAATTTTTGGGACCCACACTGGTGTCAGTCATGCATCCGGCGCTCTCGATCGAGGAGGCGTCCATGCATGATGTTGTGGCCATCGCATGCCGACCGTATGTTGGCGGCGTATTGCAAAAGTGCGCAGTCTAACGAGTCATGGAATATCGAATCCAACTCAAGATCTGGGCTGTGCCGTGCCATTCAACTCTGCCAATGCATCACGAGACTCCTAGGGGTGTCGAAGAGGCACTCCTTAAAAAGTATTGGGACTCCCATGCTGCTCTTTTGCTTCTTTTCACCGAAATAAGCACGGAAGATGAGTGCTCACAGCGGGATTGACAAAATCGAGAACGAAACCCCAGATTTTATATCGTGATAGGCTTCCCTTTTCACAAAGCTCAAAGTCTAAGCTAACTATCATTTTGTAGCTGAAGTCGTCCACAGTGATCGGTGAGAGCTGCGGTGGAAACAGAGAACGAGATGCCACTTGAATGCTAACACAGTTGGGAGTCCCGAAAGTAAGAATAAATAAGTTCGAAAGTTTTCCCTTGGTTCTCTCTCTCTCTCTCTCTCTATCTTTTTCTGTTTTATTTATCTGTTTCTAATGATGATGCGTTGCGCGGTTACTGTGAGTGCGAACCGCGAAGCCCCTCTGCTTTTATTTTTCGTAACATAATATCATATGCCATATGTATGGCCCATGTGTCTAACAACATTCCACTAATATTATTAGCACGTAAACTTCGAATGATCCCTATTAGAGTCTCTTTATGCCGTGGTCGGGGAGTAGCATGATTAGGTTTGACTCCAGATACGTAAGGTCGCTCGGTCTAACGCTCGAGTAGCAGAGGTGGGCATCGATCTTTTCGTGTCCGATGTCTCATCGCATGCTCGTCATATCTCTGCACGCAGGTCGGGATCAAGAGATTTCTTAACTTGATCCATCCGAACATTAAGTTAGCCTTTTGTCTCTGAGTTTTTTCCCTCATTGTGCTGATCAGGGGGTGAGTTTTTATACTTGCATATGGAGTTAGTCGTACTCGGTCCATTAATAATAGTCGATCGATTGGGCGACTAACCCATACTTCCCACATGGCTGTCGGTCAACCTGCACGGATTGACACCGAGCTTTTTGGGATGACATCGTACCACTCAATGTACCACGCACGACTTCGATCTGAATCTGACCTGTTATGCTGTGTTGACATGGTTTGCCACCTCGGCTCCGCAGGTCGCCTAATGATGATGTGGCTACAGGTCGCTACCCAAGGGTGTGTATCGTCGGTATATGCCGTATGCATTGGTCGTTAATTATATTTTAATAATTTTAACAAAATTATTGTCATATATAGTAAGACTTGTGAAGCTCACGTAAACGTCAGCGAGAAAAATATTGGTTGTGATTCAAAAACTGAAGTCGCGCAAATTGATTAGCTGGCAAATATAGGCAATTAAATGGCATTAAGTGTTACAGATGAAACAAGCCGAGGATCATGTGATTGGCCGAACGCAATCGGCCTCCAGTGAGCCTGTAAAGCCATGCAAACAGAGTACCAACTGAGCCTCGTGGGCTGACGAGTTCGATCACCCGACAAGTAACTTTTATTTGACTGAGCCCAGCAACCACTAGCTTCCGAACCTTTTGTTCATCCGCGAGTGAGCAGTTGAATCAACGTAAATGACTGAACCTGCTGCTTTGACATACACTGTGGTTCCCCAGAGAAGGAAGGTGGACGACGACGAACAAGAAAAACTAGAGATTCGAACAAAACAGGCTCTGTTTTCTCAGGATCCCTTTCTTCTCTTTCGCTCTCTTTCCGTTTCTTTTTCTTCTCGTTTTCGTTATTTTCTTCCTGCTTACTAGCGTTGACCCAAAATAAATCCCTAGCAGTCGTTGATAATTGAATTCACAATAAACAATAACCATGTGATGTTTGAACAGAACCATATAGATTAAGATATCTTGATGTTCAGAACATACGCAAGATAGGCTTAAATAGATAGTTAAGTAGGTAATTTTGGAATTTTTTCCATCGTTGTACAAGAGCCATCTTGCACAAAATTAGACTTAGCCATACCGAGTGCTAAACCGTCATTCTTATCAAATTCTATTTCTTGGTTGAGGTCACTTTACGACTGCCTTTGGGTCCTTTCAAGAACCAAAGGCTTCACCGTTTTGTAGCCGTTCGATGAGCGTCTAAAGCGTTAGCACACTGAGGATTGCACCAATCCGTTAGCATCGATTCTTGGCATATGGTTAAAATACTCAAGACTTGTGAAACAAGAGGTCAGTGTAACACCTTGATTAGCGAATATCTCTAGTGGTGCTCGTTCATTTCTTGATTGTCATGTATCTCCTATAATTTTACGAAGGTGATGGGTTCTCAGCCTTGTTAATTTCAGGGAACGTCTGCTGGTGGCACCACAGAGATCGTTGTGAATGGATCTACAGGTTTAAAAACAGGAAGATTGACAAGAACACTTACAAGATATTCCCAAGTGCACACATTCTCTATATACCTTGCTTCATGAACTATGGTTCTATTTATAGGACCTAGTGGTAACCATCTCATAACTACTAGATCATGATTAAGGTAGTTATTGAAACTACCCTATAACTACTAGATCATGATTGAGAGAGGTAGTTATTGAAATCATCTTATAACTACTAGATCATGATTGAGGTGGTTATTAAAATCATCCTATGACTATTAGATCATGATAACAACCTAGATAACTATGAATCTCTCAAACTCTCCCTTGATTCATAGTTGCATACACCGATTTGCGACATGAAATAAACATGCTTTCGAACTGGAAGCGACTTGGTGAGGATATCTGTGACTTGTTTATCAGTTCCACAATACTTCATTGTTATGGCTCCACTTACTACAAGATCCCAGATGAAATGATAGCATATCTCTATATGCTTCATTCTTCCATGAAATGTTGGATTCTTCGTCATTGTAATTGTGGCTTTGTTGTCACAAAATATTTCTATTGCTTCTTTTTGTTCTTGATAAAGATCTTCAAGAAGTCTTCTAAGCTATATTGTTTGACAAGCTACTGATGTTGTGGCTACATATTCTGCTTCCGATGTCGATAACACAGTTGTTGCTTGCTTTTTAGAACTCCAAGATATAGCTTTTGATCCGAGGCTAAAAGCATTGTACTTCATTGTTATGGCTCCACTTACTACAAGATCCCAGATGAAATGATAGCATATCTCTATATGCTTCATTCTTCCATGAAATGTTGGATTCTTCGTCATTGTAATTGTGGCTTTGTTGTCACAAAATATTTCTATTGCTTCTTTTTGTTCTTGATAAAGATCTTCAAGAAGTCTTCTAAGCTATATTGTTTGACAAGCTACTGATGTTGTGGCTACATATTCTGCTTCCGATGTCGATAACACAGTTGTTGCTTGCTTTTTAGAACTCCAAGATATAGCTCCTGATCCGAGGCTAAAAACATTGTCTGAAGTACTCTTTCGATCATCTAAAGCTCCTGCCCAATCACTATTAGTGAAACCAGATAATTTACAATTAAAATTATGAGAATACCAAATACCATAATCTGTAGTTCCAGCAATATAACGCAAAATTCTTTTAATAGCTCCGAGATGATGTTTGCTTGGGCTATGCATAAATCTGGATACTACACCAATAGAGAATGCAAAATCTGGTCGAGTATGAGTTAGATAAATCAAACCTCCAACCAAACTTCTGTAGTATCTTGCGTTTGTCAGACTTGTACCATCTTCAAGTTTCAATTTCTCATTTACATTCATGGGTGTTGCTGCAGCTTTGCAATTATTCATGTTAGATTTTTTGAGTAGATCCATTGCATACTTTCTTTGTGAAATAAAAATTTCATCTGATCCTTGCTTCACTTCCAACCCAAGAAAATAGTGCAGTAGACCTAGATCTGACATTTCAAAACTATTCATCATGCATTTTTTAAATTCTACTATAGAAGAGTTAGATGAACCCATTAGTTTATCAAATGAATAGGTAGATAAATCTTTTGACTCCTCAATTGCGGCAATAACATGATCAAATTTCGGAGTTAAACTTCTCAAAAATTTTACAACAATTATTTGATCAGAAAGATGTTCACCATAAGATTTCATTTGACTAATAATTTCAATCACTCGAGAAAGAAAATCTTGTACCGATTCATTGCTTTTCATGAACAAAATTTAAACTCACGACGAAGGGTTTGAAGTTTTACCGTAATCACCCTTGATGAGCCTTGAAATTCATTTTGAAGTATCAACCGAGCTTGGTTTGAGGTTGTCGCTGCTGCAATTCTTGAGAAGATTGTCTCATGTACAGCTTGTTGAATGAAAAACAATGCATTTGAGTCATTCTTTCTATTCTCCCTCAGCTTGATTTCGTCATCTGGATCCGCATATCCATTCTCTATTAAGTTCCAAAGATCTTGAGACTTGAATAGAGTCTTCATCTTGATACTCCAAAATTCATAGCATTTGCCCGAGAAGATGGAATAAGGGGTTGAGACATGGAATTGCCATTGAAAGCCATAATGCCCAATTCAGATTGAAACTAGGCTTTGATACCACAAATGTTGGGGATGGAGGAGTAAAAAAAAAAAAACAGAATACTATTGTAGTATTAAAAACAGGAGGATTGACAAGAACACTTACAAGATATTCCCAAGTGCATACACTCTCTATATACCTTGCTTCATGAACTACGATCCTATTTAGGATCTAGTGGTAACCATCCCATAACTACTAAATCATGATTGAGGTAGTTATTGAAACCACCCTATAACTATTAGATGATGATTGAGGTAGTTATTGAAATCATCTTATAACTATTAGATCATGATTGAGATGGTTATTGAAATCATCCTATAACTATTAGATCATGATAACAACCTAGATAACTATGAATCAAATCTCATTTTCCCATAGTTTGATATGTTTTAGCTTCTCTTCTTTTCTTTTGGTTTCTTTGGTTCTATTCCAGTGTGGTTTCACACTCCGGTGATATAGTTTTCGAGGCTTAGAAACATATACTGTTGTTCATTGATTCATTAATGGTCAGTCTTTCTTTTGAGGGGTTTTTTCTCCGGTATGAGGAGATTGTTGGTTGAAACAGCGTTGATGAACAGCAATCTGAAGTTATGGTTGTGGACAATGTACAAATTGTTGACATTGTGATATAATATTTCAAGTGAGAAGGGCCTCTTGCTCCAACTGCAATGTCATACATACTGCATGAACTTTCAAACCTGTTTCTGCCAAATGCCAAGACTTGATGGCAATGTCATACAAATGCCAAGACTTGCAACATCTTATTATGATGCAACGGTGAAGGCAATGATGTCAGGAACAGCAAAAACTCGATGACATTTGAAGTGGTACCATACTCCAATGCTTCATCAACAACTTGAGAATAGTCATCTGATTCAGTGAACGGAGATTTTGATAGATTTATTGGGCGCCATCCTCTTGGCTATTTTGTACCTTACCATTCCGAGGATCTTGTAGAACCAGAAGGCACTGACCAGCTGCAAGCCCAATGCCATTGCCTGAGAAGCCAAATTAACAGAGAAACTGGGTGAGAAGTCCGCTGGTTGTAGCAGTAATAGGTTCGGTTCAGGAAGACCAAACCCATTTCTGCATAAAGATTAAGATATAATTGATCGTCATTGTGTTCATCAACCACCACTTGTGTACCTTAATAAGAAATGGGTAGTCTGCTGTCAAGGTTACATATGTGAGATATGGACCGCCAACCATCCTTGCCAAGGAGAAGATGGCAGCAAACAAGATCTGCATCACAATCAATCACTTTCTTATCTCATGCTTCTGCATCGATTTTTGTTGGATACGTTAGCTTTCATCACCCAGAATTAAACACGTATTTGGAGATTATACAGTATCCTTCCCGTCATCTATCTGTGCCTGTGATCCACCTAGGCTTGCTCTAAAGAAGTCGTGAGGCTCGAATCGGTTTGGGTTTCGTTAAAAGAGGGGTGTTTAAATCGTCTCATAAAGATGTCAGTGCATTTGGTGTTCGTCTGAGAGAGAGAGAGAGAGAGAGAGGAGAACAAATGCTTTATATCTTTGACACCCTCTCGGGCGGCAGATTTCTTTTCTTTTTGTTCTTCTTTTAAACTATGCAATTTGATAATTGTAAGAAGTGAAAGATATGGGTTAGATATCTCACGCACGTCAAATGCTAAAGTAAGGTTGGTGTCTCGGTAACCGAGCTCCTTCAGAAGTTCTCGCATGTGTAAGAAAGGACTGGAGATCTCCGTTAACCACATTGCCGCAACCATTTCCGAGCCACACTGTAAGAGAAGCCGAGCTGAGAACGACGGGAAGCATATGGATTCATCGAAAGGAAAGGGTATAAAAAGAAAAAGAAAAAAAAGAGTCGCCGGGCGGGGTACGTACCATTCCGTAGGCAAGACCTGCTGCGATGCCGACAATTCCAACCATATGATGAACTGAATTGTCCATTCTGGGTATCTTGTCGAAAAGGCAGCATATCAGATCATATATCAGATAAGACAGAGTCACGGCCAGCGCTTTCATCTGAAGGATGTCGGAGGAGGAGGAGAAGATGCCCAAAAATTAAACGAGAATCCAGTTGATGACATACATACCATTTCTCCAAAAATACTTGGGAGTCGAGGCATATTTTCTATCTCGTGAGTAGAAAGAAGAAGGGAGATGCACAAAGGGAGGCGGTACCTGCAGTTCAGACGACCTCGATGCCAAAGGACACACAGGGCATCCCCAGTGCTGCACGGATAGAGAGGCTAAGCCAACAGCCACCGCAGCGTGGACGGTGGAGACGACACGGTTGCAGAAATCAAAGGAGCGGTTTCGAAATACATTCCGAACTAGTAGGAAGGTGGTGGTCCAGAACAACACTCCTGAGATCACCCAGTTCACAATGTAATCTTCCATCTCTCCGCGACCAAGTTGTTCCTGTAATTCAACACCGGACGGTTTCGTCTTCCTAAGAGCAATCTACATCCTCTTCTTTAGCTACCAGACTTGAGAATCATGTTGTGAAGGAAAGACAAGTTGGATCGCATATGACTCGAAGATTTGGCAAGGAGAAGGAATCGAGGAGTAAATGATCAACTTTGTAAGAGGAGAACCGATCGACCTGCTTCCTCTAAGTCGGTTGCCTCGATGATGTTAAGAAGGAATCAGGAAGACCAAAAAGAAGTGAAATTAAAATTCTTAATGAGTACTCTACCTTTGTTCTTATCCAAGAATCAGAGAAGAGAAGCCTCCAGTCTGAGATTAGGTGACGAGAGAGAGAGAGAGAGAGAGAAGAACACCTGGATCTTCAATCAATGTGGAGGAGGGCAGGTAGAACCAAGTCCGCGTCCCTTGTTCTTAAAGAGCAACAAAACATGACTGAGGACACACACACCATTAACGTCAATTAGTTGGAGTTTGGTATATGATATATATCAGAAGGAATCCCCAAAACAAACAGAGAAAGCTGAGATATGTTTTTCCCGCATTGGTAGTCTGGTTGTCCAGTCCGTTGGAGGACTACTAGTGATACCAATATTGTAGACCAAACCCAACCAACCTTTAACCTCCCCATCCCATGTGCTCCCAACGATAGACGATTTCAGCTACATGCAATGCTGTTAAGTTTGTTCGGCTAATCTCCACCACAATCTCTCAACTAATAACCGTTGGTGTTGGTGTTGGCGTGCGGTCGTCATACCGATCCGACTCGGTGGTAATCTGTCCTTTCCCGACCGAGCAGCCAATGCTCCTCATACCAATCCTACTGGGTAATAATCTGTCCTTCCCCGATCGAGTAGCCAATCGTCACAAAGCAGCTTTTTTTCGCTCACGTAATCTCAGAAGAGTTGTGGCTTGGCAGATCAGTGGACCAGCTAATTATATCCTACGGATATCCTTCGTTTTCGCATCTTCAATTACTGGTTTTTGGTTAATTGCAGTGATCTCGACAGAGTAGACAACTCAATTAATTCGCCTGCCTGTTCCTTCTTCTATCGCAAAATAGACACACAAGCTCATAGACACCATCCAGTTGGCTAGATATGGGTGGTCAACTTACAGCAGTGTTCAATTCCGTCTATATATATATATATATGATCGATGGAGGCAGTGCAAACTCTGTCGTCACACTGGTACTGCAGCTAGGGGCCGTCAGAATGGTCCACCTCGCAAGGAAGCATATTAAAGAAAAATCACAGGAATTGCTGTGCACATTGCCTGCCTCATAAATAGATTGCAAAATATGATAGAAAACTGGTTGGTGTAAATCAAGATTCTGCTTCTACTTGTGTGAGGATACAGACTCCTTCGCTGGCCTACTGCTCCATTGATTGCTCATCCGTCACAAAAAGTTGACGTACTTTATACGCTGTGATCGATAGGCAGCAGATATTGTGTGATCGAGTCTAAAAATCCCTGAGCAATTCATAGATTAAATACAGCAGCAATTTAGTTAGTTGCACCTGCACCTGCACCTGCACCTCCACCTGCCTCGTGTGACGCCCATCTATCGCAGCAAGTTGGCATCGATAGCTCCCCATCGATGTCAGTCTCTAGAGATTGAAAGCTGCGGGCAGAGGGAGCATACGAAATGTCCTCAACTGCGCTTGGTGGCTGCATTTATCGTGACATGGGGTCCGATGATCTGGATTAATAATTCCAGACGACGTGCCACGCAAGTAGATATAAATTGCAGCATCCAGCTGGACCGTGACATATTATCGCGGAGACATACGAACTTGCCGCGTGTGTTGGCATGCGCGTACGTCCGAGCATTCATATGCGCAAGCAGGAATACACCTGGAGCAAGTGTCGGCAAGTGAATGATTCCAAAAGACTCTGCTACCAGGAAGAGGAAGCGTACGGAGAGCAAGCTAAGCATGATCGATCCCGGTAGGACCCAAACTATTGAACTCATTATGCTTCCGTCTCTCTCAGCGTATCGCTTTCACATTTTCCACCTTAAAATTTGCTGTCTAATTCTCATCTAAAAATGCACCAACTTTTGTATAGATCCTACTCTAACCACAAAGGGAACACGAGTACAAGATCTTGATCTCTTGTACATAAAAGAAATGATTGGATGCACCGAGCTAGTTGTCTTTTCCATAATAACCACCTCGGGTTGGGAAGCCAATCAAGATTTCTTTGGAGAATCTAGAAACCAAGCAGCTGCTTGCTGTGGCTTCTCTTGCTGCCACCACATTAAACCTGAGACGAAGAGGAAGCACCACCCGCGTCGGACATAGGTACTGCATTCGAGAATCACAGGGCCAAGGAGATTGGAAATGAAGAGTCGACACCAAACTATGGACATATATATTCAAGGCAACACTTGCATCCTCAAGTGGGGGGCTTGCTTGGACTTCCATACATAGCACCGATCAAGAACTAAGTTATCCTGTTTCCGACACCAATGACACCATCTTCACGAGTGAAACAGAAAGAAACGATGGTGTGTGTGTGTGTCGATTCACAGGGAGCAGGGAGCAGAACTATGGGGAAGATAAGACCATGAAGTTGCCAACTGCCAAAATAGTTTCTCCCTCTACTGCGAATCAATTCGAGTCAGATGGTGCGCTAAACTGAACAATCTGATCCGATCCAACCCGAATCAATCTGACGCAAACTGAGATACCTCAATCGAATCGAACTAGCCCACGGATAACTTACGATTGACATTATCTAATTTATTAGTTACCGAGTAATATGATTTTTTTTTTAGTTATTGACATTTAGCGTTATCTGCCTTGGTGCCGTAGAACTCGAGCACTATAAGTTTCCAAGTCAATTCGTCAGGAAGACGAGTTGATATATTGGTCAAACTTTATGGTCCTTAGTACGACGTGTAGGAGTCTTACTAGATTATATATATATGTGATTCGATCCTATTTTTTTACCCCTTGCATCGTCTATTGAGTCATTGGACGTCTGCTTGCAGTCTCGTTAAAAGATTGTTACTCTGCTTATCCGATCATAATATGAAGTTTGATGAATGGAAACCCACTCGGCGGCTGATTGATACGGTTCTTATTTCATTTTCTTTCTTCTTCCATTATATTTCCTCTAGTACCTTTCTTTGATTCCTTCCCTACCATCTTCGCAAGCATCTTTTATTATGAATATGGTATTTGATAATTATTTTCTTTTGCCTATCATCTTTTATTGTTGTTAGCTTGATATTGTTGATTGAGGATCGACACGATTTGGTTTCATTCCAAAGTTATAAGATCGTCCGGATGACCCTCGTGAAGATCAAGCGAGGATGTTGACAGAAGTGATTTTGAGAATCCAAAATTATTCTAGGGAACCTATCTCCTCAGGAGCCTTGTATAAAAGATCATTATTTAGGAGATTTCTTAATTCGATCATTTCGACATTAGTTACGTGGAGTTAAAAGACAATGCAGAGTTAGAATCCAGTACGTCCTTCTATGCTATAATTACGAACGATCAGTACCAATAATTGTAAGGTTGAGTCAGACGACTATCGCCCGCAAGAATCGCCCGGGGGTTCGTAGGCCGACTTGATTGCCAAGGGGTTATTGTCCTCGACAGTCGACCTGTACAGCCCCCTCGGGTTGCGATCCACTGTCTTTTACATAATGCTACCTGTTGTTCGAGCCTTGCGCTATAACGTCAGCTCCTCGGTGGCTGACATAGTGACTGACACAAAAATATTCCCCATCTAAGTATCATGTTTTACGCTTAACTTGTTATCCGATAAGAATCTAGCCACAATCAGACGGCATCACTTCATTTAACCAAATGACATTTAAGAACACAACCCGTCCAAGGATCCTCCAAAGTTAACGCATACAACCCACACACTGCACAAACAAATTAGCAAAGATAAGATGCAGAAGCACCGCATCAAAGTAAAGCAATAGCTAATGATTAATTGCACCTCCTGTTATTGAACGAACATCTCGGGCACAGTTCCGTGTGACACATGCTCATCAACACAGCGGGAAATGTCTAGACTATCACATCAGATTATACTACGACGACTTATTAACTTCAGTTTTTAAGCAAAGATATAACATGAACAATAAAAACGAGCCCACAAAAATATTAATGGTGGACTCAACTAATATAACTTTTCAGAGAGAGAGAGAGAGAGAAGGCCTGGAACTTCATTGCTAGTTCTCTGTACCACCTGAACTATATAAGTTTCGCTTCTACCATATTAACAGAAACATTGTTTTTCTTTTTCCCGTTCGAATGCTTCATGGAGAATATAGCTCGAGCCCACAAAAATATTAATGGTGGACTCAACTAATATACCTTTTCAGAGAGAGAGAGAAGGCCTGGAACTTCACTGCTAGTTCTCTGTACCACCTGAACTATATA
>LVTN01000086.1:485045-604930 GCA_001649415.1 Musa itinerans | reverse complement strand
GCATACGGTCCTTATAAACCCATTTATAAGAAATAGAATCTACACACTGACATTTCGCAAAGGGACACAAGCTGAAGAAAAGATTGCAAGTCACAAAGAATCTGTTGAAAAATCCTGTAGTTTAATGTTGGATATTGAGATTCCTACGCCAGCAAAGCACGGTGAAGTAGTCAATTCCCTGCGTGTGCTGTTTTTGTAGCCTTCCATGAAGCGAAAATAAAACTGCAGAGAGTACCACTGATGGAGTCGTAAGATCGATGTACTCTCCGAAAGGTCAGTGGTGGATATGTTGCCACAAAGAAGTTGGAGCTTAGATATAAGCTCGTCATGGTACTACTTGTTCTTGACATTTGCACTTTGCCTGGATGAACAACTGTGCGGTGACTCGGTGGATGTCTTGTGATTCATCATCATATGCATGAATCATATGCTTGTTCTATCGCTCTCTTCTACCGGCTTATTACCTAATTCAATCCAAGTGTTTCAAACCTAACAGCACAAATAGCAGTTGATGATAAGCTTGAGATTTCTTTACGTGAATCGATGAATGTTTGGTGCCAGTTACTGTCTGAATGCTGAAGTCAAAGCTCCTGCTTGGTGCAACAAGTAACTCAAATGGATGACGATGATGATGATGACATGCAACTGAAACACATGCTACACTCTGTTCCATGGGCTCACATTTATCATGCATCAGTGGGTCCCCCACTACACTTTCGTATGCAGTTGGAGAAGTGTTTGTACTCTTTCTCTCCTTTTTCTTTTTAGCTTTTTTTTTTTCCTTTCAAGAACTAATTAAGACATCAAAATTGCATGTAACTCAAAGAGAAGCAACGTTGAACAGTGACATGCAACAAAAACTATCACGAGCACAGGAAAACCGCCATAGAAACTGAAAAGCTATAAAAAAAAGGAAAAAAATAAACAGAAAACTCGACGTTCGTTACTTCGTTCTGGTGACAGAATTTAGCTTTCGCAAAAACACAATTATGCTTCTCGTACTCGTTTAAGAATACCCCGTCCCCTACCTTTCTCGTAATTGTGATTTGTATTTCCACATGTGGGTCCCAATGGTCGAATGGAAGGTAGAAGATACGTGTCACCTCATGGCCTCGCCGTCCCCGTCTTCGTTGGTTAATCCTCCTCTGGCTTCGGAAAGGCTCATTGGAGGAAGCCAACCACGAAGATATCATCCACCTCGAAGGCTAAGGATCGCCAAGGAGACGTCTTTCTCTCATCTCTCCTCGGTTTGCGTGGGAAGTGGGTTTCTTTGTAAAGGTGTCATCTTGTAGCGATGAGGTGATTATGGAGATAGGCAGGACGGCGGCTGCAGCAGCGGCGGACGGTGGTTGGAGTGGTGGGGAAAAGACGGAGATGGTAGCGAGAGGGAGGAGTGACGTGAAGCCTGTGTTCGGCATCGGAATCGGTCTCTTCTTTGCCGGTTTCGTCGTCTCCCAGCTCCGGCCCCGCTCCCGCCCTCCGCCGCCGCCTCCGCCATCTCGTCAAACCTCCACTGCAGGTTCCTTAATTCATCACTCATGTCCTCATGAAGATTTGACTGGAGAACAAAATTTCGAATTTGATTGCATCGACATACGCAGAGTCGAAAACTGGTGGGAGTGATAGCATCGATCGCCTCGAAGAACTCCGAATCCCAAAAGGCGTAAGTTGCGATGAACCTTCGCAAGTGATTTGTGTCGTGTAAATTAAGCCTTGTTCTTATCAGGAAGAAGCTTTGTCAAAGAGCAACAACGTCACGTCCACCACCGCCGTGAAGCTGTCTTCTACCAGTAGTACCTCAGGCAACGAACAGGGCGTCGTCTTACCTGAATCGAATGACACTCTGATGAAAGAATTTGAGGTGGCAAGCAAGGACATGAAAACCGCCCCAGAAACTGCGATGGCGCAGGAGATCGCAAGCCTTAGGGAGTTGGTTTCGTCCCTGCGAGAGAGGAAAAGGAGTCTTGAGCTCCAATTGCTAGCTTATCATGGAGCTAAAGAGAAAGAGGCTGCTGCGAAAGAGCTTGAGAATCGATTGAAAATTAGCGCAGTCGAGGCTAAATCGTGTGTTTTGAGGATCCAATCCTTGCAGGATGACAAGCGGAGGCTGGAATCACAGCTGGCCGATCATTCAAGGACAAGGAATGAGCTCGAGGCATCGAGAGCAAAGATTAAGGTTTTCAAGCAGAAGTTGAAAGCGGACAGGGAGCAAGCAAAAGAGATACTGGCCTCCCTTCACCAAAGGATCAGTTCGCTGCGGTGCAGGGAGCAGAAGGATGAGGTAACCGATGCAGAGTTGGAGAAGAAGTTGAAGGGATTGGAAGACGAGACTGTAGAACTCAGAATGGTCAATTCAAGGCTTGCAGAGGAGAATTCAGGTTTAGTGATGAAGCTAGCATCCACACAAATGACTGCTACGGCTTCTTCAGTTCTCCAGGGTGCAGAGGTTTGTCTCGGTGTGTCTTCCATCGGATGACTGCTTTGTCTTCAGTTCGTGACTGCAGTTAAATCAAAGCAACATGATTTGCAGGTAGAAGCATCGGAGGAAGCAGACCGATCGAGGGAAGCGAATCAAGAACTGATGGAGGAGATCGAGCAGCTCCGAACAGATCGTTATGCTGACGCTGAGGAATTGGTGTATCTTCGATGGGTGAATGCTTGTTTAAGGTACGAGCTGAGGAACTACCAGCCACCTCCAGGAAGAACAGTTGCAAGAGATCTCAGCAAGAGTTTGAGTCCCAAATCCGAAGCGAAGGCCAAACAGCTCATACTGGAGTACGCTGCCAATTCGGGTGCTACAGAGAAAAGCTCAAATCTTGCCGAAATTTATTCAGAATTTTTTTCTTCTTCATCATCACAAGCATCTTCTGAAGAACCAGAAGATACTGCCATTAATGCTTCGTCCTCAACCAAAGCAAAGTTTCTCAGCAAGCTCAAGAAGCTAGTTCTAGGAAAAGGCAAACAGGACACAGGAACATGGTCTGAGATTCCAGAGAAAGGAGCCTCCTTCTCCACTTGTTCTGCTGATGATGTGATTCGAAGAAGTTCATATGATAGCTCAACCGATCGATTAGCAGGAATGGAAGCACACACAACCGGAAGACAGCATAACAAAGATGTTTCCTCTCGAATCAACTCGGGGTTGTCTTCGGACATCCAAATGCTACGCAGGCCTGATGCGGAAGAAGCAAGGGAGGAAAAAGGTATACCACATAGGACTGATCCAGTTGACCAAGAACAAACCTACATAAAAAAGCTTGCAGATGCTTTGATGGATTCATGATCGAATGAAATGGAAGGCCAGCATCCTTTAGTTCTCCAAACCTACATAAAAAAGCTTGCAGATGCTTTAATGGATTCAAGACAGGTGATCAAATGAAATGGAAGGCCAGCAGCATCCTTTAGTTCTTGAAGCTAAAATGTATCACCGGATGCATATTATTGTCAGCATCCAACAGGTGATTTAGCAATTTAGATGCTTGAATAAAACTGGAGATCTCGATGTATATTACTGTCACAGATTTTCTTGTGGTTTCTGCATGAAGAAAGCTGAGAAAGAATTGCTGCAGAAATGAAGATATGGAAGAACAAAAAAGAGGAGGGAAGAAGTGTTCCAACGATTAAGGAATGAAAGAAAAGGAAAAGATGTTGCTAATCAACAAATCTATTTTATAAAATGAAGAAAATAGAAAAAAATGTTGGAGAAAATAAGTGATCCAAAATTTGAGGAAATGATGAGGTAAAGGTCAGATTTTTCTTGTTGCTGGACTCGTAACTTGGGTCGGGCCGACGACAACGCTGCCAAAGTGGGTTCCACGTATCTCATGGGCCACGCTACTTGAGTCGCGCTTACGGTCGCGTCTCCCGAACGTTGTGCATGCCGTTCTAGAAGTTGATTCCACGTGACAGTTCGCCCACTGGATCTCGACGAGCACCGAGACGGCACGGGAGTTAGGTCAAGAATTGGGTCGTCTCAAGATTTGTGTGTTCGTTCCTTCCACCGTATCGTGCATGCGGCCAACTTGTCTCCGTTCTAGAAAGAGTTGCCTCATTTGGTCACGAGTTAGGTCATGACCACGTCCATCGAGTGGGCAGACCGCACCTTGATTCGTTGTTTCCTGATCCAGATCGGGCCCCACCTGATCGACCCAATCAGCTATTTTATCCAACCCAATTTTGTCATTGTATGTATATGATAATGGAATTTCACTATATAAATTTTCGAACCTGACTAACTATTAATCCATTTTAGCTCATCTCAAATTCGACTTGAATGTCATCTCTATTTTGTGCATAACAATATGATATTAACATGGTGGGAAGGATTGAAGAAGAAGAGAGAAAATAGTTTTATCTTTTCATAAGAATTTTTCCACGACGAGAACATAAATTAGGGAAGAGGTTGTGATGTAGCTTCTTATAATAGGTAGGCACAAAGTCAAAAACAAATTATTTGACTAAAATCGGGTCAACATTAGTGCAAGGGTTTCTACTAATCAAGATTTAATATCCTCGGCTTTCCACATCAGCGTAGCAAATATCCTCATTGGAAAGCTTTGGTGTCAACAGCACTTGCGTTCAAGATTTGGGTATCCAAGCACTTTACATCACCGTATAAGAATCCTCCACTCCACTGCCACCTTCAAAGGTCCTCGACAAGCTTGCTTCCATAGTGTTCCTTTGAAACGTAGCCTTGGAACAAGATTTGGTCGGCGGCAAATCCAACTCATATCCAATAAAGATTCACTGTTGACTCCACAATGTTGCTGGTCCACCATAACCGGCAACCTACGCAGAGATTTCGGCACTACATGTGGAATTCTACCCACAAAAGAAACATTCGGTCCGAAATCATAATCTCTTCCGAATCCCTGTGACAACATCTGATGATACAACGCCCAGTTCACGGCATGCTTTCGAGCGTACAATTGTCGAACGACTACAGCGGATACGGTCATATCTGTATACGAATGAATAAGATTTTGTCAGTCGTATGCTGTACCGAAGAAGCTTGACGATGCACGCGTGGTGTATCACGTCGTCATGGATCGTATCTTTGTGTTGACACGTAGGAGAACTGGGGAATCGTGGAGGACGTCAAGCATCGTATCTCGAGAAGATCCTTCTTTGTTCCTGGATAAACAAAGACCTAGGTGATTCGGTCAACCGAAACGGTCAGCGAAGGGATTTTACTATCATACGGTTTGATATCATACGGGCCAAAAAGCTTATGTGAGAGATTTCTAAGCAGATGACCTAACAAACAGGAGCAGGGGACCCATGACAAGAATGGGTCATCTTCTTCCCTTGGACGGGCTGCTGGCTGCTCACCACTGACCCTAAAAGCCATGATCGGTATCACACCATATGCAGCATAAGCTTAACATATGTTCCGTGTTCTATCGAACTCTTCGGATTTGTCTCATCCCTTGTCTTCAGATGATGATGTATGTACACACACAAACACAATCTATCAAAACATTGCAAACGTGAATGTCACGGTGGCGACAAATTGGCTGTAGTTTCTTTACGAGAGGTTGTAGTTTTCTGTGGCCCAAAAAAACGCATTGAAGGTTTCAGGTCACAGATTTATGATGACGGTTCTTTTTCTTCCTTGGAGTTTTGTCTCTTTCCGAGGACTTTAGCTGGTTGTCTTGTCGTCCTATCATTTAATAGGGTAAAAAACTGTCCAATATACATAATGTAAGACGTTAAAATAAAGCTTTTGGATTGTGTGAATATGCAATCAGGTAGATATATAGGCCATAAATACAAAACTGGAAAATCAACGCCACTGCTTCTTAAGTCAAAGTCAAACTCATGCAATTCCACTGTAACGTGAAGCACGACTCCAAGACTTGTAAGGCTCCTCAGAGTGCAGTTGAAAGTCATCCGGTTGACATTGTGATCTTTGTTTCCAAAAGCCGTGCTTTTTTGCTCTACCAGCATGCTAGTATGATAACTTAATGGATGCTCATACTATTATGTATATTTCTCATACGTAATTCATATCAAGATGAATTAAAATGAATTCATATTCCTTGTTTGCTTAGCTATGCGTTGTGTGTATCCTCCAGTATGTTATTCTATAAAGCGACGGCTTAACGCCACTTCCAAAATCCCAGGTTGGTGTCATTAGCGATTCGATGTACGTCAAGTCGTCAACATCATGCATGCGAATTAAAGAATTTATTTGCTATTATACTAGTAAATCCACTTGGCAGGCATGCATGTCTGTTCATGTTTGTCGACGATAGCACACCCACCACGAGAGACGACTGTGGGAAACACAGTGTTCGTTTGAGATCGCTTGGATAATTGCAGGACGGGTGTTTGTAATGGAAATTAGTCAAACTGCATGAGGTGGTTCCGATCAATCTACCCTCTCAATGTCTCCATGAAGCTTGCGTGTATAAACCATCGATCTCTTCCGGTCATCTTAGATTTGGTTGACCGAGTTTTCCATGGGAAATGAGGAGTTTTTCTGCAGCTTCTTTGCAACTCTCCCTTGCTTCCTTCAATCTCTTAGTATATATAATAGCCTCTTCTTCCCTTCTCCAGATTCTACATCCAATATATGAGCGCATTAATGGCTGTGCAGAGAATTGGCCGCATTCCAGCAGCCTTCTTCGTGGCTCTCTCTCTCGTGAATAGCTTCGTCTTCTCTGCGGTTGACCGGAACGGCACATGGCCGGCTGCCCTCCCCGAGGGCCTCCTCGCCCTGGACATCGTCGATAAGATCCATGTAGATCCCGACACCACCACCCGGTTCTCCACCGACTATGGCGGCCTCAGTCAAGCTGACCCCGCGGCGGTGCTCTACCCGTCGTCCCCCGACGACATCGCCACCCTCGTCCGGTTCGCCTACTCCTCCTCCCCCTCCTCGTTCTCGATCGCCGCCCACGGCCACGGCCACTCCATCAGAGGCCAGGCCCTCGTACCCGGCGGCGTGGTCGTCGACATGGCGTCCTTGGGCCGCGGGCGCAGCGACCGGATCAATGTGTCGACGGATTGGTACGTCGACGCCGGAGGCGAGCAACTTTGGATCGACGTCTTGCGGGAGACGCTGAAGCATGGCCTTTCTCCCCGCTCCTGGACCGATTACCTCTACCTGACGGTCGGCGGCACGCTCTCAAACGCCGGCATAAGCGGCCAGGCCTTCCGCCACGGCCCGCAGATCTCTAACGTCTACGAATTGGATGTCATCACCGGTACCACTTCTCTGTTATCGGAAACTGACGCTTGATTACAGTAATACTCTTGCCTAACGTGTGGTTCTTCGACAGGGAAGGGTGACACAATAACCTGTTCTCGTGAGGAGAACTCGGACCTGTTCTATGGGGTCTTAGGAGGACTCGGCCAGTTCGGCATCATCACGAGAGCTCGGATCGCCTTGGAACCAGCTCCACAGCGAGTGCGATGGCTACGGCTCTTCTACACGGACTTCAGTTCCTTCACCGGAGACCAGGAGCTCCTCGTCTCAATGACGGAGAAGGTATTCGACTATGTCGAGGGACAACTGCTGACGGAGAAGGACGTTGGCAACTCTTCATTTTTCTCAGATAACGACACGGAGAAGGTAAAGATGCTGGCGGCTGAGTACGGCGGCATTTACTTCGTGGAAGGAGGTGTTTACTACGAACCAGCCACCGCATCCATGGTTGATCAGGTGAATGCACTGTCTTCCTTGCTTTCCCATCCCACGAAACATGTGGGAATCCGTCGCTTTCTCCCACTGTATTGTGATCGATCTCCATTTGTTGTCGGTGGTTTCCTGATGCATGCATGGTCTTCCTTTTCTTGTTGACAGAAGCTTGAAACCTTGCTCGGACGGCTGAGCTTCGTCCCGGGCTTTGCCTTCACGAAGGACGTTGCGTACATTAGTTTCCTCAACAGAGTCCGGGAAGAGGAGACGCATTCCACGGCGCCCGAAAATGTTCTTCATCCATGGCTGAACATGTTCGTCCCCAAGTCAAGAATACGAGACTTCGAGATGGGGGTTTTCAAGGGGATCCTCAAGAACAATAACCCCATCGGGCTGGTGCTCATCTATCCCTTCAACAAGAACAAGTACGAAGAACACTAAATTCTCTTTGCGATTCCCCCAAAACCATGAAGAACACTTCTGAAGATGCATGCATGTGTTGCAGGTGGGATGACAAGATGTCTGCGGCGATCCCCGACGAAGAGGTTTTCTACACCATAGGACTGCTGCCATCGGCAACAGTGGACGACTGGAAGTACTTGGACAGCCAAAACGATGAGATCTTAAGGTTCTGCCAACAGGAAGGGATCGACTTTAAGCAGTACTTGCCTCATTATACCACACAGACGGATTGGAAGAACCATTTCGGCCTTAAATGGGATGTGTTCGTTCGACTGAAGAGGCGATACGATCCCCAAGCTCTGCTGTCACCAGGACAGCGAATCTTTACGTCCTCACCGTAGATCATGTCTTGCAAAATAACTCACGCCACGCACGCATCCGTGTTTCTCTTTTACTTTGTGTTGTTAGCGAAATCCTACGATACATGTATTCTGTAGAAGACTTCGACCAATCCTCCCTGTATTCTAAATGCAAGTTGGAGGAGTATATGAAAAGAAGAACATATATATATGTAGATACTGCTTGTGGGGAGCGCCAACAGAAGAGATCTACCTCAGGATTTGGACGGATCTTGGTCTGTGTTGACCTTTAAGATGTCCATATTCTGAAGTTGGCATCCCCAGTGATTGTGCCAAAGATACATGCAGATCTTAGAGAGACAATGACAAGATTTGTCAAGACATCAGCGGATATCCTCTCCTGTCTGCCATTGTCTATTCTTTCATACGGTTCTTGTTATTCTATTGTGGACAGCATGGTCAATCTCTGCTGTGCATTGTTCTCTTCACACTACCGAACCCTGATGCTTTTCTTCGTGAGACAGATCTGTTCGCACTGTGCGCCTTGTTGGCATGCAAGTATTTATGGGAATAAGCCGACCACAATTAAGTGATGCAGCCACTGTGGAGGAAAGCTAGAAGATGGTTTGAGGTTTGATGATGCACATATGCCCAATGTCACAACTGCTAAATCTCAAGCAAAAAATAAAGAATAATTATGATGAATTAGTAGATATTGATAAGACAAAGATTTCATATGTTTTGTGGAAGAAAGAAAGTTGGTGAAAAAAAGAGAGATATTATTTATAGATTTGAGATCATGTCAAGGAATCAAAATTCATGAATAATTTTGGAAGCACAAAATTTCTATTAGACACAAAAGATTATCAAATATATAAAAAAGCAAAATTACTGAAAGGAAAATGGGGGGGGAAAGAATAATTAGAGAGAACAACAGTGCTTACAAATTCTACAGTTATTTCAATAAAACTTACTGAATAATTGTAAATTAATTTGGTTATGGATGATTAATTATTACTGAAGCAATAAACGATGTTTTATTTATGAGATCAATTACAAGTTTTATTTAATATTATTTCCAGCATATTTTAAGGATCAGAATATTAACCATCGACATGCACTTCCCTTATCTATTCCTGCGATGCCAAACCTCATGAATCATTAATTATGAGTATGGCAAGAAAAATTCAATGTACAAAATAAGCTTAATAAAATCCAGATGATAAAATTAGAAAATAGTATAACTTGGGGGTAATATTCTCATAAAAAAAACATAAGAAGCATTAATGAGTATTTATGTATTACTTTTTTATTAAAAAAATATTAATAATTAAGTATCACGAATATAAGATTCGTCCATACTATCATAACGAAGAATTTAGAGGGCTAATTCCCTCTTTAAAGGTTTTAAAGATATGGCTCTTAATTCCCTTTTTTTTTTTTTTTTTGTATACGAGCGAGAAGTTCAAAATTTTCAACAAATATAAGAAAAACTCAAATTTCATTTGCAGTGTTCAAAATTTTATCTAAGAACTTATAACTCTCTTTTAAAATAAGAATTAAGGTTTCCTTTGTAGTTATTACAAATATCTTTTGAATTTGGCAACTTCTATGAGTACCATATGGAATAATATCACATATGAAAAAGGAAAAAAAATTGTGTGATTGTTTGCAGCTTCATATGGTATTCATGATAATTTATATATTTTAAAGGTTTATATGAAATTTCCCCATTCTATAAACACACTTAGCATATAATAAAAAACATTTATTGTGGAGTTTGGATTTAAATTTCAACAGATGCACTGTTTGTTGTGGATGCATGAATTCATTGGAATTGATAACCAATCACAAACAGGAACCATTTGGATGCCAATCACTCCTGATTAATGTTCTCTCCACCTTTCTTTCTCCTCAATACAAGTGTGTCTCAGGCTCTAATTTTGATTGAATTTTTATAACAAGGAATTTTAAGACAGAAAATGTTTGTGTTTTGGCACATATGAGAAATATTGCATGCTAAAAGTTATGGCCAAAGAAGAAAATGTATGGAATCTCATATGCTGAGTGCATATGAATGTTATGATTCCTGACTTACTTTTAGTTCATTGAATTGATTCAATTGCTTGTAGATGTGTATGGATTTGTACGCCCCATCAAACAATTACATGCCATTAAACGGAAAAAATTCTGGCAACATTATTAAACTATTTAAAAGTCGATTGAGTTATATTTATTAGCTTTTAGCTAATGTTGGTTGTATTCCAACATAATATATTGCGATAATATATCACAACACAAAGTATTTAATGACAATAAGAGCATTTAAAGTGGAATATATGGAATAATAGACTGCCCGCTTTGCCAGACCGCCGCACAACAATGAAACCGCGCGGCTTAATTCCTGCAAATTCTGACACAGTTACCCAGGAGATACCTTCTTCTGATTGGGATATGGACCTCTTATGTGGGGCCCGGATGAAATACTCAATAGTACGTAGGCGGTGAGGGTAGATAATGTACGTGTGGAATTGGCTCGATTTATTTAATTGATTAATAAAGGAATTCTAAAAATTAAGCCCATAAATATATAGTTGCTCATTCTATATACCTAGTCGATATACCTGATTTTTATTGGCGTGGGTTCCACGAGGTCCTTACTGATAGGGCAATAAAAAAGCGTGTAGGAAATAGGGTAACGACGATCTTGTGGGGAAAGTATTCGCTCGATTGATTAGATTGGAAGGGCCGTGTAAAATCGACCCTATAAATAACCACCACATCGCGTCGGCTCATTCCTCTCGATTCGCTGTGCGCCTCTTAACCCCCACCCTAGGGTTTTCCTCGCAGCTTGCTTCTCATTTCCATAAAGGAGGAGAAGAAGAGGCGGAGGCGGCGGCAGCGGCAGCGGCAGCGGAGGGCGACAATGAGCAGCGATAAGCAACAGGACAGCCTCAACCTCGCCGATCTCGGTTCCGGTCCCCCCTTTGCCCCCAAAGCCATCTTACTTCCGCTCTATCTGTGTTCTTCTGTTTCTGCTTGAGTCTTACGCCGGCGCGTTATCTATGTGCAGCTCTGAGTGCGGAGGATCGAGCTGGTCTTGTCGATGCTTTGAAGGTGCAATTATGGGCCTTCCTCCGTGTGTTTGCCTTCGTGGAAGACTTCTCTTGAGGGGTCTCCCTTTTGTTTTTTGTTTGACTTGTTTTCATGGGTGATCTGTTGTGCCACAGAACAAGCTCCAGAGTCTGGCAGGGAAGCATACGGATGTCTTGGAAACGCTCAGCCCGGCGGTCAGGAAGCGCGTCGAGGTGTTGAGAGAGGTCCAGGTGTGTCTTGTTATTGTACCCCTTGTTCTTCGTTTTATCTTGACGAATCGAATGCTTTTTTGCGTTTTATGTTGTTCTTCTGTGTACATCTTATTTGAAAACTTGGTTGGTTCTTGTCGGGAATTATAATTCTTTACATCCTCTTCTCTGTATTAATTTTCGTTTCATATTCGAATGCCTATTTCCTTCTTCAAGATATATGTCACCGAAAACAAATCCTGACGCGCTAAATAAAGTGGACATGATAGGTCATGCTTATATGTTCTGTTTCGTCTTTGATAATTAGGGCCATTGATACCCCAGCATTGCTCAGCGAGAGGCAAATTTCTTATCCTTTCGAGGGCATGGAGGCTTGTTTGATGGATTTTCTTGTCCTATTTCTGATTTTTTTATACTCCACATACGCTTTTTTTTCATAGATATCCCACTTTTGGATTGATTATGCCTTCTATGACATTATCCTTCTTTGAGAAAGCATCCTTTTATCCTCCAGAAGGTGATATATTTTTATTTTTTTTCTCTTACTACATTCTGTCATTTCTGTTCTACATGATGATAGACAACAAATTGTGCAAGACAACTAATGGCAACAATTGCCGCAAATAGCGATTATACCTGTAATATCATCTCATATTCTATTTCATATCTTAGTTGCATGTTTCCTGTCTTCCATCTCGACTTCCATCTTAGTTGCATGACTGAACTTGACTCTCTTGGTCATCCCCTCCTTTTTTTTGTTTCCCCTTCTTATGGACTGTTAAACCAGCTAGTATATTCTAAGATTGGCCAACTCTGGTCACGTTTGATTATTCTAGCCATCTTATTGTCAAAATCAGTTCAGTCAACATCAGATCGGTCTTTAAGGCTGAGAACTTATCCAAAAGTGTATCAGTCTGCGGTAATAATTAAATGTGCAAGTTGTTGTATCTAAATTGGGTAATGTTGTGAACTATGTTTCTTAGTTGCACTGCACTCTTGTTGACTCTTTTCCTCATGTTCCATGTGTACAAGGATTTCCATTTCCGTACATGACTCGTTCAGATTATAAACTTTATCTTCTGCTGATTATTTGTCACCAAGTGGTATTTGGTCAATAGTATGATATATTTTTTTTGTGAATATAAAGTTGCCATAACATAGTGTTGCTTCCTTTAAAATATCAAAATTGTAGAGGTATATGCTTGACTCTCAATATTTACTGTTGTTTTTTTGTATTGAATGTGTTTACCAGTTTAGATGCGAAGAAACTTGTTGACCTTGTCTATCTATACCTTGATCTAATTAGTATATTAGTCCACCTATATGTCATTTTCAAGTAACTTTTCCTGTATCTAATTTTCATTTTGTAGAACTTGGTTCCTGTATTTCCTGCATTATTTGTGTGATATACTTCAGTATTTAAGTTTTTCTGGTGCAAGCTGATATTAACATTTTGCTGGATAAGGATCAGGTCCTGGCTGTAGGACTTAAAATTGCTTTAAACTAAAATTTGTCAAATTGCTGTATATTTATTTTAGTGAATGAAGTCAGCTGGGGTTGGTTTAGTATCAAACAAAACTTGTTGAGACCAATTAGGATCGATCAAATTCCTGCCAGATTTTGATTGGGTGTGGCTTTTTCCAGTTGATGCTAAGAGCATTATGGTGTACAGATATGCCTGATGTAATAACTCTTTTTTCTAGAGCCAACATGATGAGCTTGAGGCAAAATTTTTTGAGGAGAGGGCTGCACTTGAAGCTAAATACCAGAAGCTTTATGAGCCATTATATACAAAGGTATACTTTCAGCAGCTAGTGATTTTATATGATTTGCTAATTCCAGATATAAGCTTCTAGGACCAATGCTTAAATGCTTTTTCCACCATCGTTCAATCTTGTGGTTATTTTACGAAGTCTACTGCAAAATGTTGTTAGTCTTGGCCATTCCCGTGACACTTTCTCCATATGGACTAAACAGAGATATGAGATTGTAAATGGTGTAGTCGAAGTTGAAGGTATCAAAGATGAATCTCCAGAGGAAACCGGTTCTGAGGATAAAGCTAGTGAAGGTCTTTTATCTTACTAAAGATGTTGAATGTTGTTTTTTCTTGTTCGTTTGTATTTTTTTATGCTTATTGTATACATCTTTGCCACAGAAAAAGGTGTGCCTGGCTTTTGGCTCACTGCTATGAAAGCAAATGAAGTGCTAACTGAGGAGGTATCCAACTTTAAAATGGCTATCCTATTTCTTTGTTTTCTTTATGATGTTGACAGGTACATTATTTTTTGGTTCATCTAGATTCAAGAACGTGATGAGGAAGCTCTTAAGTATCTAAAGGATATAAAGTGGTGCAGAATTGAGGATCCTAAGGGTTTTAAACTTGAGTTTTTCTTCAATCCTAATCCTTTTTTCAAGAATGCTGTTTTGACAAAAACATACCACATGATTGATGAGGATGAACCAATCTTAGAGAAAGCAATTGGGTAAAATTGTTTTTCTACGTTGGTGATATTCACATATCATATCAGGACTGGTTACAAGTGATTTTTAACAAATTGTTGGCTTTCGATGTAGGACGGAGATTGAGTGGTTTCCAGGGAAGTGCTTGACTCAGAAGATCCTAAAAAAGAAGCCCAAGAAGGGTTCAAAAAATGCCAAGCCCATTACAAAAACGGAGGACTGTGAGAGCTTTTTTAACTTTTTCAAGCCTCCACAAGTACCTGATGATGATGCAGATATTGATGAAGAGACTGTAAGTTATGATCACCAGAAAAATTTGTCAGAGAAAAAAGCCAATTGGGTAAAAGCGCATCTAATTTCATTATCATTCTTTTGACAGGCTGAGGAATTGCAGGGTCAGATGGAAGTAGATTATGATATTGGGTAAGGCCTTTCTTTTGTTCACTTTGTCTGTCTACTGGACCTTTGCCTTGTGATAAATATAGATAAACAGCTTAAGCGAGCATTGTTGATTATTCAAGAAAGCAATGGTTTTCAGGGTTATTTAGGAATAACTTGAGCAATATCCATTTGTTCCTTATTTGTTTAAGACTTATTATAATGCTTGGCCTGCATCAGTAATTTTGGATTATCCTTTTACAAATCTGTTGTCCAGTTATGGCTGGTACCAAATTGATTTACGGAGATTGTTGACTTGCAGGTCCACAATTAAAGACAAGATAATCCCTCATGCAGTTTCATGGTTCACGGGGGAGGCTGTCGAAGGTGATGAACTTGAAATAGAGGATGAAGATGAGGATGATGAAGAAGATGAAGAGGAAGAGGAAGAGGATGATGATGAGGCTGATGAGGATGAGGATGAGGACGAAGAAGACCAAACTAAGACCAAGAAGAAGGTATATCTCACAATCTCCTCAAGAAATTGTTTGTTGTCTACAAGTTTTTTACTTTGGGAATAATTGAAACTGACAAATATCTTTCTTTTCTCTGTCCTGCAAACAGTCAGCAACAGGGCAGAAGGTGCAGCATTGACTTGTCCCATTTTAATATTTGATGTTAACCTTCATTTGAAGGTGCTTTAGCTTTTGATTAATACTCAAATTTATTTATGGTTTGTGGAAATGCAGAAGAGTGGAGGGGAGCAAGCTCAACGACCAGCCGAGTGCAAACAACAGTAACATGTTTACAATGGATGGAGCATTTTCTGCGGTGTAATAGTGGTGGAGTTGTTGGAATGAATGATCTGGTTTACTTCCTGCCATTGTTTTATCTTTCTTAAAGTGAGAAGCTGCGTGGTGTCCTTTGGAATGGTCAGTTCTTATACCCTGATGTCTTTGAGAATCAGGGTTGACGGAATGAAGTTTTGTGTTCTTTATTGTATGGTATTGTCCCAACATGACATATTGTTTCTGTAGTTCGTTGTCTATGGACCAGAGGGGTGTATGCTTGCATTTTTTGATGAGGAAAATTATGTTTTGTCTGAGCCCAGATGTGGTAATATTGCTATTTTCTTGAAGCAGATAATTGATCATGTCTGTTCAATTAGATGATTTGGCAATGTCTCGGCTTTTCCTCGGATTAATAATTTCATTATGTTCTGATATGTTTTGATGATACAGTTTCTGAAAATTAAAATTCGAACTTTCTCGGTCAAAATTGATCAGATTTGGTTAGATCAATTGAATGGGGTCGGATTTGATGATACAGTGGTAATATGGTCATTGTCACCTCTGGTCATAATGTAATCGGAGAGGAAGTAAACATTGGTTATTAGATAAATGGGTCAACATTATTTGATATCCATGCTTTAAGTTTAGTGCGTTCCGCTATTGGGCCTCACCAGCAGCCGCACAAAGCTCTGAGGCCTGCTTATACGGGTTCAATATAAAATCGTCACCTCTAATCATACTGTAATAGGAGAGAAAGTAAACATCGATTAGTAGACATATCGGTCAACATTATTTGACATTCGCGATTTAAGTTCATAATTAGATTTTTTTTAATATCCCAATCTCTAAACTTTAATTATTTTATTTTCATAATCATAGATTATTTTATTTTCATAATCATACATTATTTGACATAGGGATTTCAATATAAATTTTTTTATCATATTTATCTTAACATCGTCGGTTTTATCGACGGAAGATGCAGTATACAACAACATATGCAGAATTGATATAAAAACGATATGTAAATATATAATTTCAATGTTTCAGTTATATTTTCTTTCTTATTAGTAGTAGTGGTAACGATATGTAAATATATAATTTCAATGTTTCAGTTATATTTTCTTTCTTATTAGTAGTAGTGGTGGACGACGATGTCGTTGGGTCACGAGCAGCTATTATGGTTATGATAAGCTAAAACAATATAGTGGTTGGTAAGAATAATGCGGGGATGTCCTTAGAAATGGGTTGGGTACAGTCTTGGAGGTCGCGTTAGGGACTTCTATGACTTATTGCGAGGGGAGAAAGAGGAGAAAGAGCGATGACATAAGTGAGGCAAAGGGAGAATAGGAAAAGAATGATGCAAATGCTCATACTTTGCATTTGCATCAGCGCCGCTCAACATCTATATTGGCGGTGACGCAAATGAAGATACAATGCGTCGATATCTGTGTCATCCTCTTCTTTAACTCTCTCATGCCTCATCTCTCGTTGTTGCTTCCTCTCCTCTTCCTTCTCCTCCCCTTTCTTCCCTCCTTCCTCGATCTCATATCTTTCATTCTCTTTCATGTGTTTTGCATCTGCGTTGCGTCGGTGTTAACATATATGCCAAGCGAATTCGACGTAAATGCTGCGCGTTGACATTTGCGTTGTCTTTTGCCTCCTCTCCCTTTGCTTAACCTTTTATCGTCGCTCTCCCTTATCTTCCTCCTCATCCTCCCTCTCCTTTCTACATGAAATTGTAGAAGTCCCTCAACTCCATCTTTAGGATTCCACTCGTCGTTCTCGTTGATCACAACCACAACAGTCACTTACGATTTTAGCGGTGCTACCATCCACTATCACCATTAAGAATAAAAAAAAATATAATTAAAATATTAAAATTATTTTTTATCCATTATTTTCGTATTATTTTTGTACGTGCTGCATGATAAAATCGAGATTAATTTTTTTATTTTTATAATTATAGCTATTTTAATATAATTTTTTTAAATTAGAAACAGAGACGGTTAAGAGGTCTAAATAACCCTTCCGCTGTTGGGCCACTGCAGCAGGGGCACAGAGGCCGAAGGCCTGCTGCTGCCGCTGCGGAAACTAAAACATAAGAAACCGGAGGAGACGGAGGGGCAGCGGCGGCCACATCGAGCGACCCAGAGAGCAGAGACGTTGCAGGATGGAAGCGTTGCGGTGGCTGCTGTCGGTGGCAACGAAGAAAGAGAACGTGGTGACCGGCCTGCTGCTCGGCACCTTTGTGACCTTGGCCGTCCGATCCTCCGTGCAACAGCGGGAGATCGATGCCCTCGAGGCCGAAAAGTCTTCCCTCCGCGCCGACATCTCCTCCCTGTACTCCTCCATGTGGTCCTGTCGCCAGGACCTCTTCGCCCTCGCCGCCGCCGCCGACCCGTCCTCCTCCCCAAAGCAATCATTCATCCCCCTTTCCCGACTCCGCGCCATCTACGGCGAGGAGGAACCGCTCTCCAACTCTGCTGTCCTTCCGTCGGCGGTGGATCCTCAAGGTACCCGATGCTCATCTCGCCCGTTTCTTTTTCTCTTTCCCGAGGGTTTTACATATGTTGACGCTTTTCGATTTGATTTGTTTCCCACTATTGAGTTACGAATCGTAGGATTAGATGTTCTATCATATATTTGATCCATCACACTGAAGATGATCCCTTGATCACGATGATAATGTTGTCCCCATTTATCTAAATTTCTTGTTATATGAAACATGTTTAGATAAATAGGCCATCCAAGCCATGACATGCTATAGTCCACTTGCCAATTAAGCCACATAAAAAATCTCTTTTACTCAATTCTATAAAGCATTCTTGGTTGATAACCTCATGGAGACCTTGATATTTCTGGTCAACATCAATATCTTCAACTTTGAAGCATTCATATCATTTACTTAATAATGATATTTAATATAACAATGCTTAACTTTGGAATTGACAAAGTTTGTGTGATCACCTCGGCACTTAATTCTTGGAAGTCGACCATCATATAGAGTGTACATGACCTGGCCATCATTTGAAGAGAGATTTCACTTCTGATGTAGAACAAAATGGCACGGTTAGGTCATTTTCAAGTTCATATGAGTGACAGCCTGTTGATCTTGGAGTGTGAAGTGTGTTTTAGACTGCATTAGTACTTTGGTGAAGATACAACGGAATTCTCGCGCTAAGTACCAAATAACCTATGCTGTTTTTTTTGGGTAAAAGTTGCATTAATGTATCAACTTATATTGCAGTAGCAACCTTGTAAAGTATGTTGATGCCTTGTGAAAAACATGAATCTGATGATACTCTTTTTTGTTTAGGGAGTGAAGTTGTGTGTGATGTTTCTTTTTTTTTTTTTCCCTTTTGGTCTTGATAAAGAATTCCACTTCATTTCTACTTGCAATGGATGCATCATATGGCAGGTGGGTACTTGAATTGGATGTCTTCTAATCCAAGTCAGTGCAAGAGTAGTATAAGAATGTTCATTGAAAGATATTTCTTTGACAAAATAACGGATATGATGGTGGGCTAGCTTTAACAGCATGGTCTGTTTTATGAAAATACTTCTTTTGAGGAAGCATGGAACTAGACCTTAACAATAGCAGTTCATTATGCAAATCATTGACTTACAGTTTTCGTCCATCTGTATGGGTTACAGGTGTAGGGGTGGATGCAGGAAAAGAATCAATATCTATTGCTTAGTTGTGTTTATGGTTTGAGGAGATGGCAAAGTTTTCCTTGTTAGACAGATCCAAAGAGACATAAGACTGAGAGACAGATTACACATGGAGAAAAGCTGGGAAGATATGTTCTGAAAAATCCTTGTAGAACCAACTTGAAAAATCAGTTGTTAATAACGGCTGGTAGCCTCTCTAACTCCCAGGGGTTTATGATATCTGGTTAAATATATCCTTGTCTTCTGTTCTGCTGTAGAAACATTTATGTCCTTGCTTTGGGCTAGTTTTGCTGTTGCATATCTTACTGCTTCAAGCTGTGAATCATGTTTGGACCTCCATTTCCTTAATGAATTAGAAGTGTATTAATTTTTTTTGCATATAACAATATTTGCAATAACATTCTTCAAAACAAAGTTTGGATGCTTTTTCAGTAATTTTGAATCTATTTTGCTAGTGCTGTCCTAAATGAACAACGCATATGATTTCTTTTGTAAATTTTTTTACTGAAAATTTTAAGTTTGAATGGATCTAATGACATGACTGCAAATGCTTAAGGTTAACTAATTGTACTAAGCAACTAGGTTCATAAATATAAGCCATCCTCAGTATTTTTTGATGTGAAGTGTCTCAGTTCTAGAACAAATGTTTACCAATTAGGGAATCTGAGTTTTAGAATCAAAGTCTGCTTCTATGTCAATATTTAGGCTGCAAGATGACTTAGTGGCATCAAAGTTGTTAGTCCTTAGAACATGCCAAATTTGGACCTCTTCTAAGAGGATTAATTATAGATTATCCATTGTGGTTAGACCTCTTTAATATTTTGGTTCCTAAGCTTTAAAAATTTACATTAAAATCCCTATAATCATAAAAGTGAAACATCTAGCTTCATTTATTTTAACACCGTTGATTTTATTGACGAAAGTATGAAAACAATAAGCAAAAAGGTAATTTCAACCTCATAGTTACGTTTTTGGTGGTGGCGTCGCTAAGGACTGCAGATGACTATTGTGGATGAGGAGGGAGAGCGACGACGAGATGTAAGATAAATGAAAAGGAGAAAAAGGACGATGTAGATGTCGACACTCTGGGCGTTGCTTGATAACTGCATTGGTGCCGTTGTAGATGTAGAGCGACAAAAGGGTCGCTCAACATCTACATTAGCATCGCTTGGCAATTGTGTCGGTGTCGCTTTATATCTGTGTCGGTGCTGATGCAGATGCTAAGCGTTGATGCAAATGTTGAGCGACACTCTACATCTGCGTCGGCGTTGATGCCGATGTCGAGCGGCTCTTTCGCTAGTCTGTATCTGCGTTGGCGTCGATGGAATTACTGAGCGACGCTAACATAGATGAAGAGTATCAACATCTGTGTTGTTCTCTTCCTCTTCTCTTTTTGTGTCACCTTTCGTCGTCGCTCTCCTTCTTCATTCACAATAGCCACCCGCGACCCTTCAGCGGCGTCGTCGTCCGCCACAATCGGAAACATAACTGGATGTTGAAATTATCTTTTTGTTTATCATTTTCGTGCTGTCGGTGAAAAAATCGATGGTGTTAGTAAATGGAGTTAGATGTTTTACTTTTGTAACTATAACTACATACATTCTATTGTAAATTTTAAATTTTTTAAGTTTAAAGAGTAAATGCTAAAGAGGTGACAAGCAATCTTAAAGCCAAAAAGAATGCTGGGATTTTATTAGTTTCTTATGGTAATCCATTTGAGATTTTTCTCCTATGTAGCTAGTAAATGAAATTAAAGTTGGTTATGGAGAATCTAGAGACAAATGAGGGTTAATGAAACTATCAGCATGTCTTACAAAATTATATGCAGCTTGATATGAGATTTGCAGGATTATGAACATTTGATTCAGCTGTCTTAAACCATGCCATTGTGCATACTTTTGAGATAATTGAGACCAAAAGTTGTTTAGATTGATTCTTCCAAGGCCTCTTTTTTTCCTTGCCTATCCCTTTTATTATTATTGCATTTACTTTTTATATGCGTAGCTGCAACTATTTGCATGTTAATTAAGACATCATACTTCAAAATTGTATTTGGCCAAATTAGTTGCTGGTGATTTTGAAGATTTTGCTTGTAGATTCTGATGACCCTTCTACAACAACTCAAATAAGTACTTGTAGGAGTTGTCTGGTTAAATCTAACAATAACAACAAGAATAAAAAGCTATAAATTCTAATTATTTTGGATTGATTATATGGATATTTTATTATCATTAAGATATGTAAATTTTAAATTTTTATTTATAATTTTTATTAATATTTTTAAGTTTTTTTAATTTTTTTATCATGAATATTAATCATTTTATAATTTTCTCTTAAATAGATGTTCGTACTCTTTTAAATAATTTTTTTTCTTATTTTATCTTTTATTAAAATGATACTTAATTATTTATAAATAATAAATATTTTTTTATCTTTTTAATTATATATTTATTTTAATATTTTTTTATCGATAATATAAATTGTATTCTTATCACGTCTTTACATATAGCTGTCTGGCTTAAATCCGAATTCAATTAATTATTCAGGTATTTGAATGTGGCTTGAATATCTACTGCTACTCTTGAAACCTTTCAAATCTAAAAAAAAAAAAATGAATGGAATTTAAATTGATTATATCCATATATGAGAACTTCACTCCATCCACTTTGGCTTGAATATGATTGATCAATAGATGATAAATAATGGATAAAATATTCATAAATTTCACTCAATCCAAACCCAACAAACTACTGAAGTACTAAAAATTCAACTTGAATACGAAATCGATTTACCGCGTTGAAGTGGGTCGGATATCAAAAGAATCCGACCCGCAATGTGGTCCAAAGTCAGACAAGTGAACGCAACATCCGCCGAGAGATCGTTATGCCTCTACCCGTCGAAGTACGCGTACGATGGCAGCGAGCGGCCCTCCTGTATCAGCACTGGCCACATCTCTTCGCTGTCTCGCCTTCGAGTCACTTCGCGTCATTGCTACGCCCAGCCATCGTATACAAATATTCTCCCCCCCCCCCCCCCCCCCCCCCCCGGCTCTCCTCTCTCTCTTTCAGATCTCGCCGCTTTGGTTCGTCCGGTCGTTTACTCCCGCATCAGCCATGGCAGCCTCCTCCTCCTCCCCAGAAGCCGCCCCGACGGGACCCGCGGATGCCATCCGCAGGGATCGGATCCTCTCCAGCAATCTCTACTTCGACGTTCCGCCCTCCAAGGTCGCCGTCCTTCGCTCCCTCTCTTCTCTTCGCTACTCTTCTATCTTTCATCTCCGATTTATGTGACGTGAACTGGAACGGATCTTAGGTGCCTGTGATCTACTCGTCATCCTACGACATCGCGTTTTTTGGAATCGAGAAACTGTAAGCAAGTCCTGATTTTCTTGTTCTTTTTGTTATTTGATGTTTTCTTGTTTGTTCCATCTTTTTCTGCGATCGCATTTCCGTGTCATGTTAATTAGGGTTTGATCTTTATTGGGAGTAAGGGGTATCACCAATTTATGGGCATTGAGGTTTCAAGAGGCTATCAACTTCAGCCGCCAGGTTCCAAGTTACGTCTGTCGGGTGCATAATAGAAATTTTCAGCTCCATACCCAACCTAGGAGTGTAAGGTGGAAATAAGATAGACAAACGAAGAGTATTTTGTGTAGAAATTCAATTTTGCAATAGTTTCGAATGAGAAGATAAAGCATTCCGGAAAATTTCTATCACTTTGGGAGTTCTATATGGAACATCAAAATTCCACGAATTTCTACCTATCATTATGATATTATAATCAGATTGATTGTATACAAAGAGAGAGAGAGAGGATATATAGGCATGTGGAAACTTTGGTTATTGCAGGTTGAAGAAAGTGATATCTATAGAATTTTGTAAATCTATATTTAAATATTCACACTGGGTTAAAGAACAATGAACACCATACATATTCATGGCCATGATCATTAATGTGCTAAAGAAGTCTGAAAATTGAAGGAGATAGAAAAGGTTATTCTACTCTGCTTAAAAGTTACATTGATGGCACATCTTGAAGGCCTGTTGTCGCATCTCGCTTAAAGAATGGGGAAATGATGCTTTAGTTCTTGACTGGGAACAACTTATTCTACTACAAGATTGTCATGTGGGTCTTTAACTTGTGAGTGGAACAAAATGAACCATCTTGTCCTCCATGGAGAGGTTCTTATTCTCCAAGAAAAAAAGAAAAAAAAATTATAGATGGAATTTTTGAATCATCATCAACTTAATTTATGTCATGCAGGCATCCATTTGATTCATCCAAGTGGGGCCGTATTTGCCAATTCTTAATTAATGAAGGTTTCTTAGACAAGAAACAAACAGTAGAACCACTAGAAGCTTCAAAAGATGACTTACTGGTGGTAAGAAGTGCTGCTGTGCGTTCGATATAAATTTAGTTGTGCCATCATTTAGTACCTGACAGAACATGTTTTCCAATCAGGTGCATTCAGAATCATACTTGAGCAGTCTCAAGAGCAGCTTAAATGTTGCCATTATTATTGAGGTATTGCTTCTTCATCCTCTTTAAATATATATACATATGTGTATACACACGTGCGCATGCACACACGCACACACACAGACACACATATATTTCAGGCATAAATAATTTAAACTCTGTACAAGATAATGTGAACACAAATATTTTTTATTGGGAGCCATAGAACCAGAACTTTGAGTAACAAGACTCGGTAGTTTCATGATTTAGGATGTTTTTCAAATCATTCTATAAATCATTATTTTGTATTCACTTTATTACCTGCATGGTGCATTCGGCTTTGCATAAAGTACATACTTTGTGGATCTTTATTGACTCACGTAACGAGCCTTATATGGACAGGAATTGGATGTTGAAAAGTAATTAAATGGATATTTTGAGTGGATGTAACATCTTAATAGTTTCTCACAAGGTTTTAAATGTCAGTTAATACTTCTTTCAATGACTTATCAGACCATTATGGTGTATCCTGGATGATATACCAACCTGTATCATCCAGTATCATTGAAAGTATAAGAAACTGAATAATTATTGGTAACGAGCTACCTGGTCAAATATCAGTCCTTGGTCAGACCAGTGGATACCAGTCGGTATGTTAGTTGAAATTGTTACTAATGTGAATCTATCAGTGGCTATTTCATAAAATTTTTGTTTAGAACATATTGAAGCATGAAGTGTTTTTATCTTTAACTATTTTAGTTGCATGGTTCTTGTACCATTATTTTGTTTATCTCTTTTGAGAATATTGTTTCGATTGATCTTGTTGTGCAACCTATATTATGTGATTATGTAACAACCTATGTTGTTCATATTTCTTCAAAAATACTTAAGCAAGTACCACCCAAAATATTTGAGAGCATCCTATTAGATATCTTTGTTCCTTTCTCTGACAATATCTTTTTAGAACAGGATTTTTCATAAACACATGCTAGGGGTTTGATCAATGTCTATATTCTAATTATTTTGTCATCCTAGGTCCCTCCTGTTTCTTTGCTTCCCAATTGCCTTGTACAGAATAAAGTGCTTTACCCATTTCGCAAGCAGGTTAGTGTTCACTTGTTCACTGCATCAACATGCAAAAGGGGGGAGGTTTTCATCTTCAAATTTTCAGGTGGGAGGTTCCATACTGGCAGCCAAACTTGCAAAAGAGCGAGGGTGGGCCATCAATATTGGTGGTGGTTTCCATCATTGTTCAGCAGAAAAAGGAGGTGGATTTTGCGCGTATGCTGACATTTCACTTTGTATTCAGTTTGCTTTTGTTCTTTTGAATATTTCAAGGTAGGGAACTTGTTTCTCAGACTGTTAATATAGTCCCTCTTGCAAATACCTACTTCTGCAAAGAACTAAAAGGTGAATATTTTAATTTTTTTTGAACCTATGCAGAGTAATGATAATTGATCTTGATGCTCACCAAGGGAACGGCCATGAAATAGACTTCTCTAATGACAGTTTGTTGTCTCATCCATTGTGCATGCTTTTCACTGACAATTTTTGTTGTTTCCTTCCATAAGTAATGCTAACTTTCTCTCTGCTTACAGGAAGGGTTTATATTCTGGACATGTACAATGCTGGAATATATCCTTTTGTGAGTTTTACTGTTTACAATACACATATCAAGTTTTTAGCATGTTGCAATTTCTTCTTTATTGTATTTTAACTGCATGATCAACTATTATCCTTGGATTTGGGGACAAATACACATCTTACACGTTGATCAGTTGGCCTACGTGTGGTTTTCAGCCAGTGGTCTGGTTCTCATGCAACAGACATTTGTAGGTCTGCATTTGTTCAGCTTTCCAATTTGAAGATTTCCATGGATATAAAGACTTGGGAGTCTATGAAATCTATCGAGGGATTCTTTTTGTTTCTTTCATTTAAATCTTATTTTTGCCCTCTAATTTTACCAGCATGTCATATTCTGGTGCCATCTCCCTGCCTACCACCACCACACACTCATGAAAAGTAGAAAAATAAGTAATGGAACAGCCTAATGATTACCATGGTATTTTTAATTGGCTAATTTTCTTGGCAATTATGTAGTGCCCGTAACCTACTATGTCTATTACCTATAATGTCTTTATTAGAAACATGTTAGGGCTTCTGGCCACATCTTCCATTTATAGCCATCTGGTTCATTGACAGGACTTTGAGGCTAAGAGATACATTGATCAGAAAGTTGAGTTAGCAGTAAGTTATGAAGTTTTTCTTGGATGCTTTCCATAGTCACTACAAACTGTCATTTTGCTTCTCTGTATTCCTGAATATATTTGTCCTTTTGTTTGTTTGTAGAGTGGGACCAAAACAAAGGAATATCTAGATAAGCTGGATGAAGCGCTCGAGGTAAAACCTACAACTGTCTTTCTTCCCATCATTTTTATTAAATGTGTCCTTCACTATCTGCTGTTGTTCCTAAAGGAATCACAAGCATGTATTACATGTGTATATAACTGCATCTCATGATGCATGTCACTCTGTTCTTACCATCTGGAATATAGTCTGTCTATATCGGGTACTTCCCTTTAATTGGTCATTCTTTATGGATTCATGTAAGAAGAGACCTTGTGGATGACTATTCTTCCCAATAGTGGATTGGTAAACATAAAAAACAAAGTGTAGGTGGACTTGTTTTTCTATTATTTTCTGTAAGTGTTTTTGTATATTTGTCATCAATATCATGGTGTTTCTTTGTTAATTGCTCAAATCTTTCATATCTATATATTAATTGATCCCTATAAACCTCGAAGCAAGTACATATTTGTCCTACCTATTAGTTAGTTATGATAGGTCAGAAACTTTCTTCATAAGTAAAATTATTTTTTCCTAGTTCCAATTTATTTTTTCTCTTGCTAGTTTTTATTTTTTGACCATCCATCTTCTAGAACAACAACCTTCCATTCAAAATGCGACCTTTGGCTTCCTTGGACATAAATTTGTTCACAAGCTCATTGTGTAAATGGAATGACAAAAGAGTAAAGGTAGATTAATTGCATGAAGTGTTAATTGATCAAAAATTTGCTGCTCAACTTGAGTGATATGGTGGTATATGCCTCTTCTGCATGCATAGTTATTGATTTACGCTGACCGAGTACAGGAGTCTTTTGGTATTGTTCTTTTGCACAAATCTATTGAGATGGCTGTTAGGGCATGGCATGGTATCTTACTAGCAGCTACAACTGTAATGTTTCATAAATGGTAAACCAATCCTGGGATCAATATGGTCATATAAAAGAGCCTAAAATATTTAACTTTAAAGAAGGCATGAAAAATTTTGGATGGGAATTAGGAACTTGCTTGTGAGATCTTCACAAAGTTTCTGTCCAAGGAGATGTATCTATTCATTCAAGATATGGTGAAACTGGTTTCATAAACCAAGATGGATGAACTATTTAAATGTTAATTTCACTTTTGTTGCTAACCATTGATTGTATCATCAACTTTTTCTAAAATCATTGCAATTGATGTTCATGGCCGGTTGCTGTCAGGAACTATTTGAGCAAAATTTTGATACTAAGTATAGTCAGTTTGGGGTGAATGTTTATATGGCCAAAATATTTAGTGTGAAGTGACTGAAATATATCAGTTGTCAAATCATCTGACACAAGTTGATTGTCTATGCTAGTTTGTATAATGGCTTGACTAGCTTCACACATTGGACATTTTTGTCACTTGCACCACAATCTGATTGTTCCTACATGTCAGATGCCATGAAATATTCTGTATCTCAATTGAGGATAGGACTTTGATTGCAACAACTTAGGTTGAGGATGTCATTGTCACAAATTTAAGTTGATGGACTAAATTATATTCATTAATCGTAACAATGTAGGTTGAAAATGTCATTGGCACAAATTTAAGTTGGACCAAATGAATTGATCTTAAATTTTAAGGAACATTTAAGATTGCACTGATGGGACATTACTTCATGGGTATATGGCATGTAACAAATGCTACTCATGCAGCGTTTTCTTCAAGTAACCATATCGATACTATCAATGTCAGACTGCCAGAATCATTAATTTAAACTGCTGTAGCTGCATAGTATCAAAATGCTACTTATTTTGAAGTATGTCGACATTCTTCTTCCAATAGTAGTTAAGCAAAACAAATTCTGGAATCTCATGTTTCATTTCAGGTTTATTAAACATAATATTCATGTAGGTTGCAAGAAATAACTTCAATCCGGAGTTGGTGGTATATAATGCTGGCACTGATATCCTAGACGGAGATCCTTTGGGCAGATTGAAGGTACTATATGGTCTGTCTATCTGTGTGATGATCCGGTACAGACGGAACTTGCAGAATTCCTTTTTAGTTCTCTTTTTATTTGGAACATGTAAATCTTGATCCAAGTTTGGTGAAGGATATGCTTTAGAGATGCTGCTGAGTTGTCATTTTTGGGGAAGTTTACAGTTCAAGAGGATAGTGGAGGATTAAAAAGCAATTTTTGAGAGTGTTGTGCTTTAGAAAATAGAAAGAGGAACCAAAAAATTGCAAATACAACAAAAGAAGGGAGGAGGAAAGGAGGGGCTAATTTCATATTACCCCTTGTAGTTAGACCTCTTTAGCATCCCGATTTCTGGACTTCAAAAATTTACGTTGGAATCCCTATAGTTATGAAAGTAAAACATTTAACCTCATTTACCTTAACGTCATTGGTTTTACCGCCGAAAGATATAACACGTGATAGCACGTGCAGGAATTGTACAAAAACGATGGACAAAAAGATAATTTTAACATTCCAATTACGTTTTCTTTTGTTATACCTTGATTAAAACTTAGTCGATTGTTGTGGTGGTGGCGGACAGTGGCGTCGTCGTGCTGCAGGTGGTGCAGCCTGCTCTTGGTGACAGCAGGGGCTGAGCCCCGAGGTCCTCGAGACGTTCCCTACGCTAGTGTACTCTAAGGTAAGGGGGCTAAAGGTGTGAAGGGGGCGCTTGAGCGTGCAATGTGCCTCAACGAGTTTGAGGTTGACGAAGAGCTTTGCCTCCCCCCTCGTTGCAGCCACGTCTTCCACTTGGATTGTATTGATGCTTGGCTCGCCTCCCATGTAACACTCCCCGTCTATCGTGCCAACCTCACCGAGCAAGCTGTTGATGACAACCTCAACCTGCTACCCGTAGCCACCCGTGCGACGGGCCTTTAGCTTGAAACCGTTGCCCCGCCACAGGATCATTTCGCTATCATTGTGGGCCCATAGTGGTGGCGGCGAACGAGGAGTGGAAGGAGGCAACCACGGAATTGGCGTGGATTGGAAGCCAAAGGCAGGCGACTCGATCACGATTCGAGCGACGACTGACAAAGCTCCCGTGGTCTTATTCAATTGGACATTTCGAGGTCCGGGTGGTGCCGACGCAGATGTCTCACCTCCCGCTGACGCAGATACAGAGCGGTGTCGGAGGAGGAAGAGGAGGGAGAGCGACAAGTAGAGGGTGTACCGGTCGACATCCTCCACTGGTCGGACCTTGGAATGTCCGGTTGAATGAGACCACGGGAGCTTCGCCGATCGTCGCCTGGATCACGATCGGACCGCTCGCCTTTGGCTTCCAATCCATGCCAATTTCGTAGCTGCCTCCTTCCACTCCTCTTCTGCAGCCACCGTTGTGGGTCCACGACGATGGCAACATGATCTTGTGGCGAGGCAACGGTTTTGGGCCGAAGACTCGCCACGTCTATAGTAGGGGTGGCTATAGGTAGTAGATCGAGGTTATTGTCGGCGGCTTGCTCAGCGAGGTTGGCGCAGCAGACAAGGCAAGTTACGTGGGAGGCAAGCCAAGCGTTAATGCAATCCAAGCAGAAGATGTGGTTGCAACGAGGGAAGAGGTGGAGGAACGGCACATTCGCACCCGAAAGCCCCTACAAGTACCCCGTCTTCCAAGGCGGCCTCCGGGTGTGCCTGGGCAAGGAGATGGCGCTCATGGAGATGAAGATCGTGATCGTGGCGGTGGTCCGGCAATTCGACATCGACATCGATATCGACGTCCAAGCGGCATGGCCTCCCAAGTTCGCCCCCGGCCTCACTGCCTCCCTGAAGGGTGGCCTTCCCGTCCGAATCCGCCGCAATGCATGTACAGAAGTCGACATTGTCTCCGACAAGAATAACTTATTGAAGCACATCACACACTTGAGTGACTCTTTTCCCACCTTCAGCCCCTTAACCTTAGAGTAGACCAATGTGGGGAACATCTCAAGGACCTCGGGGCTCAGTCCTTGTTGTCGCTGAGAGCGAGCTGCCCTATTTGTGGCGCGGTGGCCCCATCGTCCGCCACCATCACCACAACAGTCGATTAAGAAGTTTTAATTAAGGTATAATAAAAGAAAACATAATTGAGATATTAAAACTATTTTTTTGCCAATCGTTTTCGTGTCATTCCTTCACGTGCTGTATCTTCCGTTGGTAAAACCGACATTAGGGTAATGGAGTTAAATGTTTTACTTTCATAACTATAGGATTCCAACATAAATTTTTCAAGTTTAGGAACCAATATACTAAAGAGGTCTAAGTACATAGGGTAATCTATAATTAGCCCGGAAAGGAGGGAGTCATGGACAATGGAAAATGTTTCTGAAGCAGATATTGTTATACACTTATGCAGATCAGTCCTGATGGAGTGATGACTAGAGATGAGAAGGTTTTCATATTTGCTAGAGAAAGAAATATACCACTTCTGATGCTTACTTCAGGTGATTTGGATCCAGGTTTCTTGTACTTTGTTCTGTTCAATGACAAATATGATAATTTATCCTTATATTAACTCAATGTTGTTTCAGGTGGCTATATGAAGTCTAGTGCTCGAGTAATAGCAGATTCAATTATAAATCTTTCCAAGAAAAACTTGATAGCATTGGACAGTCCTCTGGGTAGAAAGTAAATCTTGATGTTTACCCAAGATTAAAAACATGTATTTTGTATATATATTTTAATGTTAATATATGTACATCCTGTATGCTAATTAGGTGAATTTGATGATTATATGTATTGTAAATTTGTAGGTCTATCATCTTGCTTTAATTGATATGATTCTAATGATATGACGTTTGTTCAGATTAAAAATGTAGAATTACCAGGCCCATTCTTCATCTTGAATGTTATTGTTGAAAAAAGTCTTTTGATCCATTCTTATTTCTTCTCAGCGAATAAACCATGAGCCCTTGTGCTGTATGAGATGATCATGTGACACCAGATACTGGTTGGAAAACTTAAATGTACTCGTGATGAAGATTGTTTCTGATTTGTGGTCATATACAGTTGCATTTGCTTCAACGTAATTCTGTTGTTTCAGATTACTGTGTTCCTGTACAACTGCACTTGTTGCTTTTCTTTTCTGCTGCTTAACTTGATTTGTATCTTTATTCAGTCTCTCATCTGATGATCTGGTCTTTTCGCATTTATGCCTAACTTTTGCTAGTCCTAAAATATGATTATCCGGTATATATTTTTGATCTGACATCTTGTTATGAACTTTAATATGGGTCTTTCCAATGGTAAATGACTGCAGAGAAAACTTATCAGTTCTATGTGCCTGTGACGGTGATGCATTGTAATCTTTGGATATATTGCTAATCCTTGTTAGTGTTGACTTTGAACCATTGTGGTCTATCATTCACTTTGATAAAGTTGACTCGTTCAAGTTTTTAGAACGTAGAATTTTTCTCAATATATTAACTTCTGGTCATTTAATACCGAGGCTGGAGAACAGACACTCACATCTACCCTTGCAAAGTTTGATAATAGCCTATTTGGCTTTGTAATCTTAATATATATTTTTTAGATTTTTAAAATACTAAGTTAATAATCACTAGTCATGTTTATCAATTGCTAGTTGGAATTTAAAAATTATTTACGTACAAAATTCTGTGTTTAGAGTTATGCATGGAAAAGAAAAAAGAAAAAATATATAAGTTTTTGGGTTTTGTAGGGATCTAAATATATAAATGTTAAATTTAAATTTAGATGAATAAATGTGAATTTCGTTGTCGACGAAGGAAATATAATAGTCTTCGATATAAGTTCCTTTCTTGCATTTGAGCTTCAACTGCATTTTTCTGTAGGAGTGGTCACATCAATGGGACCAAACTCTGAATTGTATATTCAACGCAGAGGCACCTTTTATATCATCTCAATCTTTTTTTTTCAATAATAATAATAATATCAGCAGGTTTTTATATCTTTCCTGACCAATCAATCGTATCCAAAAGGCGACTGATGTAAGGTGGAAGACCAATTTTGATTGTACGTGTCTTACACGGTGGACAAGGAGGGGGCTCCAGAAATCAACGGTGCACCGGAAGCATTGTCGCGAGACGGAAGAAGAGTCTCGTCTGTTAGGTAATATGTGGTGCTTTAACGAAGTGAAATAAATGATGAACTTGCCATTCGCTTCCGTCACACCCGTCGTGTTCTACCACCTACACCTCTTCTCTAATCCATCGGCTGTAGGAGCCCAGACGGCTTCCTACATCTCCCGCACCAAAGAGCAGGTCTGGTCCGTGCTCGCCACGCGGCGGCCATGGCGGGAGCTTGCCGACATGCGCGCCATTCGCCTCCCTCCCATCCTCGGCGTGGCCTACCTCCGGATCCGCAGCAACGCCGCCTACTTTGACATGAACTACGTCATTGTTGTTCATCCCGTCGTCTTCCTTAGCCCCCTCTGGCACCCCACCTCCCTCATGGTCTTCCTCTACTTCGTTCGCGACGAGCCGCTTGTCGCTCTCGGCCGCACCGTCAACGACCGGACCGACCTGATTGCGCTCTCCATGGTGACCCTAGTGCTGCTCCTGCGCACCAAGGCCACGTCCGACGTGCTCATCTCCCTGCTGGTCGGCTTGCGGATGGTGCTCATCCACGCCGTTCTGCAGAGGACTGAGGATCTGGTGCTGAAGGAGGAGGCCGCCGGGCCCGAGACGTGGTACGCTGCCGTCCCACAGTATCTTCATCTCCTTGGCCGTGTGTGTTCAGTAACTTCATCTCCTACCTCTCTGCCTGCTTTCTGTTGTCGTGCGTCAACATCGATGTGCACACCATTAGTGAAGGAGTAAAATCGATAATTAACACTGGCAAAGCAGACGACTTTATTTTCCCAGCCATCTCACTCGATCGAATCTTAAAAGGACACTTGTCATCATATAAAATTTTAGATTTTCCTCCCCATTTTAGTCCTTCAATTTATCTTTATCATGTTGAGTTATCGATTTAATATATCTACAAGTTTTACTTATTAAGATTTCTCTTAATATTACTAAAATTTACATATCATCTAATCTAATTTAAAATGTTTAATATCTAAGCTCATCTTCGTAATTAAGTTTAAACTCTGCCTCAAGATCTCAACCAATTAGCGCCGCCTTCACCGACGCGACCAACCCAAATAGACCGGCGATCGCAGAGTAAGAAAAGCGACCACAAATCAAGACGCCAGTGTCAGTAGTTACCCACAAGGTGTGTGTGTGTGGGTCCCGTAGTGTGCGAAACCCGGCCTCTATTATGGGCAAGGGTGAAACTTTGGGTTTCTTTCGTAGCATCCACGTCGTTCGAATTCAAGTTAATTTAATTCGAGGAAGTAAAATAAAATTACGGTTTTCTTCTCGTCGATATTTGGGCGTATTTCCCTTCCTCGCTTCGGTCGCCTCTATAATCTCTCTCTCTCTCTCTCTCTCTCTCTCTGGCAATGGCGAAGGCGGACGTTGGGCTCGCCGCGGTTCTCCTTCTCTCGTGCCTCCTCCTCCTGCCCTCCGCCCGCGGCTTCTACCTCCCGGGAGTCGTTCCTCGCGATTTCCACAAGGTGATTTCTGTTGACCTTTGATCCAGTTGCTGATCTTGACAGGGTTTAAGATGTTTAGTTCACTTCGCTAGATCTGGGTTTCTACCGTGTTTTTGTTCTTGTTTTAATCGGATCTGAGCTTCTCTCCTTGGATCCCCTTGAAATTGGATTTCGGGAGCGGAACTTTATCGCTTGACGTCGTTACTGATGACCCATCTAGTCTTAAGAAATTTATCAAGTTAAAATCTCGATTGTGGTTACTGTGGGATATCGATTGGGGTTTCATCTAACCAAGAGCTGTAGAGATCAGATCCGAATACCATTTCTCCATCGGAATAACTTCTTCTCTCCTTGTTGTTCCTTCTCTCGTTTCAAACAGCCAACTAATTCATGCTTGTCAGTACAGAAGTCACGATTGTCTCGACATATATTATTGTAGTATTTACATGTTTGGAATGTAACTTGAAAGTTCTGAAATGTAGTGCTTGTCATCTGATGATTTGGCAGTATTAAAATAAGTTTTTAAAACATGGAGATATTAAATTGTACGCGTATAAGTTTATCCATTTCCATTTCGAACCACAACTAAAGGTTTCAGCTTCACGATGATAAGTTGAAGAAAGCTTAGATTTGGTGCGTCCTATGTCTTTCAAAAAGTTTTGTTAGAATGTATTTTGTCTAATGCCTTGAGATCTTGATGTCTGATTGAGCCGATTCAGAGAAAGGAGTTAAGATTGAGTCAATCTGAGCCTGTATTAGGTTTAAGTTACGTTTTTAACAGTTCTACAATACATTTGTTGCTTTTTTTTTCCCTTAATGAGCTCAACGTTCTCATTGGAGTCTCTTTTGAGTTGGTTTTAGTTTATAATTATAACACAAGGTCAAGGTGCATCTGGAATCAAGTTAGGTCAATTTGAGCATCATATAATAGTCAAACATCCACATTTTATTCAGGATTAGTGGGACAACAATTTGTGCTATTGAGAACCAAATAGGAAAAGTACCCTCAGAGGTGATTGGTATTGTGGGATAACAAAATGGATGTTGTTCTTTGCATTAATGTGTCTCTAATAAGAGGCTCGGTACTTTCATTTAACAGCAGAATGGTGCAGTTTGTTGAGATCTGTTTTCTGTTTTGAGAGTCCAGTTTGATGTAGCTCGTTTGCTCCAATTTAATTTACGAAAGGCCTTCCCAGTATGAGCTATAGACATTATCGTTGGAAATGAAGTACTTGAAAACTTATCTTCTTGATGAAGAAAAGATGGAAAGAGAGTACCATTGTACAGTGGTATATTAATCCAGATTGTTTATTTAAATATTTTAATGTCATAAGCTAACGCTGAACTGTTGGTTTTAAACACACGAAGCTTTACCAATCGAGTCATAGCCTATTAGTTTTTGCAGGTATCAGAAAATTTGTTATTTGGTAAATATCTTTTCACTTTATTGTGTTCAAGATCCTATTAACTTGTGCCTCTTTTCTCTGTCTCTTCTATTCATTTATGCTTCTGGCCTTGGTTACTTGTAGAATCGTCTAATATTTACAATGTGCCAAAATCTTATGGTTGATTGGCTGCCAGGTTTGATAAAATGTTACCGTTTGTTATTCTCCTATTTTGGCAGGATGATGAACTTCAAGTCAAAGTGAACAAACTTTCTTCCACAAAGACCCAACTTCCATATGATTACTATTTCTTGGATTACTGCAAGCCTTCCAAGATAATGAACAATGCTGAGAATTTGGGGGAGGTCCTTCGTGGTGATCGCATTGAAAATTCTGTTTATGTTGTGAGTACTCACTGTCCATTCAGCAGTTGGATGAACAACTAATGATTTATAACTTGCCATGGTTGGATTTTCACGTATTCTTAGAGCTTGATACCTGACGATGACAAGATACTAAATAGAAAGAAACTTAATCTTGACCTGTTTAATATCTTTTTTTTTTTCATTTGGTGCCTGATTTGATCCTCAGTTTAAAATGAGAAGGGATGAAAGCTGCAAAATAGTTTGTCGAACAAAGCTTAGCTCAGAGGCCGTCAAGAACTTTAAGGAGAAGATTGATGATGAATACCATGTGAACATGTGAGTTATCAGTTTGTGTTTATTCTACACATAAGGTGCTGCTCTGTCTTGCATTTCTTTCAGTCCTATAACTACTTTGTATGTAGCACCTTTGGCCTAGTAATTGTTATGCTGACTGCAACTGACAGGTTTTTAATTATGGGTTATAATATACACGATTTGCTTGATTGCTTCTCTGATGGCATATTGTCCTGACACTTGTTGTTTGCTTCATAGGATCCTGGATAATCTTCCAGTTGCAGTTCCCAGACAAAGAAGAGATGGAAGTCAAGCTTTAAGCTATGAACATGGTTTCCGTGTCGGGTATAAAGTAAGTTACTTCTTTCATTTAGCAGCAGAAGTCCATAGCTTGTTTATTACATAGTTAACATTCCAGTTTCTGTCATCAGAGCAAAGATGATAAATATTACATTAGTAACCACCTCAGTTTCAAAGTAATGTACCACAAAGATCCAGAATCTGAGGATGCTCGTATTGTTGGTTTTGAAGTGATCCCAAGCAGGTACTAATATTTCATGCAGCTTCGTAGCCCTTTAGTTTTCTTTTTTAGGAATGTCTAGCATATGTTGACTTAGGTAGTTGCTAGCCATAGGACACAACTTTATCGTATAGTTAATTCTACTGTGGAAAGTAGTTTTATGTATCTCAGAACTATTTGTCTTCTGTCAAGTATCAGCAAGTGATAACTAATGCAGAAGCTCTGTTGAATTGTTATGTGATATAATTAGAGATGAAAGAAAAAGGAACCATCCTAATACATGTTATTTTGATTTCCAACAATGCATGGTAAAGAGGGAAGCTGAAAGATTTTTATCTAAGCTTCTGAATCTGGAGTTTAAATGGCTGTCATGTTTAGTTTCAGCAGTAACTTCGTTTTCTGATTGATTGTGATGGTCTTTCAGTCACTTGCATGTACTTCTTGTTGTATCTTTCTCTCTCAAATTAATCCAGCTTCATAGTTCCTCACATCTATTGTCATTCCCAGTAATTAACAGTCGATCTTTGATGAGCCTTATATTTGAAAGTTCCATTTAAAATGACAACTGTTGTTTGGGGTACTTTATTTACTGGTGCCTAATGGCTGTGGCATAGCAGTCCTGCTTGCCTTATTATGATGAGTCAAGAGGAAGAATCTCTTAAGTTTTTACCTCTAAGTTACATGGTTGAATGAATCATCCAAATGCTTGTCCATTCATATACATCTGTTGCCTTCACATGCATTATTCTATAAGCCTCTTTTAAAATTAGTTATTTTTCCCCTATCCTCTCCAAGTTCATGTTAGACAATAGCACTTTAATATTGATCCAAGTAGTTGTAGTAGGTATAACAGTCAGAGGTTTTTTTTGTTTCAATGCCATTAGCAAAGTGCAGTGGAAAAATCTCATGATAAAAAAGCAGTAGCTTGATTAATCAAGTTATGAAAAATTATGTGTTTAGAAATTGGATTGATTACTCTGTTAGATGCCATTAGCATTGTCTTTGCAGTATGCAAAGTTGATGATTTTGACCACCTACTTAGTGCATGTGTTGTTTCTTGATCAAATCTAACAGAAAAATTATTAGATCTCAAATGGGGATAAAGCTTTTAGACAATCATAAAAGTTGCATTTCACATATTGTAATTGCTAATTACATATGGCTGGAATAGCACAATGGATATTCATGATTGATATCCTTCACTGTAGTGCCATACAAAACAATCAATGTATATTTTTGTACACGATGGTCCTTTGTTGACTGTTAGTTAGTTATTACTGCTGTAATTTATTCCATGTGGTCTTGGATGATGAGGATATTGTAATGACAGAAGAAAAACAATGTTGTTATCGATAGCAATAAAAGAATAATATATTTATATTAGGCTAATTATTGTTTCAAAATAGGTTTTCTATCTTGTTGCTCTTACCAGCATCTTTATGTGTTATATGTACATTTTCTGGTCTAACTGAATCTTTGTCACAGTCTTTTATCATATCTATATCTCTTTAACTAATTTCAAGCACTTGAGAACAGTATTTTGAAAGCTTGAATTTCAAAAGTTTAAATGTTTAAGAATGTTTAGCCTGGGCCATAGGGATGCTTTCAATATCCATTATCCTTTGAATAAGAAACTACCAAATTGGCTCTCTCAAGCTGATTATTGTTGCTCACATGCTGTATTCAGAATGTAACTTATTTACACTTCTCTCACTTTTGCAAACAGCGTGAAACATGAGTACGGTGACTGGGATGAGAAGAACCCTAAAGTTACTACGTGCAGTGCAGACATTAAAATAACCCCTGGTAGCAATACTCCCCAAGAAGTAGCTGCTGACACATATGTTGTCTTCTCATATGATGTTACCTTCCAGGTGTGCACCTTCTTTCTTGAACTCACATTATTTTGGTATGTGCTTCTTACATCTGAATTTGTTTACTGCAGCCCAGCGAAATAAAATGGGCATCACGATGGGACACTTACCTTCTCATGAATGATGATCAAATTCACTGGTTTTCTATCATCAACTCTTTGATGATAGTTCTGTTTCTGTCTGGCATGGTAGCCATGATTATGTTGAGGACCCTCTACAGAGATATAGCTAATTATAATCAACTTGAGACTCAGGAGGAAGCACAGGAAGAAACAGGATGGAAGTTAGTCCATGGTGATGTCTTTAGACCTCCAATCAACTCCGGGCTTCTTTGTGTTTACGTAGGAACTGGTGTTCAGTTCTTTGGGATGACCTTGGTCACGATGATATTTGCATTATTAGGTTTTCTCTCCCCTTCCAACCGTGGGGGTCTGATGAGCGCTATGGTTCTCCTGTGGGTTTTCATGGGCCTATTTGCTGGATATTCTTCGGCCCGTCTCTATAAAATGTTCAAAGGCTCTGAATGGAAGAGGATCACCTTGAAAACTGCCTTTATCTTTCCTGGTATTGTGTTTGCCATTTTCTTTGTCCTGAATGCTCTTATTTGGGGGGAGAAATCATCTGGCGCAATTCCATTTGGCACCATGTTCGCTTTGGTGTTACTATGGTTTGGCATATCTGTGCCCCTGGTTTTTGTCGGTAGCTACATTGGCTACAAAAGGCCAGCTCTTGAGGATCCAGTCAAGACCAACAAGATTCCCAGGCAGATACCTGAGCAGGCTTGGTATATGCAGCCTGCATTTTCTGTACTAATTGGTGGGATACTACCATTTGGTGCTGTTTTTATTGAACTCTTCTTCATCCTGACATCAATATGGCTGAACCAATTCTATTACATCTTCGGTTTCCTCTTCATAGTCTTCATCATTCTCATCATAACTTGTGCTGAAATTACAATTGTGCTTTGCTACTTCCAGCTATGCAGTGAAGACTATCACTGGTGGTGGAGAGCATATCTGACTGCAGGTTCTTCTGCTCTCTACCTCTTTGCATATTCCACATTTTATTTCTTCACGAAGCTGGAGATAACCAAAGTGGTTTCAGGAATTCTTTACTTCGGGTATATGTTAATTGTATCTTATGCATTTTTCGTGTTGACTGGCACAATCGGATTCTACGCTTGCTTCTGGTTTGTCCGCAAGATATATTCTTCTGTGAAAATAGACTGATCAGGATGTGGCAAATAATAACTTTTGTCGACGTGTGGTGAACAAGAGCTTTAATCAGTATGCATTCAGAAGTTGGAAAATGCTGAGGTACAGTGAAGGATAAATCGGGCTTAACATGAAGAGCTTTCCTGCAACACTTTCAGGTCATATATGCTCAAGAGGCAAATATTACATGGTAGGACTTGTGTTTTCTGTTCCAGTTTCTGTTGTATTTGAACCTTTTTTTTTTCTTCTTGTATTGTCATTTTCCTCCAGATTGTAACTTTATTTAATGGATTAAACACTGTTGAGGCAATCATCTGATGATCAAGGATATTTTTGCAAGAAGTCAGGAGGACCAATTCAGATTTGTTTTTGTTAATTGATTATCCTTGTCGTGCTGTACTTTATTGTGATATCAGCTCAGGTTTTCCTGTAGTGCATCTGTCATCATACACATTCTTGCATTTTGTGGCAAGGAATGCATCTTCACATCCTCAAGAGTTCGTCGTGTGATATCCACACCGAGATTTATTTTCTTATATTTTTTTAGTGTTATCCAGACTTTCGTGGAACCAGGAATGTTCCAAGTCATGTTAACATCAGCAATTTTATTTTGTGATTGTGCTTGGTAATCCTAAAGCTGATAAGAGTAGTCAATCCGTTGATGTATGTATGTATCATGCCCCATATTGCTTAGTCAATCTTTTGTTTGCTTTCTTTTTCTGTTTTCTCGCCTAATCATAGTATTAAACGATTCCGTTGTGGTTTAATCGTAGTGTTAACCTATGTTAGATTTTCACATAGGCTTTTGGCTTTCTTGGATTGTTCTTGGTAGTCTATGAAGCTATTTGGACATGCTTACTACGACTTGAAATCTTCCAGGGTTCTTGACAGGCGCAGAGAGATTTCGGTTGTAGGATATCGGAAGAGCTTGAAACAAGCGATGAGCCTTATGTGCGGAAGATTAAGATACATTTGTGTCTCTCTGCAAGGACATCTTGCATTTGGAATAAGTTCTTCATATTCTTTTGTAATGGTTTAGCTTCTTTTGTCGCCAAGAGAATTAAAATGTGAATATAAGGAGCAAATCATTCGGATTCCAACTTCCCTTATTTGAATCTTCTGTTTTGATACCTCCTTTATTTCTTCATCGATGGTTGTCTATCTTTTTGTTATAACGAAGCATCCTTTGCATGTATACGAAATTTCGAGTCTCGTTAAACAATTAATATGGCATCCGTAAGTACGTTTCTTTTCCCTCGTTCGGTGAATATTTGTTTTTAGATCGTTCCTTTACTCAAAATTAGTCTCCTTTGGGGTCATAGTGGATATGTTTAGTTCATGATCTCTATACTTTAAAAACTTTACTCAAAATTAGTCTCCTTTGGGGTCACAGTGGATTTTCATGATTATTCATAAATTTTTATTTAGTTAGTTATGTTTAGTTAGATCTCTATATTTTAAAAAGTTATATTTGTATCCTTATATTTACGAAAGTAAAATATATTTATCATAACATTGATGATTTTACTAATAGAATCATAAAAACAAAGGGTAAAATGATAATTTTAACGTTCTAGTCAATGATGGCGAACTACAGCGTCATTGGGGGTCGTAGATGGTTGTTGTAGATGAGGAAAGTGACGATGAGAAGTGAGAATCGCTTTGTATCTACATTGACGTAGTTGTCGAGCAGCGAAAGGGCCACCACTGTAGATGTCAAGCGGTCGTTTTGTCGCTCGACAATTACGTCGATGTCAATACAGATTCAGAATAACCCTCATTTCTTATCATCACTCTCTTCATCCACAACAATCACCTACGGTCTCGTCATCGTCCGTCATCACTAATTGAAACATTAAATTTTTTTTTCCTTTGTTTTTATATTTTCGATGAGACTGATGATGTTAGGATAAATGGATCTAGATATTTTACTCTCGTAAATGTATAGATGTCAATATAATTTTTTAAAGTATAAAAATTGAAACGCTAGATGTAGTTAATTACAAGCAAAATCAACATCTCAGCATCAAATTTTATTTTCTTCAGAGGACACGAAGATATGTTGCAGCATATGTACTGCAATCTGAAAGTTACCATACTAGTTCCTTTAGATGATGTCCAATAAGTTCTATATCCACATTTATTAGGCGAAAGATAAATTCTGCATTAATTGTCTTAATAGCATTTAGTAAATTTTAGCTTCTTTAGACTATCATGATAGCTCGAGTCAGTTGCACTAATTTATCTGTTAATTTCAGCCGTCATTCACCAGTAGTGATTGTGATTTTTCATTATTTGGAATTATATCCAGCTTGATTGGCCATCACAGCGTTGATCATTTCGAAGAAAAGCCTTCTCGTAATACATCATGGCATGATAATAATGGACATGTTGATGGCCCCAAAAAGGGGCAAAATAATGAAGAAAGAGTAAGGTACAGTTCTTTGATTGGCCTACTACGTTGTTCCATCCATCCACACATTGCTGCATATCTCATTTTATGGTCTCTCGTCATTTCTGACAGATCAACATCTCGAAGCTACAGTCCCTTCTTATGTATTATTTTGAGAAGCTTCACCTTTCTTTTGCATCACCTCGGTCAGTGTTCCAGATTGATTCCACACGCAACGACAACAGTTGTATCACAAACATGTCCATGTTCGATCGCTCTTCTCAAAATTCGCATTCTTAGAAGACAAACACGAGTCAAAATGATCGATGGAAAACATATGATCGTCAAGGGGAGATCCCATCACGGGAGCTGGTTGTGCATCAGCATCTTCCCAGTCATCCCACAAACCAGAGCTTCTTTCGGTATCTTTCCTACCTGCTCGACGCCTTCGGCAAAGATCACACCCATGCCCATATGCAAATGCGGTTCTATGTGGCAATGAAATGCCCAAACTCCAGGATTGTCTGCCACGAACCTTATCGCCGTCCAACCATAAGGAAAGATCACCACGGTGTTCCTGAGTGGCGGATTCTTCAGGTTGAACTTGGCAACATCCTTCTCGTCGAACCTTCCATCCCCGTATCCTACCACCCAGAAGTCATGCCCGTGCAGATGCCACGGATGTATTTCGCTGACGTTAACCGCGAGGGCATTTGCATTCTGGAGGATTACATCCACCGTGCTGTTAAACCTGATCACATACGCATTGCTACTTTGTGTGGAGTTTGGATTCGTAGGAGGCCTCATCACATCGTAACTCGAAGGAAAATTCTCGGGTGGCGTCCCAGCATCAAATGCGTTCTTCAGACGGTACCTCATGGACCCCAAATAAGGGGTGGGAGGAAGAGCCAAAGAGATGTTGTTGATCGACCACTTCGTGTACCCGTCGATTTTGTTTTGCGTGTTGAGCAGGACGATCCGCCTGTCGGCGCTCCGTGGGGGGGGCTTCGGTGCGCCTCGGCGGGCCAGGATTCTGTAGGAGAACATTTTGCTGTGGTTATAGTCGTTCCATTCAGGAGCGATCGGAGGACTGGATTCCGGTAACTTTGATGGGGAATTTGGGCTGTAGTTCACGATGGCTAATGCAGGGCTGGTTTCGGGTTTCCTTCCCCTGACGCCGATAGAAAGCCAGTAGTTCGATGATGGATTCTGGTCGGTGGTGAGGAGCACCGAATAGCTTTCGCCTGAGTATATGTCTATATCATCCACCATGAACGGTTCCACATGGTTCCCATCCGCCTCCACCACCACCATCTTGTGATTCTGCATGCAAGAAAAATTCAGCTATGGCTATCTTATCACAGACGAATACCCCCGAGTATACTGAACACTAACTACTACACCATGAAGTGTAGCAGTGTCCCGTAAGCGATGGTTTTTACTTACTCCGATGGCCAGGTTGAGAGAAGACAGCGAGGTGGTGCTTGCGATCCTCAATCTGTATGTCTTGTTTGGAAGCACTCGGAGCACGACCGGCGCACAATCTTTGCTTGTGGACTCGCATGTGTTGGATCCCTCGATCAGATGTGCGGCCAGCGAACAGTTGTATTGCCCCCTCCCATTGATCAGCAGAGTCTGCATCCAAACAGCGAGCCAAATGAGTTGGGAGCTTTTGTCCTATGCGTCACAGGTTCTCAACTCTCCTCCTTTTTTATGTGTTGCGGTAGTCGAGAGGGTCATATAAAAAGAACAAACGAAAAAGAACTATCGAGTACCGAAGAGGCTGGCGGTGTTTGTGAGGTTTTGGATGGGTGCGATAGGCTATAGGCGAATCACCTCCTGTCGAAGAGCAGGTGATGTGAGTTGCTCCGTTGGAGGAGACGACCAAAACCAGGACAGGGGCCCCACAACCTTTTCTGGTTAATAGGCAGGCGAATCACGGTAGCGCACTGCTTGCTGTTTGTGGGGCCCCACAATCTTTTGATCTTGCTTTTGGTCGTCTCTATTCCTAAGACCTGAATCACGGGTGGAGGATTTCTTTTGTTGGTAGCGAAGGCATTTACCTGCGGTTCGCCGATCCATCGGAAGGGTTTGGAAGAGAGTCCCACCATCTGATCATATATGCTCTGGTGGTACCAGTCGCTCAGCAGCAGATTGAACTCGCCGTCATAGCGGAACGGCTCCGCCTCCCCATCGGCCGCGTCCACTATCAGAGACCCATACAGCCCCGCCGCCCTCTGCATCCCATAGTGCCCGTGATAGAAGTACGTCCCGGCCTACATATCATCATCACAGTTAACTCTCGATACATACTTCAAGATTTGATCTATGGATGAAGGCAAAACGAGATGGATCTTCGAGCTTCGAGTTACCTTTTCAACTCTAAATCGGTAAACGAAAGTTTCTTCGGGATCGATGGCGCACTGTGAGATGGAAGCGGTTCCATCGGCCCACGGCGTTCCCAACTGCCGAACACGCAAAGATAAGACAGATAGAAACCAAGCATGCACATCGGCACCAACCGGATCTCTGGTTTTAGTTCTCGTGCAGAAGCCTTTGATACCTGTCTGATGCCGTGCCAGTGGATGACGACTCCCTCGGTGTGAAGCGTGTTCTTGAGCTCCACATGGATCGTATCGCCGGCCTTGGCGCGGATGGTGGGGCCGGGGAACTGGCCGTTGATCCCTATCAGAATTTTCTCGTTGCAGTCCGGCGATGCGTAGATGTACCCCACCTCCCATTTGAAATGCCTGGTCTTGGAAGCCGAGGCAGCCTGCAGCAGGACCGAGATGATGCAGGAGGAGATGAGCAAGAGCGGGAGCGAGCTCGAGCTCGTAGCCATATATGGCGGAGCTGGTGAGCAGTAGCCGAGGGAGAGTCGGAAAGCTGCTGGGGTGGTGAAGGCCGATGGGAATGCTGCGCCCGAGAGCTATCAATAGTAACCTTTGAGTTGGTGGACAAAGCGGCTTTTTTTGCCTTGGAGTTGGTAGGAGGAGAGTATGCATGCTTGCCTTTTTTTATAGTGGTAATGGAAGAAAGAAAAAAAGGAAAACTGCGATATATGAAGAATTAAAAACTTTATTAGGAAAGAAATAATTTTCTTTTATTAAGATAGATAATAAATATTTATAAAAGTTTGAAGAGAGAGATTTTTCTCTATTATGATTTTCTATTAATATCAACTCTATTATGATGTTCTATTAGAATATAAATACAAAATTATCATTACATATTCGTCTCTATTATGGTTTTCTATTAACATCAACTTAAAAATACATTACTTTATTTATTTTTATTTTTGTTTCTATATATCAATGATGAAACCCAAACCTATCAAACTAGATTTTTGTTTCCTTCTAATTGAATAGAAGAAGTGTGGTGTTCCTTAGTTCGAGGCGTGTAATGTGGAGGAAATTGGTGTGTCCTTGTCAGAGTGGAGGCAGGTGAGCAACTTACGCATGCAAAGCGGAGAGTGTATCATCGAGTGAAACGAGGAACAACCCTTCACGCCTCAGCCGATAGAGAGCAGAAATGGAAGACAGAAGGAAGAAGAAAACAGCAACATGGGACGTGCAGCTGCCACCGATGTCAGGCTCTCCGGCGCGTTAACGTCGATGCCCGATGACCGACTGGGAGTATTTAGTTTTGGTACGCTAAGATCTCCAAGACAACCATAAAATCCATGTGTGGCCACACTCTCCGTATCGTCCTCGTCCGACATGCCTCGCACTTGGACCGGAATCCGAGAATGACCTGCACCTGCTCCTTGCCTTCTGAACGGCGTAGATCATCTCTTCTTCTTCGTCCGAGGTGAACTCCATTTTCCATCCTCAAAAAGAGTCATCTACTAACCGCGTTCTGATTGCCGTACTGGTGATTTGGAGGTTCTGATCGCGTATGTATATCCACGAGAAACATCCAAAGAAGAAGAGAAGAACAAGAAGAAACAGCTACTATACCTTCACTAGTATTTGTATGTACCATATTTGGTTTCTAAAGAATCCTATGGAGATGTTATCTTTTTCTCAATTTCAAGCTGTATGACATGTTGTAGACAAAGCCTAAACCTCATACGATAATGCAAAAAGTTGAGTGATTTCCGTACTCAATCTTCTAAATTCAATTTTAAAAGACATATATATATATATATATAGGTTGATTTGACTATTAGTTCATTTCTTTTAGTATTAATATCCTTAAAAAAACCTTGTTATGATGATATTTACTGTGAGGAGTGGAATATGATGAGCTGTGTTAATATTCAGATCTTCGACAGCTAGTCAGCACTTTCAGCCACTCGCATCGCTTTGATAAAGATGAAAAGAGTCTGCTGAAATAGAATCACCACTATAGCAAAATGAAAAGAGACACCATGGTCAAAAGGAACAGCCCACACGAATTCACACCGCCATTGTCGTCCCCATGCAATGTGTCTGCTCCAGTTCGAACCAGCCTTTTAAATCTTCTATGGAGCTCCTCAGGAAGAGTTTTCTAGTTGGCTTGTGATTTGTTTGGGGTATACATCTCTTCAGATCCATCCTCACATTCACACACCAACTTCTTTTTGGGTTTATAGCAAAAGACAACCGATCCACACTACTTTGCTTGTTTACCGATAAAAAGATATGTGCAGAGGACATCTTCTGGATCATACAGGCAGTGTTCGTAGATTCTGTCACTGAGCCCATACAGACACATCAAGAACATATTTAGGGAATCATGTGACTCATGCCCTATCTTTACAGCATCGAATGCCCTGCCATTATTTCTTTTTTTCTTCTTGATGATGCAGCCGAGGTCTAAAGTGATGCCGACGCTTGACAACAAAACACCCATCCCACCGCTGCAACTGCAGAAGGAAAAAGAGACAGCCGGTAAAGTGAAGGATCGCAAAACCATCTACTCTTTCTGCCTGTGGTCCTCCTCACCACTGAGATAAAGGGCATTGGTAATGAGTCATGATCACCGGAGATATCCGAGTGTCCTCTTGTGGTGGTGCAGACGAAGTCATACAAGTGATGCCATTTACAAAGTTTCGCTGTAACATCAGGACAAGTTGTGCCCAAAATAGTAGCCAGATCTGGAATTGGTCCAGTTCTTGTGGTGCTGTTCTGGTCAGGTGTTGAAGTATCTTCTTTTTAGAGGAGCTAATGGCAGCATCTCTTCTTCTTTTTTAGGTTGAAGGTGAACAGAGGAGCTAATGGCAGCATCTCTTCTTCTTTGTTAGGTTGAAGATGAACATATATGGCTAAGAAATTACTGCCATAGGAGTTGTTCATTGTCTGCCAGGATACAGCTCTTACATGACACCAAAGGATGAAGTTTGTTCCAAGTAAATGAGGAATATAAGCTCAGCAATGGCTAGCTCAACTTTGTTCAGCAAAACTTAGCTTCCACCGAAGATTTCTTGTAAACTAATCTATCGTTCCTCTTGTTGTTCTACAGAAAGAGGACTTCAATTTGGATATCACATTGACTGGCTGTTCCTATCAAGTAGTGCATGCAGAATAGTTTTTTGTATGTTCTCTGCATATAATGAAAATAAAAAAGTGTGACAGGTGTAGTCTCATCACATATTATCTTCTTTGCCTCCCTGTCCTCATTAGGAGAACACAACAAATGCTACAGTTTTATACTGCTCATTTGTACCTGCAGCGATTAGTTTTATCAAGCAATATTACCATTTCTCAGAGCTTATCTAATCCTGCAGTTTCCAAGATGGATTTCTTTTTCCCCATTGTGCAGTATGGATCAGATGCCGGTGTCTGGGAATTAACACATAGATTCGATCTTTCATGGAGTTGGATGCCATCGATCAGAGGTATGGACTTGTTTTTAGTTCTACCTTCACCTAACTCCGTATAATATTATCTGTATTTAGTACATTTGGGCCATAAAATACTTATTTTATATTAGTCATTAAGACACTTATCTAACAAAGATAAGATTAATCCCTCTTGTTTCCACATCCTTGCTTTGCTTACAGTATAGATTTGCTACCACATCACAAAGACCATAATCTATTAGGTGTGGCTGCTGTTATGCTACATCCATATCAGAATAATTTGATCTTTATGTTTTGGGCTTTAGAAATAGAAGCCCAGTAAGTGTCCACACATTCCTAACAATTTCTCACTCTGACATGAGCAAATATTATTTTGTCATTAGATGCATTGCACTACATTGAAAGTTCTATTTTATTGGGATAATTTATATTTTAGATTTTTAATATTGACTAGTAAAATTGAATGTTACTGAGCATGACTTCAACTATTATTTGTGATACATATTCCTTATTGCCTTTATGTCCTTTGAGGTTAACAAGAATTTTGTTTCCCTCTTTCCACTATCCTTCAATCCAAAGCAAACTTTGATGCTTCACAAAGAAGATAAAAGAAAGAAAGAAAAAAAAGCAAGCATCAAATTCCTAAAGTTTGTAGGACTATTTGGGATCAAATTGACACCCACTTTTATTTGTTCCTTTTATTTTATTTTATTTGCTTGCACAAACACTAATACATGGTAATAGATAAGATCATAGTTCTCTTCCTTCTGTCATATTTATTCTTTTTCTTTTAGAAATAGTTTTTGGGGTGTTTTGGATGCATGATTACACATTAAAAAGTACATATTTAAGTTTGTAACCCTTTCATAAAATGTCATTTTTCTTGCACATATATCCTCTTTTGGAATATTATTATGATTTTTATACATGCATCTCCTAGCTTCATGGTATATATACCACAATAGAATAATTTATAATAAAAAAAACATAAACATAAAAATAATTATATCAGGTGTCGTTTCTACTTCAAAAGCATGTGGACATGAATTTGCCATGGAGTAAATTTTCCAAAAAAAAAACTAAAAAAGAGAAAATAAAATAAAATTCCAAAATCTTAAAAAAATGCAAAGAGAAAATACAGTACAAAAGCATGATTCTTGGCAAGCTGTCTCTCCAACCTCTGACCTTGCTGTCTTCTATGAAAAGCTTTACTGTACTTTAGATTGAAGAGAGAGAGAGAGAGAGAGAGAGAGAGAGAGAGAAGAAGAAGCAAAAATAATTTTTTGTTGTGTCGGCAGGTGTTCCCATTAAGCCTCTTTCTATTTGTTCAATCCACATCTGGAAACACGTGCTCCAGTTTTGGAGTCAGCTTTACTTGGCCTCTCTCTGGATAGTTGGCTACCACCTCATCAGAGCTCATTTCACCAGTGGACACTTTGACTGAGTCAAATCGTTGCCATCAGCATAAAGACCGAGTTGCTTCAAAAAACCCAGTGGATTGAGTTGCGATTCAACTCATCGAGCCTTTGATCTCTCGAATCAACGAATTGCTGAAGCTTTGCGCACAAAACCACAACAAGATTTAATGGTTATCGTACATTAGTCTGGATAGAATGACTACCTCACTCAATAAGAAAACGTTTAGTATGTGGTTGTTTTAGGTGCTAAATCATCATTATCTTCTTCTTTGTTTCTTTCTTTCTTTATAGAATATGACTTCGCGAACAACAAAAAATTCTTCTTCAAGTCATTACAATAAACATGAGTTAGATGAACTTGACCTACCCACACACGGACTTGATCACCACCAAAAGGAGTATTTAATTCAAGTTAATTAGAAGACATGGGAACGGTCACCATTGAGAAGGAGACTTTAAGCTTTAATAACTCATCATACTTGTCTCCCAACGTTGATTCCGTGGCCAATCATGAGCAAATATTATTTGACAAATAGGCGAGGGTGACAACTACATCATGATGGCTCTAATGGTTGGTGGATGCGAAGGTAAGGTGTACTTGTCAACATGTGTCACTCCCCCACTCTATCATCCATTCATCGTCACCGTCCATATCATCATAATTCTCTTTATGATCACATCCGGTCATCGTCTAAATAATTGCCAAGCACGAGTGGTCAAAGCATTCTTCATACTTGTCATTTATTTTCTAGTCTCCTCACTAAGCCACCTAACGATAACGTGGATGTCTCAACGAAATCTATTTTTGATATACGCTGTGCGCGAATCTTGAGGCACAGGTTAGTTGACTTCTGGCCGTCTGGTTTTAATCGGGCGACCATAATTATACCGACCATTTTCTCGTTCGCTAAATTGGGCACGATTAATAAAGCAGAGAGTAGCCAATTATCGACCGTCTGATCGTGATCGGACGAACATTATTGAAGTTTGATGGTAAATTTCATGAGACGCCAAAGTGGGTGGGCCGCGCTCGCGCTCGAGCCCGGCTTTTCCTTCTTCTTCTTGTGCACGTTCTTCTTCTATAGAACGTGCTGTTGCTTGGCAAGAACCCGAACCCTGAGTCGGGAATCCGTGGAGAGGGAGAAAGTAGGGGAGAGGAGCAGCGAGGAAGACGACGACGGCGGCAATGGCGGATCGAGTATACCCTTCTGCGAAGCCTAACCCCCAACCGCCCCAGGCCCTCAACGGCGGCGGCGGCGGCGCAGGAGGGGCCCCCTCCTTCCCGCCGACAAAGGGCCAGACGTACAGCGCGACGCTCCCGGCTTACCGTCCCCAGCCGCGGAAGCTGCCGCCGCCCCGCCGTCGTAGCCGTCGGGGCTGCTGCTGCTCCTGCTGCCTCTGGCTCACCCTCATCATCGTCGCCCTCGTCTTCCTCGCCGCCATCGCCGCCGGCGTCTTCTACGTCATCTACCGACCCCGCCGCCCCACCTTCGAGGTCGACGGTCTCCGCCTCTCCGCCTTCAACGTCTCGGGCGCCGGCCAGCTCACCTCCCGCCTCGACCTCAACGTCACCGCACGCAACCCCAACGCCAAGATTGTCTACCTCTACGACGCGGCCTCCATCTCCGTCTTCTCCGGCGATGTCGACGTCGGCGACGGGTCCTTCCCCGCCTTCGTCCAGGAAGCGAAGAACACCACCCATCTCGCCGCCAAGCTATCGGCCCCCAGCGGCCAGACGCTGGACTCGACGGCGGCGTCGGATCTGAGGAAGAAGACCAGCCTGCCGCTGGAGATCGCCGTGGACACCAAGGTGGGTGTAAAGATCGGGGGTTTGAAGACGAAGAAGATGGGGATACAGATGCGGTGTGAGGGGATAAACATCGGCGTGCCGAAGGGGAAAGCTGCGCCGGTGGCGTCCTCCCCGAACGCCGCCTGCAAGGTCAAGCTCCGCATCAAGATCTGGAAGTGGACCATCTCCTAGACCAAATCACTACTCGCTCAGCATTACCATTCCGATAGTACACGACCGAAAGAAGAAGAAGAAGAAGAAGAAGATTAGAACAAGGTACGACGTGTAAAATTAAGGGGATTAATCTGGCCAAATCCGATAGTTCGACATCGATGAATTGTTGTTGTCATTTTTCTTGTAATTGTATGTGCAATTTTATTTTTCAGTGCGCTTTTTCTGATTGTGGATTGTGAAGATTGTTGGAAGACATGTCTGATAATAACGATTGTGCGATAGAACTCCTGAGTGTGTTGTTGGATTAAGAGCTCTCGGGACGAGAGCAGTGAAGCTTCTACGATGCGAGAGAAGTTGTGGCGCGTCACACGTTCTGACAGCTGGAGATGACGTTACGGTCTGAGGGGAGTGGGAGAGCTGTCGGTTGCGTGCTGTAACGATTTAACAGACCCTTTCGACAGGAGCGTTCGGGGATGGGGGGGACCGCATGCGCACGTCGGACCTCTCCAGTTGTATCTGATTCAATCAAATAAAATTGCTAACAGAATATATTATTAACTGCAATTTTTATATGGAGACACTCCAAAGTTTTCAGATCGAATGGTAAGGCTGAATAATATATATATATATATATAATATAATTGCAATGTAGACGAGAGTATAATAGATCAGTATATTTGAAATTGATTTTATACCTGAATAATAATTAGTCGGGGTTAGTTCGTGGGTAAATGACCGGTCCCACATGGCCAACTCCTCCCCTTTATTTCTTGCGCTTCTCCTCTCACCGTCTCTCTCTCTCTCTCTCTCCCTCTCCCTCTCCCTCTCCCTCTCCGTCTCTCCGCGCGGCGAAAACGATTTCACGGCGAGGGGCGACGGAACATAGGGAGAGGCGAGGACCCAGTTACTCCGCGGCACGCAACGGTGGTGCGGTCGGTCTGCCCACCTCTCTTCGCCGCCGGCCAAGGTGCGTCGCTAACCCTGATTCTTGGTTCTGTCTTTAATCTTCTTTTTCTCTCGCATTTGGTCCACATGTGATAAGATGAATCGGATCTTTAGTAACCCTTGTGCAAGAACTGAGCGTTGGATCCGTTTCTTGTCCCATTCTTGATGAAAGATCTCGAGGATATATGGCGGTGCACGAGGGAGAGGGGTTCTTTTGCTGTTGAAATGAATGCTGGGCTTCAAGATCCACTAATTGGATCTTAGAAACCTTGCGTCGACGGAAGAATCATGTTGTTTTGATTGTACTGCCTTTCCTTCTCATCTTACAGGCATTTATGGGAATGGGGATAAGAATTGGATGTTGAAGATGTGTTCTCTGTAAATTATGGCACCTATTTCCTGACGTATGGGAAAGGGTACTCTCCCCCTTTTTCGTTCCCTCATTATCTTTCTTGGTCAGGCTTTTCATGCGATCGTGATCTTGACGAGGGTTTGTTCTTTAGTTGCGGGGTTCATATGATCGTGATCTTGATGAGGGTTTGTTCTTTGCTTTTGGGGTTTCAGATATGAACGTAAGCCACTCTCGGGAGGTGGGACGAGTTCGCCGTTTCGTTTTCCCTCTTTGTTTCGCTACTCTCAATGTGACGTTGCTTTGTGGATGACTACTGGTATAAGGTATGCCACGGTAGCAATTCTTGGGTCGCACATAGATTCGTATATTAGTTTTCAGTCCTTGAATATTTCTTTTAAATTTTATAATATTAACTTCTGGAGATGAAATCTTTAAGCAATGTGTTTGACTCGTTAGTGCTAGCATTCTTGAACCACAAACCTAAAGGATCAATTCGTCCAATCCATAGAAGATGACCCGACGGGAGTGTACATGTTGCATCTTGGAGTCCTACTTTTGACCCACAGATCAAAGTTGTGAATTATGTAAGTTTTATTGACAATTAATTTATGGAGTTAACTTGTAGCCTTTACATATTTTCCTAATATGAAGGACCAAAAATATAGAAACTGTTGTTAAATTTTAAGAAATATTCAATTCCATACTCAAATTTAATTATAATTTTTTGAGCTTAGTATTTACAAAGACATTTTGTATTTATTTAATTTTTTTGCTACTATTGTCTAAGATCCAATATCAAATATTTTCATTGACTAGCTCAATTAATAGTTAAAACTTCAAGAAGAAGTAAAATATGTTGAAAAATCTATGGCCCAGTACAAAGTTGCTTTGGTCTAATACATTGCAACTTAAAAGTGCACGATAATTTCTGAATCTAAAGCATTATATCAGCAAGATCGGTCCAATTTGGATGTTTTGATGCACTGGTCTGGGTCTAGGTTAAGTTTAAGGTATTATAACCTACCAGTGGCTTTTGTTGGGTTCACTTCAGCCCTACGCAACTTAACCTGACATCGAGGCATCAACCCAAGTTTGCCACTTCTATGTTTGTTTGTCATTATCAAGTTCTGATGTATTTAGGTTATGTTTCAAAAGTTTTGTCTTAGCCATGTTAGATAAACAAAAACCACAGCTGAGATATCGAGCGAGCAGAAAACTAGATAAGTTTCAGCAAATTGTTCCCTTTAACAATAGTTGTATATGAAAGTACTCAGCAAAGGCTAGCGTAAGGTGAACTGTTGAACTTTGAGTTTCATTACACTTAGAAAACAATTATATAGGGTGAACAGGTGAAATCATAATTAATTCGTAGAACTTCATCAAGAGCCTTGCTTTCTAGTTCATGTCTTAAATCTTTCTATATGCTGATAGAAAATGTTATCCAGTGGCGACTTTGGCTGAATTGTTGTGTTAGGAGTTCTCTACATTGTGTATTATTAGTGTGGATGGATTCAGATGTCCAGATACTCAGATAGTCAGACCAACTGTGATCTGGAACAAAATTTGATACAAATAGCAAGCTGGCACAGAAATCAGTAAATAATATATTTGTTTCTCATCAGGAGTTTTATTGTATAATAAGGTAAATCATTTTTGCTGAATTCTGTGATACTTTATTTTTTGATGTTTTGTAGTTCTATTTCTTTGATGAACACTTTGACATGGGGTTGCATAAAATACAAGCAAGTGAATAATGATTTTGCCACAGTTATTTGGATTTATTTTAGTAGTCATTTGATAATTGACATCGCTTGATATATAGCATATTGAGATGATCTGTAGACCTTTAATTATTGACTAATTGTTTGATATATTGCAATCATGATGGCTCTAATGGTTGGTGGATGCGAAGGTAAGGTGTACTTGTCAACATGTGTCACTCCCCCACTCTATCATCCATTCATCGTCACCGTCCATATCATCATAATTCTCTTTATGATCACATCCGGTCATCGTCTAAATAATTGCCAAGCACGAGTGGTCAAAGCATTCTTCATACTTGTCATTTATTTTCTAGTCTCCTCACTAAGCCACCTAACGATAACGTGGATGTCTCAACGAAATCTATTTTTGATATACGCTGTGCGCGAATCTTGAGGCACAGGTTAGTTGACTTCTGGCCGTCTGGTTTTAATCGGGCGACCATAATTATACCGACCATTTTCTCGTTCGCTAAATTGGGCACGATTAATAAAGCAGAGAGTAGCCAATTATCGACCGTCTGATCGTGATCGGACGAACATTATTGAAGTTTGATGGTAAATTTCATGAGACGCCAAAGTGGGTGGGCCGCGCTCGCGCTCGAGCCCGGCTTTTCCTTCTTCTTCTTGTGCACGTTCTTCTTCTATAGAACGTGCTGTTGCTTGGCAAGAACCCGAACCCTGAGTCGGGAATCCGTGGAGAGGGAGAAAGTAGGGGAGAGGAACAGCGAGGAAGACGACGGCGGCGGCAATGGCGGATCGAGTATACCCTTCTGCGAAGCCTAACCCCCAACCGCCCCAGGCCCTCAACGGCGGCGGCGGCGGCGGCGGCGCAGGAGCGGCCCCCTCCTTCCCGCCGACAAAGGGCCAGACGTACAGCGCGACGCTCCCGGCTTACCGTCCCCAGCCGCGGAAGCTGCCGCCGCCCCGCCGTCGTAGCCGTCGGGGCTGCTGCTGCTCCTGCTGCCTCTGGCTCACCCTCATCATCGTCGCCCTCGTCTTCCTCGCCGCCATCGCCGCCGGCGTCTTCTACGTCATCTACCGACCCCGCCGCCCCACCTTCGAGGTCGACGGCCTCCGCCTCTCCGCCTTCAACGTCTCGGGCGCCGGCCAGCTCACCTCCCGCCTCGACCTCAACGTCACCGCACGCAACCCCAACGCCAAGATTGTCTACCTCTACGACGCGGCCTCCATCTCCGTCTTCTCCGGCGATGTCGACGTCGGCGACGGGTCCTTCCCCGCCTTCGTCCAGGAAGCGAAGAACACCACCCATCTCGCCGCCAAGCTATCGGCCCCCAGCGGCCAGACGCTGGACTCGACGGCGGCGTCGGATCTGAGGAAGAAGACCAGCCTGCCGCTGGAGATCGCCGTGGACACCAAGGTGGGTGTAAAGATCGGGGGTTTGAAGACGAAGAAGATGGGGATACAGATGCGGTGTGAGGGGATAAACATCGGCGTGCCGAAGGGGAAAGCTGCGCCGGTGGCGTCCTCCCCGAACGCCGCCTGCAAGGTCAAGCTCCGCATCAAGATCTGGAAGTGGACCATCTCCTAGACCAAATCACTACTCGCTCAGCATTACCATTCCGATAGTACACGACCGAAAGAAGAAGAAGAAGAAGAAGAAGATTAGAACAAGGTACGACGTGTAAAATTAAGGGGATTAATCTGGCCAAATCCGATAGTTCGACATCGATGAATTGTTGTTGTCATTTTTCTTGTAATTGTATGTGCAATTTTATTTTTCAGTGCGCTTTTTCTGATTGTGGATTGTGAAGATTGTTGGAAGACATGTCTGATAATAACGATTGTGCGATAGAACTCCTGAGTGTGTTGTTGGATTAAGAGCTCTCGGGACGAGAGCAGTGAAGCTTCTACGATGCGAGAGAAGTTGTGGCGCGTCACACGTTCTGACAGCTGGAGATGACGTTACGGTCTGAGGGGAGTGGGAGAGCTGTCGGTTGCGTGCTGTAACGATTTAACAGACCCTTTCGACAGGAGCGTTCGGGGATGGGGGGGACCGCATGCGCACGTCGGACCTCTCCAGTTGTATCTGATTCAATCAAATAAAATTGCTAACAGAATATATTATTAACTGCAATTTTTATATGGAGACACTCCAAAGTTTTCAGATCGAATGGTAAGGCTGAATAATATATATATATATATATAATATAATTGCAATGTAGACGAGAGTATAATAGATCAGTATATTTGAAATTGATTTTATACCTGAATAATAATTAGTCGGGGTTAGTTCGTGGGTAAATGACCGGTCCCACATGGCCAACTCCTCCCCTTTATTTCTTGCGCTTCTCCTCTCACCGTCTCTCTCTCTCTCTCTCTCCCTCTCCCTCTCCCTCTCCCTCTCCGTCTCTCCGCGCGGCGAAAACGATTTCACGGCGAGGGGCGACGGAACATAGGGAGAGGCGAGGACCCAGTTACTCCGCGGCACGCAACGGTGGTGCGGTCGGTCTGCCCACCTCTCTTCGCCGCCGGCCAAGGTGCGTCGCTAACCCTGATTCTTGGTTCTGTCTTTAATCTTCTTTTTCTCTCGCATTTGGTCCACATGTGATAAGATGAATCGGATCTTTAGTAACCCTTGTGCAAGAACTGAGCGTTGGATCCGTTTCTTGTCCCATTCTTGATGAAAGATCTCGAGGATATATGGCGGTGCACGAGGGAGAGGGGTTCTTTTGCTGTTGAAATGAATGCTGGGCTTCAAGATCCACTAATTGGATCTTAGAAACCTTGCGTCGACGGAAGAATCATGTTGTTTTGATTGTACTGCCTTTCCTTCTCATCTTACAGGCATTTATGGGAATGGGGATAAGAATTGGATGTTGAAGATGTGTTCTCTGTAAATTATGGCACCTATTTCCTGACGTATGGGAAAGGGTACTCTCCCCCTTTTTCGTTCCCTCATTATCTTTCTTGGTCAGGCTTTTCATGCGATCGTGATCTTGACGAGGGTTTGTTCTTTAGTTGCGGGGTTCATATGATCGTGATCTTGATGAGGGTTTGTTCTTTGCTTTTGGGGTTTCAGATATGAACGTAAGCCACTCTCGGGAGGTGGGACGAGTTCGCCGTTTCGTTTTCCCTCTTTGTTTCGCTACTCTCAATGTGACGTTGCTTTGTGGATGACTACTGGTATAAGGTATGCCACGGTAGCAATTCTTGGGTCGCACATAGATTCGTATATTAGTTTTCAGTCCTTGAATATTTCTTTTAAATTTTATAATATTAACTTCTGGAGATGAAATCTTTAAGCAATGTGTTTGACTCGTTAGTGCTAGCATTCTTGAACCACAAACCTAAAGGATCAATTCGTCCAATCCATAGAAGATGACCCGACGGGAGTGTACATGTTGCATCTTGGAGTCCTACTTTTGACCCACAGATCAAAGTTGTGAATTATGTAAGTTTTATTGACAATTAATTTATGGAGTTAACTTGTAGCCTTTACATATTTTCCTAATATGAAGGACCAAAAATATAGAAACTGTTGTTAAATTTTAAGAAATATTCAATTCCATACTCAAATTTAATTATAATTTTTTGAGCTTAGTATTTACAAAGACATTTTGTATTTATTTAATTTTTTTGCTACTATTGTCTAAGATCCAATATCAAATATTTTCATTGACTAGCTCAATTAATAGTTAAAACTTCAAGAAGAAGTAAAATATGTTGAAAAATCTATGGCCCAGTACAAAGTTGCTTTGGTCTAATACATTGCAACTTAAAAGTGCACGATAATTTCTGAATCTAAAGCATTATATCAGCAAGATCGGTCCAATTTGGATGTTTTGATGCACTGGTCTGGGTCTAGGTTAAGTTTAAGGTATTATAACCTACCAGTGGCTTTTGTTGGGTTCACTTCAGCCCTACGCAACTTAACCTGACATCGAGGCATCAACCCAAGTTTGCCACTTCTATGTTTGTTTGTCATTATCAAGTTCTGATGTATTTAGGTTATGTTTCAAAAGTTTTGTCTTAGCCATGTTAGATAAACAAAAACCACAGCTGAGATATCGAGCGAGCAGAAAACTAGATAAGTTTCAGCAAATTGTTCCCTTTAACAATAGTTGTATATGAAAGTACTCAGCAAAGGCTAGCGTAAGGTGAACTGTTGAACTTTGAGTTTCATTACACTTAGAAAACAATTATATAGGGTGAACAGGTGAAATCATAATTAATTCGTAGAACTTCATCAAGAGCCTTGCTTTCTAGTTCATGTCTTAAATCTTTCTATATGCTGATAGAAAATGTTAGTAAGGTGAACTGTTGAACTTTGAGTTTCATTACACTTAGAAAACAATTATATAGGGTGAACAGGTGAAATCATAATTAATTCGTAGAACTTCATCAAGAGCCTTGCTTTCTAGTTCATGTCTTAAATCTTTCTATATGCTGATAGAAAATGTTATCCAGTGGCGACTTTGGCTGAATTGTTGTGTTAGGAGTTCTCTACATTGTGTATTATTAGTGTGGATGGATTCAGATGTCCAGATACTCAGATAGTCAGACCAACTGTGATCTGGAACAAAATTTGATACAAATAGCAAGCTGGCACAGAAATCAGTAAATAATATATTTGTTTCTCATCAGGAGTTTTATTGTATAATAAGGTAAATCATTTTTGCTGAATTCTGTGATACTTTATTTTTTGATGTTTTGTAGTTCTATTTCTTTGATGAACACTTTGACATGGGGTTGCATAAAATACAAGCAAGTGAATAATGATTTTGCCACAGTTATTTGGATTTATTTTAGTAGTCATTTGATAATTGACATCGCTTGATATATAGCATATTGAGATGATCTGTAGACCTTTAATTATTGACTAATTGTTTGATATATTGCAAACTGATAATGATATGTAAATATGGTTTGTTAAGTTATCTATGTTTGTTACAAAATTTTCTTTTATATCTGAGTTTGAGAGAATAATTTATCAAATTGATTATGAAAATAAGAAATAAGCTTAACCTAGTGCTTGTTTGTCCACAGTGCAACATTAATATTTGAAACTTTGAAGTGTTTTGGATTAGAGTATTCAGATAAGATTCTTTATGTATGTTGAAGGTTGATCACAAAATGATATTTTCATGTGGCTTGACTTTTGCACAGGAACATATACATTTGACACTGTCATCATTGAGGTAGCCTTCCAATTAGACAATTCACTCTAGTACAAGGTTATATAATGTCATCTCTATTATCGTAAGTTTACATCAGTAGAATTAGTTATCTTGTCTGAACCTAATTAGGTTGACAACTATACTTCAAAAAATAATTTTCTCATCTGAAGATAATATCTATAGTGAGATATTAAACAAGAATGAAAAAATGAAGACAACATGAAATGCTTGAGCAATTTAGCCAGAAGGATTATTCTTAGAAAGATGTAACAGGCAAAATCACCTCCTTTCCTCATTAACCAACATTCAATATCAGGTTGGATGTTTTATGCGTAACGCAAAACTCTTTATAAGAGACTAAACTAGCAACAAATAGATGAATGAAACTTTTCCTTCTTAAGTTGGCTTCAGACATCTTTGAGTCTCTTTAAGACTTTTCTAGATAGCTTCTAGGTAATATCAAGTAGAGGCCTTATATTTCCTACAGTTTTTCACTAAAAAATAAAAAATAATCTTGCTGCTTATGGAAATATTATATTAATGTAATTGGTTAATCTTTGAGCTTCTGCCAAATGTGACTTTATGTTGGTATTCTTAGTATCTTGCAATATTTTTCCAGCCCTTTTAAGTCCAAACTCATTAGAATTACACATAATTATACTTTCTACTAGATATTCCACTGAGCTAATAGGAAAATTTAGATAGTTAGAAATGAAAGATGGATCTGGAACGAAAAATATATCTGGATCTTGACTTTGATAGCACTGGTTACTGATTTTTCCTCTGGGTTTAAGCTATTTGTACCACTTTCTGAATAAGAAAAGTTGAATACTCAACTTTTTAAGACCCATCGAACTAGCATGTGTCAATTGGTATTTATCGCTTTGTCAAGGACCATTATTGAATAAGGTTTTAATGATCAATCTGACTGGTACATGCTGATTGCTTTTTATTAGTCCAACCAATGACTGGTTCTGAACCATATGGCCCATCTTGTATGTTCATATATATTCTATTATTTTTCTGTGCATGCTTAATTAAATTTTCTTAATTCCATTCTTGAAGTTCAAGGTTGGTATCTGGGTCATGACTCATAAAATTGAGAGGGTAGTTTTCAGGACAATACTTAGTAGATATTCTTGAACTGGACAGGCTGGAATGTGATATCATTCCCAACAATAGAGGTTTTACTTTCTAATAATAGTGAATAATGATGTTTCAGATTTTATATTCATCTACTCAACATGTTTTCTGATAATAGGTAATATCTTCTATCAAAAATCTTGCCCCATTTGGCTAAAACAAAACGGAGGGAGATACAACGATAACATTTTTCTGATAAAATAAAAAAATTACAAAGCTATCATTCTTGTTGTCGTTTTAGGCCTAATGCTTCATGAAAATGACACCTCCTTTACTGCAGTATCATAATAGATTATAGAATATCTAGTTAGAAATTTAGAGATCTAAGAATAACTTATTTTTCTATGAAAAATACAGTGCTTTTTCTTTCACATGGCCTCAGTCTCTCTGACACTTTCATTCCTTTGATTTTTCATTTTTTCACATGTAGAAACCTTTGCGATTGTTTTTCTTGACTAGTTCCCTTTTTTGTTGTAAATTGATTGTTACACGTATTTGCAAACACATTATTTGCTGATGATAGTATAGGCATATTATTTCACGTAAGAGATTTATTACTTCTCGAGGTAAGGGATAGAATCACGTATCTAGTATTCTATTATATATGCTTGTTTTGGTGTTTAGTTTGTACCTTTGCGTGCGACCTGTGATTTCTACTGGTGATCCTTTCGCAAAGCATGCTTGATATTCATGTTGCCTCTGTTATTCTGTTTTCTCATTTTTGATGACTCGTTCTAAGAGTAGTCTATTACTATTTCAACAATTTATGAAGCATAATATTGTAGGTTTGGTAATAGAGCTACTTGATATGTTGTAGGTTTGGTAACATTGCTTATTCGTAGGTTTGGTAATAGAACTACTCTTAGAGCATCACATTTAGTCAAAAGGCTGTTTACGTATAATTTTTTAACATGAGTAATATTCTTGAACATGGTGGATCAGATTTGTTGTAGAAAAAAAACATTTTAATTCAGCCTGGTATAATTGTAGAAAAAAAACATATTTTATGTTGTCACCAATCTTATAAATATTTGTTTGGACGATGGTACCATCTAGCTCTTCTCTCCAGTGGTACCACCTGAAATGACGATGGTAACATGAGAAACGATTTGATAGAGGTGATGGTGAAGGTGGTAGAAAGAGGGAGGACAAGGGAGGAGAAGGGTAACGTGACGGAGAAGAGGGAGAGAGGTGAGGGATAGTGGGAGCTCTCTCTCCTCCCCACCTCCCTCTCTTCCGGTTCTTCTCTCTCTCCTCCCATGTACATAGTAATTTTAATATTTTTTATAATTATGATATGTAAAACGTCTGCATAACATATTCAAAAGTTACACATCATCGTCCATATGGGTTCACTCTATGACCATGATAATCAAATATAAAAAGAACACAATGAATCTAAAGAGAATTGTAACACTACGTCCCACTCATAATTAAAATAGAATATCTATTTAATTATTTTATAAACTAATTTACTAAGTAAAATGATAGATTTTTTTTTTTGTATATAATGATTTTGATACTTGTAGATAATTATAATCTCTAACGATATGAAAAGCACACATACCTTATACTTTTATTTAGAACCATCGATAAAAAAAATTTAATGATCCTATGACTTTTTTAATAAACAAACATAATCCTTTAATTTATGTTGAAATAATTTAAAATATAAAAAACATAGTAAATTTATGAACTTTTACTTCTCATATCATAAAGTTTTATGACGTTAACTTAATTTGTACTTTCTAGCATCAACATTTCACACTATAAATCAGCTGAGCATAAATTTGATTCACTATAAAACAGTGATATTCATAATATATTAAAAAAATATTTCAAATGATATAATTGTCATTTTAACATATTTCGAATTATGATAAAAAAATATATATTTTATATATGATGATACTTATAAAAAACATCATAAAACTTAATTAAAAACTTTTGATTTATAACTTAATTAAAACTAAGAATACTCGTACCAATATTTTGTAAAACATTAATAAGAATATTTTTGAAAAATATATACTTCAACTTTAGTACACTAGTTATTTAATATGCGTCAGTTTCAGGCATTACACCCTTTCCTCTCCCTCCTTTCCTCCTATCTTTTTCTTTTGCCTTCCTCTTCCTTGGCACCTTGGCCTTTCTCGCCCCCCTCAATCTCTTTTGCTTTTTAGGCTTACCATACATACTCCACCTCCTCATTCTCTCTCCTCAACCTGGCCCTACTTTCGCCTTCCTCTCCCACCTCAGCCTCATTCTGTCTTCCTTCTCTTCTCTCTCTCTCTCTCTCTCTCTCTCTCTCTCTCTTTTGCTTCTCACCTTACTTCTTTGCCTTGGTCGCTCCCTCAGTTCGTAAGCATCAGTTCGTAAGTTTAATTTATATTCCATACTTTTTGCACATGAGAACTTGGATTGCATACATCTGGATACCTCATGAAGCAATTCCAACATATGCTCCAATTCAAGATGGGGAAGGCAAAAGACAGGCAACCCTCACATAGAACAAAAGAGTGAAAGGTTGTCCCCTTACCATGACTGCCAACTCTATTTCCGAAGGGATGGCCAACCTTGGTACTGGGTTTCGCCCACACTTACCCAATGTCAACCACCTTTTGGTCCAACTAAACAAGGATGTGGCCACCTAGGCTGCCAAAAGCAGAGTTAAAAGTGAATCATGAGCAATGGATAGACAGATATCAGTTTGGTAAGCTTAATATCTGTCAGTGATGATAAGCCTAAAAAGGCATGTTTAGCTACTTGATGCTTTATTTCTAGCATGTTGTTTAGCTACTTGATGCTTTATTTCTAGCATTATTACTATTTTTACCTTAATTTAGTTCTTAGTTAATAGACAGAGGATATTCACTTCCTAGAAGAAAACTCTATTTAGCTATTGAAGTTGTTATTGAATTTAAATCCACAGTCCAATCAATAAATTAACAGGACGTTAATAAATAATGTAATTGTGAAGAAAGTGTTGTAGCTCACTATGTTGCATAATTGCTTTTATCTTTTTCCCATAGGGTGATTGTGATATTTCATCAAGCTGCAAATGAGAATAACTTGTCGTATAGAACATGATAAATCCAATTAGCAAAACCAACTTAAGATAGTTTTAACAATTATCATATAACATGATTGTTCAGTCTATAATGTCTTCAAGCTTTACAACCATAATCAACTACATTTTTTTAGACCCAGTAAATTAAATTTCATTATCAAAGAAGTTTAGTTAACAATTCAGTTGATATTGTATTTGAAAGCCAAGACTCAAACCAGCAACAATCTTGCATGTCCATCATCGTGGAAATGGCGTCATACTCGATCAGCATGATCATAAAAAAAATGGTAAAACCCACGCTCGTTTGCAAAGAAACTTTGAACTCAGTACATACACAAACAAAGCCTGAGCGGGAAAAGGATGCAATAGAACTTTAATGTTGTTGAGAACTAATCACATGGAACCATAAATAAGGTCTACTATCGTTGAAATGTTGAATGCAAAAATTATACAAAGTTCAGTTACCTGGTAAACCCATAAATTAAAGATCCGCTATTGTGATTTGTAACTATTGAATCAGGTGTAAGTTCCAAACTTGAGGAAATAAATATATATATATTTCTAATAGCTCAGATGCCAAATTAAACACACAAAGCAACATAACCAATGACCAAGACACTTACCGCACGTGTGCTTTGCAGCTCAAGTCTTTGGTTTCACAACCTCACGATTTGCTACGACCAGGAGTGTCTGACTAAGTTACATCCATTGATCTGAACAGTAGAGAATAAGCTGTAAAATAAAGCTGATGAGATTATGTCCACTATCTTTTTGTTTATGATAAGAATAAACAAAAAGATGAACATCCAACTAGAAGATACACCAATTCTCTAAGCACCAAAAAAAAAAAAAGATTAATGTCAAAATGTAAGAGTTTCTATATATCAAATGTAACCTGCACCGGTGTTATCCTGGTGCATGGATATAATTCAAATGAATGTTGGTGCTGCACGCATGAGACTTCAATTACACAACCAAACCGTTTAAGAGTCTGCAAGGGACAAGCCAGATAAAAACTTTAATGCCTATCCTACCACCCTGAATGTCACAATATCTTATATATTGAATTTCAATGGGCCAAGTTGAAATTCAATAAAGGTTTTTGCAAAGGTTATTATGGTCAATTATGAAAATAACTGCAATAAAAACAAAAAAATGAACATGTGATGATATTAGTTGAAGAAAGATGTTAGGAAATCAAGAATAGTGTTTTAGTTTGCATGAGAAAGAATCTAAAAATGATTTATAGATGAAAGTGACTTGGGAAGCACAACCTGGAATTAAGCAGTTGGTGTTCCTTTGTGAGTGTTGTTCCCTTGCCACAATCCAAAACCAAAAACAGCTAATGCAAAACCACCGCTACGTTCTATTTCAAATAGAAAGAAGACAAACAAGAACGCAATAACAGAATAGGTATTCCCTACTTTTCTAACCGAGAATCTCAATCCAGTGTCACCACCATAACAACATAAACTGCATGTAGATTTTATGTCCACCATAAATTACATCTTCATACGTTAGCAAAGAATAGATTTTTGCCTGTGATAACGCAACTCTGTATTTGAGGCTTGTTTATGCCCAAATGTGGCAGCTCAGTTGGAATAACTTCAAACAATATTCCACAGGCACTAATCCTCCAAAGTATAAAACTACATCGAGCTAGATCCTGTTTTTCTAGCCAAACTACTTCGAACATGCTCACTTATAAGGTTTCCAATTTAGAGATCAGCCTCCTACTACGTTATATAGTTTGTATCAAAAGAAAAACTCAACTCAACCAGCCAGATAATGCTAGTTTCTACAACATAATGTATCAAATAAGATGGATACATTCATCTGGCAACAACTACAAAGACTTAACATCCATCAATAAAAGTTGATTATGTAAGACGTACTTGAGCCATCGTCTTGAAAAAATTCTAACTAACAAAGACAGCAAGAAACAGCTTCTTGCATGCAACTGAAATAAAAAAAGTGAACCTTGTTGCCTATATGCAAGACGAGAAATGTAATCAAAATATCAAACTCATCTAGCATCAAATTACTCATGTTTGCACAAGTTATACCTGTTTCTCAGCAACACTGTTGTTGAAGCCACCAGGGTCCGTCCGTTTCTGGAGAAGAAATAAAATGGCTAAATTGATTTTCTTACACAAGTATAAAAATCCAGTTGTAGTCAAAATAAAGTCTAAATATGGTGTACATCTGCCTAATAGCATTGCAGATAAATCTGGTGGTTGGAACGTGAAGGATCAGAAAACAAGTGAATGATCTGTTGGAGGTGGCATAATCTTTTAAGTACAAAACATAATACATCAACCGACATAGCATAACCAGGCTAAAAACGCTTAAATGTGAACAACCTTCCAGGGAGTCGGGATAAATTTGAACTTCAGATCTCACAAATGGACCAATCTATGGACTGGTTGCAAAGCAGCCCTAACTAACGGACGTATGATTCCCATTCTCTGATTCTCCACAGGTCTAAGTCCCTTGTGCAATTTCGGCATCCAAGAAAGTGAAAAAGCAACAGGTTTCCCGATTTAACTTGGGCAAGGAAAAAAAGAACATCATGATTGATGAAGCAAAAGGTTTAATTCTTTTACTAGGGAAAGAAACCAGCAGGGATCCCAAACACACACTTCGTTCATGAACTCTGCGATTCCTACTGGTGGTTGCGGATCTTGGATCTTGATTTCGGTGCTGAGTTCATGAAAGCACCGAAATCAAGAGCCATGATCCGCGACCACCAACGAAAGAAGCATCGATCCAACCTTCGAGAACCCTAATGAGCTTCCTCCCGTATCACATTTGCAGGCACGCATCAAGGAACCGACCATAGGAACAAAGAACAAAAGAGTAAAGGAGCTCAGATTCGTACGAACCCCCGCCACTCTGCTCGCTCTGGGGGAACTCCTTCTGGAGCACGCGGTCGATCATGTCGGCGAAGGTGCCCTCCTTAGCCGATCCCTTGCGCGACTCCGTCGCTTTGGCCGCCTCCGAGTCCCCGGCCTCAGCCAAGTAGGCGAGCCCGAAGAAGACGGCGACGAACAAGAACGAAAAGAGGAGCGATCCGGTGCCGAGGAGGAGGGGGAAACAGCGGATCGGCTTTCACCGCGATCCCCGTAAACTAACACGAAGCGGAACCAGAAGCGGAAGCGAGGGAGAAGAGAGAGACCGGGGGATCCGTTTCGTTTCCTGTGATATGGGCGGGAACACCGGAAAGCGGAGCTTTATGAGGGTGGGTAAAGCATTGGACGACCGGGCGCACGATTCCACCTGGGATCGGACGGTTGTGTTTGCCCGATGGAATGTGATGGTCGGTCGTGGACTGCTTCATGAGAGATCGCAGCCGACGCTTTCAAATTGGAAGTCTTTATTTAATTACCACCGACTCACGTACGACGCTGAGGGAGTCCGTAGCACCTCACAAACCCTTCCAGCACGAATCTTAATGGTGTCGATCAAGTGTCTGACGCGTCCGAGAGATCTGGGTCCGAGGCCGGGAGTGTTGGCGAGGGTTCGATGTAGCTTATAAAATGTTGCATCACATACTTGAGTAGAGTTTACATTCAGGCTGGTCTTTGCAGAATATAACGGAAGTCTATCAAGACACGATCGACTCCACACCTGAAACTAATTGGGAAGCACAACCTAGCATTGAGCAGTTGGCGTCTGTTATTCCCTTCCCAACTGAACCAAAACACTTCTATTACTAAGCCTTCCGGTACATTCTTTTACACCAGACAAAGAAACGAGAAAACAGAAGACTTATCCTCTACTTCACCATCGAGAATTCGAGCAAACATAGAATGTCTCAATTTATATCGCCTTCCAACCTCTCCCTCTCTCTCTCTCTCTATTTATATTCCCTCGGAGCAAAACCAAGAACCAAAACCTTCCAACCCAAGAACAAGTATCGAGACCCTACTTCCCGATATCACGATGATTCGTTTCTTCCATCGGTTCCAGAAAACATAAAAGAAAAGGAAGAAAAGAACATGACATCCACAACATACGATGTCATGTTCGACTGAAACCATGAACCCAGAAGCGAAAACCCTCTATTTAGCGTCACCAAAAGAAACAAACCGCAAACATTTCTTGAAATTAGCAGGCTCAAGAACCAAGAATCCTTGGCGAAATCCTAAAGCGAAGAAACAACGAAACGTAGAAGACTAGAATCACAAGAAACGCCAAGAATCCAAGCGATCGACGAAGAGGGTAGGGTGGAGAAGGAGATAGGCAAACCGGAAAGAGAACAAGGGCGAAGGGAGGTCGTGGCTGGTGAACCAACTACAGATCAGCGGGATCGGAACCTACCACCGTAGGTAGTCCTCGTCCTCCTTCGTCGGCAGTCGCGATGCCACTTTCTTCCTCCACCCTCCGCTCGGCTTATATTTCCCGCCCCTCCACCTGAGGAATTGCTTTGTGTTTGAATTGGGGAAGGCGGTGCTAACCCATTTGTAAGTTAGGAGGAGACACAAGTCACATGTGCCTTCCGCTAAAAACCTACACATTGTAACGTCCGAACCGATATTTACTATGACATGTAAAATAAAAACCCGTTTTGTAAGCGCGTTACTCTAATATTTGCGATCATATTCAAATCAAGAATTGAATTTATGTGATCTTAAAGTGTATATATATATATATATATATCATTTTTCCTCCGATTACGTTGATGAACTCAATAGATACAGCAAATACACATCATAAGTTTGTGGCTTTGGTCGGAGCCGGTGGGACAATAATCCATGACTGATAAAAAAAAAAAAAAAACATTACAGCTCCTCGCTCTTTTTTTGGTCATATCAACGTCCACTTTGCTCTGCACCACTCACACTCTCCATCTCATCCTCCGATTCCACCACTGCTTTTGTTTTGTCCGTTCCTTTTACAAAAGAAACCAATAACATGAACTGATGCAAGGATGCTTCAACGTCATCTCACGTAAGCTTTCATTTGTTCTCTCCCGCAGTCCTTTCTTCGCCCGACACGGCAACTTGACATTATGCTAAATAATTCATTCGTGTGAACATAATAAATCCATATTACTAAATATTTGAAGAATTATTTATTTTTTTAATATGATATCAAAGCTTGATGAATAAATAAAATTCGGAAATATCAAATTGAAATTTGATTAAGATACACCTTAATAGATGATCCTAACTATAAATTGTTTATTTAGATCTCATCCTTCCTAGTGTGTTTACCTTTATGCTGGCTCCCATCCTTCCACGGTATTCTTCTCAATAATTCATATAAAAAAGGGAAAAAAATCACAACATAGCGTGATTAATAGTTGCACTCGTTAGACAGAGTAAAATATGTCCTTCTCTCGTTCTCCATTTTAATTTCACCCCTTCCCTTCCCTTCCCATCGGGCTCGTCGTCTACTCACCGTTCTACCCTCCGTGAAATTGGTCGCACGAGGTTTCTATCAACCACAGGGCGGTTACGCAAGCGAGTAAGGAGTTAAAAACATTCATTGACGGTCGCCAGAACGAGCGGGGCAAATGGAGATAATATTACAATATTGACCTCGGCGGCCTATGGGGCGAGTCAGGCGCCAGCCTCTCGAAGGCGCGGCACGAGGCGGCCGCCGAGGTGGAGCGCCACGAGCCCCTCGAAGCCGCCGACGGCCGCGCCGCCGATGAAGAGCGCGGGCAGAGCCGCTGGCCCCGCCTCCCCGTCCTCCAGCACGATCACCGTCGCGTGCGTCCCCACCACCGCCAGCAGCCGCAGGATCACGTCGCACGTGTAGCATCCCCGCCGGGTGAACACAACCACCGGGCTCTCCCTTATCATCCGCTCCATCCTCCTCTCCGGCGCCTCGTCCCCATCGATCGTTAGCGCCCCCTGCATCGAGCTCGCTGATACTTGACGAAGAGGGACGAGAAGTTGCGTTTATATCATCAGAGACAAGCAAGGCAAAATTATATGAGGCGGAGGCGACGGTGGCGTCGGGGTCACATGGGAGGTGACATCACACGACGGTGACGGGATAGGGGTGGGGGAAACCGATGGCGTCACCGACCCACCACGCGCCACAGATGTTCTTTGGTACAAAGGGAGGGGCATCGCTGACGTCACTGTCCCCCGCCCCGAAACGTGCCATGCAACGAGCTACACGTGCGCGTGGATTATCACGTCAGCCATGAAGGTGGACATGGGTCCGTTGCTCTCACCACAAGGCAAGGTAGAGGGGACGGGTGAGGAGCTTAACGGGGCAACCCGCAAAGGAGGACGAAAGGAAGGAATGGATTCCTGCCGAATTGTTACTTTCTTCGTCAAATCTCCACTATTAACAATGACTTCGGGGGGGGTGATAAGGCGGGGCGAAACGAGATTGGCTGCTTTCTTACTTACCGTGGTTCGAACGGATGACGTATGTATTCTTGCATTAGTGGATGCGGGTAAAGACTTCAAAAAGGAAGTGTCTGCCATGAACTCCCCGAACACCGCTGCAAAACCCCAACCCATCCCTCCCCGTTGGAATAGGCAATCTAAAATCGTATTGTCCACTTAAAAGGACACGCGTCGCTCTATTTACGCAAAATTACATATATGTGTATATATTAAATACATTATTGGATCGAAGACGAGAATCCACTAAATTTTTAACTTTACCTTACATTCTATCTAGGCTCTTATAAATTATTCTACTTACTCTTTGTATTATTAAGATCGATAAATATTTTGATATGTCCGAAGTCAATATTCTATGATGACAAAGAATGAGAATGAATGAAAATTTTAAATTTTAGAATTGATTTTTTATAAATATTTTATATATCTCTATGATTTTTAAAGAGTAAGTTGTAAGAAATATTTGATGTATTATTGGGTTTTTCACTGTGGCATCTGAAAGGATACTTTAAGATTCTATAGAAGGTAAAGGGAAAAATATATAAATTCCTGGTTTCGTATATAATTTTTGACTTGGTGAGAATAATTTAAGAATCTTATAATTAATCTTGAATTTTATTTTCTCCATGAAATTGTTGAACCATATTAATCTTTTTTTTTATTTTTTTATATTTTCTACATTTATTAATCTTTAGTTTTTTTTTTTAATTTTGAGTAATTCTCTCTTCCAAAGCAAAAAAGATTCGGTGATTAAATATTCAATAAAGATTTGAGTGAGCTTGAAGTAAAAATATTTTTTAAAAATAATATAAAAATAAATAAAATATACATGAAAGATTATTAAGATTAGCAACAATCTTAATAATGCTATTTATAGTAGTAGAAATGCAACAATTTGATGTCAAGAAATCATAGTTTGATGCCAATAATTTGGGTGTTTGGTTCTATAAATATCAAAGGAATCTCAATTTGACGCCAAGAAACGTCAAGCACTCCACCTTTTTAATCCTCAAATAATGTTGATATTTGTAGCAGAAATGACATTGAACTGTAGCCCCACCTCGGTCCTCGATCTGATTGGCCTAAACAGCATGGTTAAAGTATGCGTGGCAATTCATTAAAGTTATCTGCAAATTAATTTCACCTCGATCTTTACCGTTTTCGTTGCAAGTACTGTATACAAATCTTTAAGTCAATTTTGATGTGTACCGTCCGTATCGGGCGGTACGTACCGGTCTGACAGATTATCGATACGTGAATCGCTCGGTATCGGGTGGTACAACCGGTATAGTGCTATAGTGTATTGTACCAGTGCACTGTAGTACTATAACAGTGTAAACAGTATTCAGATCGAAACTTTGATACGATACGATTTTACAAACCTTACTTTAAACGCTCAGCGACAATCAGCATTTAATATAATTGCAGACCGCCAACAAGCAGCGACATCTTTTAAACTGGCGACTCATAATGACTTGAAATGACAAAGTACTGCAGTTGGAGAGAAAGGAAGCACACAAGAAAACAGCTGATGCAGTCCCTTTGACTGACAAAACAGTGGAAACAGGCACTTGCAGCAAAGCCCGAACTAGTTTCTGGAGGCATAATTAATCATCGCGGATTCCAGGAGAATCCTCAGCCAAAAGCATTGCTGCAGATTGCGTTTACGAACATAGAGAACACAACAGCAGCTACACACCCAAAAAAAAAATCCCAGAATGATCAGCTTTCTCAGTAACCGAAGGAGAAACAAAAAGAATAGTGAAGCAAACGAAGAGGACATCGATATTTGATCTTGTGAAGAACATCTAATGATTTCATCGACACTTTCTAACTATGTGCTGCATGCCCAACACATTTACAAAAGCACGTAAAAGTGATACACGAGCATTGAGTTGCTCCACCATGCCCTTCACCTCCTCCTACATAGAGGTCCCGCCGATCTAGTAGGACGATGAAACCATTTTCCCTGCTTCGGCCGTCTCCCCATTGCTTCAGCGAGGACGGCCGGGCGTCTCGGCCACACCGTGGCCGGCCAATTGCATGCGCTCTCTTCCTCAACCGTCCATCCCATCTTCTTCTCATCTCAACCGTCCATATCCTGGCGAGACGGTGTGCTGACGCGTGGATTCCGGTGGAGTTCCCGGAATCGTGCGGCAATTCGCCCATATCCTTGTAGACGGCGAGTCGTCCCGTCTTCAATCACCGCCGTCGATCAGATCACCTTGACGGAATCGTGCGGCACGGGCTCGCGCGCTCTCCCTGCAATGAGACTGACTGTCCCGGACATTCTCAGACCGGCGAAAGCGACGCGGCGTACCATAAGATTTGGTTGGACCGTCCTAGCCTCACACGTGTCCTGCCAAACTCCCACTCACCGGATGTCTCCATCGCATGGTCCACAACATGGGAACAAATGGCGATAGCCACGTCATCATCGTCACAAATTGATGCGATGGGCTCTGTGGTTTGACAAGGACGGTTAACTCGGACTCGGATGCTTGGGCGCATCGTTCCGAGTTCAACGGATGAAAACTTTGATTCTAATTTGTACTTCGTATCGAGAGCACTCGTCGACAGGCGGCGACCTAAAGCGACTCCGTGATTGAGTGCGATCATAAAGAGGCCAACGAAGAGCGGAAAACTCCTCAACCTCATCGACTGACGAGCAGAAGATTTCTTTCCCCCTCCTTTAACGTGGTCCGAGTCAACCAATCTGCCACCATGCTTGTCGACATCACGTATTAGCGCAACTAATTCTGACCTTCCGAGAGTCAACGGCGTACTCGGGCAAGGTCTTTCACCGACGTTGGCTTCAGTCAACCTCTAATTCTCCGTCGTCTGTACGGAGCCGAGCTGTTCCTCCCTACCAAAATAGTGGAAAACGATGACATCGACAGGACCGGAGAACCTCGTCGACAGGCAACTCCAGAGAGAGCCCCTTCGCCGCGTGGTGTGACAAGCTGTCTTCTTGGTCATTCGTTGGAACGGACCGTTTCGTCCTCAGACGGGGAGACCACCAGCCGCACGTTTAATGCTACCTCGAGTGATGTCTGCGTTGAAAATGAGGCGTACGCGAAGAGTAGTTCCAGCATTCTATTCGAGTGCGTGGCTGACGCTAGATTTATGTTACAGAATGTAACTCCGTATTCATCCCCTAATTCCCGTACTCTAAATTGATCCTCAAGATAAATATTACGATCCCTCTTATTCCCTCGTCAAAGTTGGTCAAACCTGATGTGATCGGACCAATTCAGAGTTATTGGCATCTTTAGGCTCTACCAACGTCCATCGGAAGCGGTTGGTACGGTGTACCTGGGGGGGGGGGCAAATGAGTAATTTAGGTATTAACTGGTAGAGACGCGGCGGGTCCGTGTTAATCTAAATATGTCTCTTCTCAACAGCACAGGGATTTCACGAACTATGTTTGACTTCCTCAAATAATGACATCAAATTGCTTTGACAACCAAACCCGAAGAAGCCCTCTCTAACTGTGAAGTTTGACCCTTTCCTCCTCTCTCTCCCTCCGCGTTCCCCTTCTGCATCAAAATCCTGGCTGCTCCCAACATTTCCCACCAAGAAACCTACCTCCGAGGACCCACCCCAGGCCCTCGTCCCCCTGCAGTCCACTGCATTTTCTGCAAGAATTCACCGTTTGGCTTTCCCTCGAAGGAGTTACTGTTCAAGGCTTCGAAGTCCGTCTTGTCCATTGCCTTCGTATTTTTCTGGGCGACTCGTTTCGTCCTTCCTGACGACATCGACATGCCCATCCACGACAGCATATAGGAATCGGTCAGCCGCCGGGTGGTTGTTCGCTTCCGGTTGCTTTGGTTTCTTGTCGCCCCCTCTTGATCGAGCGCTTCTTCTCCTCATTTCCAGGGTTGCTCCCATTCTCTTCTCGGATTCAGAGGTAACATGGAAGAAACCTTTTCTCACGCTAAAAGTTCGATTTTTAGGTCTCCCTGTTATCCAATTTTATTACTATCGGTTGTGTCATTGGTGTTTCTAATCCCGTGTGCTACGGGGTTGTTTATGGTGCATTGATTTGATTCTGCTGTAATTTGATTTCCGGTGCGTTGCAAAGTGATAAACATTGTTAGGTCGATTGAGTTACCGCTGTAATTTCAATTGCCTCTTTTCTGAAGAAGATAGAACGAGCTTTCTTTTTGCAATTGATGGAAACGCAATTGCACTAAATTAATCTCGATTAGGACGAGAACTTGGTTTCTCTTGTTTTCATCAGGACCATACTTTTGTTGCTCACACCCCCTTTTCCGCGCCGTGCATTTCAGCATTTAGAGAACGATTTGAAAATTTTTTTACCTGCATCCGAGAAGTATGTTGTCATGTTTCTATCAATGCCTTCACCTCAATCAATCAACATTCAACCATGGAAATCAATTACTTCGTTGCAGCTGACACCGGTGCATTTTGGCTATGTATGGCAGGAGACATTTTTTGCAATTTCTAAATCGAAGACTTGAAGTTACCTTGATGGGCTTATTTGTTTCGTTGCTCTGGTTCACCTGGATCGAACTCATGAGAAGCAAGATTTTTGATTTGGCAGAGGAGGTTGAGAATGTTAGATCGTTGAGTTCGATGGAGAAGGATGTCAAGCGGATCCCAGGATCAAACAGCTGCAAACAAAATGAGTCAGAGACCAACGCTAAATTGAGTTCTTCCTTGAAAGAATCATTGAGCTTCAAAAATTGGTGCCAGGACCAAACCAAGCTGGAAACTAATGTTTCACCCAAGAATCAGCATAGGGAAGATGTTAAAACGGAACCTTATTCTGCAGATCACATTGGCAATGATGCAGATCTCAAGTTGAACCCAGAAAATTGTCTCTTGGAGTCCCTAAGGCTTATAAAAGACCTCGATGCAGCGGCTGTTAAGTTGCAAAAGGTGTACAAAAGTTATCGGACACGAAGAAATTTGGCAGATTGTGCAGTTGTTGTTGAGGAATTATGGTTAGTTTGTATAAAAAGGCTTGTGTTGGTATTGGTGGTACCAGTTCATTAAGTTTTCTCTGATCATCTTTTGTTCGTTGTCTTTTGGTTACAGGTGGAAGGCATTCGATTTTGCCTCACTCAAGCACAGCTCAATATCTTTTTTCGGTGGCACGAAGCCGGAGACAGCAGCGTCACGCTGGGCAAGGGCACTAACGAGGGCGGCCAAGGTAGTCCGATCACTAGTGTTTTGTTTTTATAGTTCTGATATGCAGATGCACCATAGTATCACTCTCAAGCTTCTTCCCGAATGGAATTATGTGATTCATTTTTTCTATCTTTTTGTAGGTTGGTAAGGGTTTGTCCAAGAATAACAAGGCACAAAAGCTGGCACTTCAACACTGGCTTGAAGCTGTATGTTAATTTTCTTTACTTACCTGCTGTGAATGATTCTATTAAACATATAGGGGAGGGGGGAAGGTCAAGACAATTTTTACAAAATTAATTTTTTTTTTTTTTTTGTGAAATAAATGAAAATTAAATCCAGTACTTTCTCAGTGATAGTCAAATCCCTAGAAGGGCATCTAGTGGGACGAACTCTTGTGGTGCAAATGAATTATCTAGCCATGATAGTGCAATGAATAACCGGTATTGTCTTCGCTTTCAGATCGACCCGCGCCATCGATACGGGCACAATTTGCATCTTTATTATGACGAATGGTTCATAAGCGAGAGCAAGCAACCGTTTTTCTACTGGTAACTATGTTCACTTACATCGATACATCTTCATTTTTCTCCTCTTATTAGATTAGTTTTAGCTTAATTTGGTCCTGATCTTCTTTTTGGGTGGAAAATTCAAGGTTGGACATTGGTGACGGCAAAGAAGTGAATCTTGCAAAGTGTCCTAGAAACAAACTTCAGCAGGAATGTGTTAACTATCTTGGACCGGTACGTCGCTTGCTGATTAAATGACCTTAGATCGTCGAATTTGAAACTCTGAACCTTCGTCAATTCATATCTGTCATTTTTGTTCAGAAAGAAAGGCAGGCTTATGAGGTCATTTTGGAGTCTGGAAAATTTGTATACAAGCAAAGCGGAACGTTTGTGGACACTACCGAAGGTTCAAAATGGATATTTGTTCTCAGCACAATCAGCACATTGTACGTGGGGCAGGTAAATTTCACATCCCTGGTTTTGGATTTTTCTTTTTTAATATAATCTATGAAACACATAAACTTCTATTCATAATTACAAAAAGTTGCCATGTTTCACATTAGTTCTTCTGTATCTGTCAGCAGCTATGTAACTTACCAGGATATATTCTTTAGTTATCATGCTTGGTAGTTTTAAGATCTTCCCTTGCTGTTTATTCTTTTTCAGACATCTAATTCTCCACTTCCATGTATGAGCAGAAAATGAAGGGGTCATTTCACCACTCGAGTTTTCTTGCTGGTGGAGCTACCATAGCTGCAGGAAGACTGATCGTGAAAGAGGGAATTCTGAAGGTGCTTATTAGCAAAAACCTCGATCGTTTAGTTAGTGACAACATGTTTTCCCTTGTCTTATTTCCTGTGGTTCCTTCCTGTAGGTTGTTTGGCCATACAGTGGACATTACCTCCCGACCGAAGAAAATTTCAAGGAATTCATCAGCTTTCTTCAAGACAACAATGTCGACCTCACTGATGTCCAGGTAATGTTGCCTTTCCTCATCGACTATTTACATAGCAAATGATAGGCGGTGTTTCTAGCCTCACAGGCAATAGAATTTCTTGAAAAGAAAACCTCTTTTAGATACACTGTTATGCATGACCAAGGGAGATGATTTTAAGAAGGTTCTCTTTAGATTCCTGGTAAAATGCATCCCACAAGATGACTGATGTATTGTCAAATAATGTTCAGAAATGTCCTGCCGGTGACGACGATGACTACCCTTCACTCAAGATGGACAGGAGTAACTCGATGACAGATATGGATAAGGGCACAGAGGTAGCAGAGGAATCTACATCACAAGAAGTAGGAAACCTGAGTGAAAACGAGGTAGAAGAGGGCCATCTATGTTCTTCGATACCTGAAGATAGTAATGTCGAGACCACTACTGGATCGGTCGATCACCACCATCAGAACTGGACAACTGGGGCTGGGCATCGCATTAGGTGCGTTCGCAAGTACCCCACGGATCTTCAGTTTAAGGCACTCGAGCAAGTTAACCTGTCACCAAGCTCCACGGCGCCCCCTGATGAACCGATCGTATCTCCCCGGCCAAACTCTGATATGAGGCTATCCCCCACGCTTGCTGGAATCAGCCTTCCTGCTCCCACGATCACACTTACTCTTCCTAAACACAGACGCCGCTGATCCATCAGCATGCCGGTACCATCATCTGCATTTTACAGCATGCAAAGCTTCAATCGACATGCACTCGAAGAGGGATGGAGGAGAGAAATGCTGGCCAACTAATTCTTTCTCTTTTTCTTTTTGGTTTCCTTGTATATTTGTTAACTGATCCGATTCATATCTCCTCTCTTTTTTTTTTTTTTTTCCCTCTTTTTTGGTTCCTCTCAAAATGAGGTTAATTTTTGTAAAGAGTCAATTCTTTTGTTTTGCACAACGATAAGGCGATAGAATTAATGTTGTGTAGAATTCTTTTTGAAGAGAATAAACTTCGTCAATTCTTTATCTTCCCTTCCAACATTTCTAATTCCTGATGAAAAAGTATGGTAAATCGACTCACCTCAAGTTGTTTTGTAGAACAAATTATGCAGTAATATATACAGAGAATAGGAGTCGTGCAGGCTCTGTATAAAAAAAACATGATCTTTCTTGCAGCTCTGTTCCACTGGCATCCAAACTGAGGAAGCCGATGCCATTCCAAATTCAATCAAGAATGCAAGTGCACCAAGAATAACGTCCGTAGTAGGATGCTGATACTGTGAGCTCTCCGGTTCATGTTACTGCTACCGGGCGCCTTCGTTTCTCTTCGTCACCGGCTGATCGGATCAAACCTCTCCGGCCTGGACACATCCGGCACCACAACCACTGTCATCGTTGATGTAGTCCCGGGGAGGTTTCGTTCAAGAATCCGAATCCGAATCCGATACCAAAAGCAGAAGCAGTTGCTCCGACATGAAACTCGACCCCTTTCCTTAATTAGAAGCAACCATATCGATGTGGATACAAGGAAAGGTCAACTATATGGTTATGGATTGCTACTACGGGTGGCTGTGCTTTCTCTTTTGACTTTCCTTTTCTAAGATGACCTTAATATAGTATATTTCAGTTTGATGAACCAACCAATTCTCCTACGACGACCACAAGGAGTGACCAACACCGGGATCGCATCTTCTTTCTCCTCTATCATCCACCAAATTCTACCGGTTTCGTTCGAGAGGAGAACAAGATGTTGGTTTTTTCTCTTTTCTTTGCCCTCGTGATGATCGTTGTTAACTCGATCGAACACTTGATGATCTGACATCCTGTCACCATCTGTGTGCTTGGAATAGAGAAGAAGCTTCTTCCGCGTCGTTCATTCATAACCAGCATGGGAAGAAGTATACCATTTCCTTTGGAAGCCCACACCTTGATCCACTCGGCCCTTTTCATCTCCCTCGTCGTTGCGTGGGTCGCAGCCGCCATGGTCGTCATCGTCTCGCTCTGCGCCGAGCGCAAGCCCCCGAGCGACCCTCCATCTGCATCCCCACCGTCACCACACAACGAATCCGTCGCAAAGCCCGCATCCGAAACCACCCCGACACCCACAGTCCAAGCGACGACAGAACAAGGAGAAGGAGAACCGCATCAGGAGGCGCAGGAGGAGCAAGTGACGGTGATCGAGATGACACCGGACGTCGCGACGCATGGCCCCATCCCTCCCAGTACTGTGCTGCCGGCGTCCGCCTCGAAGCGGAAAATGTCGTTAAGCTTCGGCAAGGGGCTCCCGGAGAAGATAAGGACCAGCAGGAGAGAACGGAGCGGGAACGGAGGAGGCGATTCGGAGGACTCGATATGGAAGAAAACAATCATCCTGGGCGAGAAGTGCAAGGTCTCGAGCGACGACGAGGAAGAGGAGGTGGCGGGAGAGAAGGGGAACCGGCAGAAACACTACCACCCGAGGACGCCGCGGTCGCGGCAGACGTCTCGAACCAACTCGTTCGCGTATCCGGACGAGACGCCGTCGTGACCTAGAGCGGAGCAGCAGTTGCCGGTGGCGATCCTTATGCGAAACGCGACCTCCAGGAATTAATCTACGACATGTGGCCACGATGATCAAACCGGTGAATTTTCTAAGCTACGTGCTTCCATATATATCTGATATATAAATATATATATATACACACATACATATATGTATATGTATATAAATAATATCAGATTTATTATAACATGGCAAGACATGGTTGATTGCTGGTGTAGTGTAGTTCCGCAGCCTTTCTTAATGGGGGAATCACTGGCCTGTGAATGCCTTCGCGAAGAACTTCTTTTTACTTTTTCTTTTCTTTCTTTCTTCATTTCGTGCTTAATTTGGTAGTGATTAATTACTCAGATTCTGAACTTTCATGTTAGAGGTTAATATAGATTATATCAATTCCTAATTGCTTGGGCTTTTGAGAGTTGTTGATCACCCAATTAAGATGTTTATTATGGTATTAAACTAGTTAGTGATTTCGGATCCTATAGTAATCCCTCCCTCTATTTCTAATTGACTCACATCTTGTGCTTGAGTTAAGATTCACATGATTAAATTGGAAAGCTTATTATTCATATTTTTTTTAAAATAATAATAATAATAATAATACTATTTTATTATTTATAATCCTATGATTACTAATTTTATTTCTTTTATCTTCTCCATGACTCTTCGTTTCATCCCGTTTATTACTGTTGTCGTTGTTGTCATTGTCACTGCTTGTCACCATCCCGTTTATTACTATTGTCGTTGTTGCCATTATCACTACTTGTCACCAAGATTGCTCATGTTGTTTGTTGTTATTGCCCCCTCGGTGTCATCCTTCGATGAGGTGGAAGAAGAAAAAGAATAAAAAATTAAGGAGAAAATAAATTAGAAAAAAAAATATTTATGTCAAATATAATTTAAAAAAAATAAAATAAGATTGTAAATAATAAAAATCAGGTTACAAATATTAATCTATTAAATCGGTGGTGCATGATCATTTTCGAAGACGAACGGTCGTGTACAGTATAATATAATGTTTTATCCAATTTTTTTTATTTTTTTAAGATAAATGATGAAAATGAAATTTGAGTCATAAACTAGCTTAAGTTAAATAATACCTTCAAAATTTACTATTGGTAAATATGTCACTTCATAAAGTTTTAATTTTTCATATATATCCCTCTAAATCCCCCCTAATGACATTATTGGACATGACTTCCATGAATTATGATTATCGCTGATTGTAAAAAAAATAAAAATTCAAATATCTAAAATAGTTTTTATTATTTCCATTAATTATTTGATCCATCATGTTTTCCTAGTACTTTCGAAGGGGATACTAAAATGCACAATGTCATCACGCTAATGATCAGCGGTTGTTGATTAACTAAAGTGATAAGTTTTCGTGCTTTACAGGGGATATATATTTACTTCAATATATGAGAGAAAATATAAAAAATATTTATTAAGCACATATACATATATGTGCTTTTTTGCCATTTATTCTATTATAACATTACACTGTGATAACGACTCTTTTTCGCGAACCCTACGCCCTTGACGTGGCAGCTACCTCCGCCTCGTCTTCCCCCTTTTATCCCACCGCAGTCTCCCTACCTGCTTGCCTCGACCGCTCGACGCCCTTCTCGTCCTCGGCACAGGCCACCGTTTCTGCCGCCGCCGACTGCGCTAAGTATGTCAAATGACGTTCCTAATAATCGATGCATTTGCACGGCTTCTCGCTTGAGCCCAGGCGCTGGGCGGTTCAGGCGTGCGCCTGTGCCAGCAATGGGATTGGGTCGAGCCTAATTCAATTTCGTTCGTTGATTCTGATTCGATCGAACCATATTAACGTCTGTCCGCACCCACCCCACCAGATCTACGTCTCTTCGCTCCCCTGTCGCGCACGAGGCCGTCACCTCTGGAAAACCTAATCACTGCGGCGGCCTCTTCCTCTCCATCGGCGAACGACGGCCGTGTCTTCCTCGAGCGAGAGGCTTCCGTGCGATCTCCAGCCGGCTCTTTCTCTCTCTCCCCGCTTTACCGTCGTACTCTCCCCCTCGCCTTTGACTACACTGCATTTATGTGAATCAGTTATACCACAAATGTACAATTTTATTATCTTTCAGAGAAATCTACCCCTTTGACCATGAAAGAAAGAAGGTTCTGACTGATTGTTTGCTCTGCTCGACAGAAGCTACTGCAAATGAGGGAACTTGTAACGATTCAAGTTGGTGCTTTTGCGAATTACGTTGGATCTCATTTTTGGAATTTTCAGGTAACTTATTAAGTTGTTTATTTAGTTTATTTGATGATTTTGCCTTATTTGCATGATTTGGTACTGTTTACTTGAAGGGAATTAGGTCTTGTAGTATGACCATTGAAGTAGGATGGTTACAAAAACCAACTAGTCACTCGGTTGCTGTGGTTGCTATGTAAATAATTTAAATTTCTACTTTTGTTATGTATTGATTATATTTTTTTTATTATGTTATATATTTAATCATTTGATGAATTAGAAAAATGGAAACAAAGGAAACACTTCTTTTTCTTTGTCAGAGTGTTGCTTGCAAGTGCACTGCTAGGACCGACAAAATCGCATATCTTATGTCTTCTTATGTCTCTAAAGCCTTCAGAATGTTATTGTTCATGTACGTAAGCTAATTGCTAAGATTGTTTGTTGACTTCATTCTCACGTTTGCAGGATGAGTTGCTTGGACTGACAGAGGTACCTGATGGAGATCCCGTTTACAAGAATTCATCCTTAGACATGGATGTCCTTTATCGTGCTGGTGAAACACAACAGGTGGATTTGGCTGTAACACATTTATCACGGTAGAATAACTGCATTTGTCTAGAATAAGGATGTCAAATTCAATAGATTAGTTCAATTTCCACAAAGGTGAACGCACATGTTCTCTAGATTCTAGATCAAAAGGTATAACTGCAAATCGTCTATGACAAAATGTTGCTCTAGGCATCCCAAACCTTGAAACAAACATGAATAATAGGTTAACTAGTATGCTATGCATACATGTCTGTGATCACATCAATCCATGTTAGATATGGAGAAACTTTTACTTTTATATTTCTTTTTCCTGTCAATATCATTTGGAGTCCTCGCCTTCATTCAAGGAAATTAACATATCACTTCTTCATCTTTTTCAAACAATGTCACGACATAGTACATATATACTTTGAGAAGATCCCACAACCGTGTTTTTTCCCATTCTTGAAGTGAAGGTGGGGCAGTTCTTTCATTTTAATTCATTAAGATCATGATACATGGGTTTCATTTGATCTGAAGTCTCTTATGGGTGGACAATGTTTACTGGCAGACCATTAACCATCCTTTATTCGAAAACTAGAAGCTATGCTTACATGTAACTTATTTGCACTCTGCAGGGTATTCCTACATACTGCCCTCGATTGATATCCATCAGTTTTCAAGGTGATTGTTCTTTCCATTGCTTGTTACTGCTAATATAACTAAATTTATTTGCACACTGGTAAGTTATAAGGGTTTATGAAGCAATGATCCTCGATAACAGTAATAACCGATAAACATAGGTGACTAAAATGGCGTATGCCATTTTTGTTAACAAAAAAAGATTTTTTTCTATCATTTACTTGATACGATGGCAGTGATTAAACTATTGAATGTTATCTGCTTTGATGCATTATTTAAATGATATGAAAGTCTCATTTGGCATAAGAAACAAATTGGGAAAATTTTGGATTGTTGGGGTAAGTAAAAGGGATCCTTATCTATGATTGAAAGATGATTCTTACACATACAAAAGATGGCTTGTTATATTTTGATTTCAAGATAAAGAGCAGCAAGGACTTTTAATCTTAAGCTGACATGTTTTCAGGAGAGGCATTATCGTGTGTGCACATGCACATATCTAGATCAGACATGTTTATATATGTGTGCATATATGTATGTATAGTCTGTAGATTTTTATGAATGTAACCATGTATTAACATATATATATATATATGAATGTATCATTCACTTTAAGACAATTAGCTTTTTGCACATGAAGATTAATTCGTCATCTGATTTGTGATCCTTTTTCTAAAAGAAATCCTTTAAATAGCCACTCTCATGGGTCACTTTGTGACATCCGTTATTTTTCTTATGAGCTTATATAGCCAATGCCAAGAGATATGTGTCATTTACTTTTAACTTTTCATTTTGCTAATATGATTTGCAGGGTCTCTGGGTTCCCTAAGTCTTTCTGGTTCTCTATATGATGATATTTCATCATCTGACCCTACAGATATCCTGACATGGCAAGGCCTACTTACAAATGAGTTCATTTACCTTTGTCTTTGTTCTGTTGCCTTTGATCCTTGTGAAGCCTTATATCTAAACAATGTGCAGGACTGGCAATGTATCCAGATGCATGGCAGAACCTCACAAAAAGAATTTGTTTCTGCAAAGCTTATTTGCAGAAGAGCATGAGAGTTTAGATGTTTCAGAGGATGATTCTGGTGAAGTGATGTGCAGTTCTCAGAGGCAGGTTCAAGATAAGGACCGGATTGAATGCCTAGAAACTGATGTTAAGTTTTGGACAGACTTTTCCAAGGTTCAGTATCACCCTCGAAGCTTGTATGAACTTCATAGTTCATGGATGGACATCCAAAAGTTTGATGATTATGGCATTGGAAAGGATGTTCTTTCAGGAGGCTTGCAGTTAGAAGAGATGAATGAGAGACTACGGTTTTTTATCGAAGAATGCGACCATATTCAGGTCATTTTCTTGTCTACATAATACTATTTAATCGATCGACTTCTCCTGTTTCATTCCAGATTTTGATTATGCAACTCTTTTCCTTTTTCTCTAAAAACTATTAACATTTTATAGAATTGTAGTCTTATTTTTTCCATTTATTTATGAGTTCTGACGGCAAGATTACCATGCATTGAAGCACGTATGTATTTGCATGCAGGAAAATGGCTGCACAAATGTACATCTGCACATGCATGGATGTACACCTACGTACATGCGCTGACATGCTCAATTGCACACCCATAAGCATGCAAAAATACAAACATAATATTCATATCAAGATTACAATTAAATCTTTGATGCTTATAACCTTAAATTCATGTTAGATCTAGACAATTTATGTTTAGTTTGATTTATAACCACTTCATTCAGAAACATGTTTTCTTCAACTGATGCATCTTCTTGATTATTAGATTAAATTTGATTGAAATACTCTACTACTTTAGGGTCCTGTTCTGAAACTATATACTTCTTTTCAGGGTATCCAATTTGTTGTTGATGATTCTGGAGGTTTTTCCAGTGTAGCTGCAGAAGTTCTGGAGAACATCGAAGATGAGTACACAAACACACCTGTTCTGCTTTATGCTGTAAGAGATCCTGGTGCTTATACATATGCCACTAACCAGAAATCATCTATTGGACGATCTCTTCACGATGCTGTCTCCTTTTCAAGGCTGTCTTCCTTTTGCAACTTGATGATACCGGTTGGGTTGCCTTCTTTTAGAAGTACGCAAGTCTGTGGTTGGTCGTATGTAAGCTTATGTTAAAATCTGGCTTTTACCAATTTAAGCTTAATATTAGTCAAAATCTGCAGTGCAACACTGAAGTTAATTCTACATAGAATTCAAATGCTTGTTGTTCCAAAAGTATACTTTTTATGTTTTACATTAATTGATACTGCCTGTATCTCCTTCTTGTTGTGATTATATCTTAGGCTGATAAGTTTTACTTATTTTAAATTAAGGTGGGTTGTCTCCTTTGCTCCATGTGGACGATAAGAAGCCTTTCCACAGCAGTGCTGTTTATGCTGCTTCAATGCACTCCATAAGCATTCCATTCCGAATGGAAATGCCTGGGCCAGCTGCAAATTCAACATGCACTTCTGGTGCTATGGATGTGGGTGAGATTGTACACACATTGGCTGGTCAATCTAGGCAAAATATGGTGACAGTTCTGGATGTAGCGATGCCACCTCCATCTTTGACCGGTAAGAACGCTGTTTATTATCCTGGATCATTTGTCTTTTCAATTTCACTGAGAAACTGGTGGTCTTGTTTCAGATGAGCATAACCAAGGGAGTATCCTCAGAAACTTGCATGCTTTGACCCCTGAAATAAGAAAAGATGATGATGATTTGCTAGCAGTGGAGTCCTTGGTTGTTCATGGAGCCCTTTATTCAGGTTCTTCTTCCTATCTTTTACTGAACAATACACAAGTTTGCTTTCTTCAGCTCACCAACTCATCCATAGTATTAAGAATGCAAAATGTTGATAGTGATATTTAATGCTGCGGTTATCCCAAATTTCTCAATGATTTTCGTCCGAACGACTTTTTTCTTCCCTGCGGTGCCCCTCCTTCAAGTTGTGCTATATTTTTTAACTCTTTTTTCGCGCACTAGGAGACATACACTATTTTTCATATTACATGTTTTGAATGAAAAACATTTTAACCATTTGTCCCATTCATGATGTCAAACTAAGCCATTGAGTAGGGGATCCTTCAGAAATGATGAATAAGACATGAAAATTTTTCGTAAGTATCTATAATGGAGTTGGAATTCCACATGTGCCTCTTGAATGTCGGAGCATGTTTCATGTATTTACAAAACAATCTGGAAATTATGACAGCAAACATACCTATGTCCTGGACATAAAAACCAGTGTGGAAGATCTATCTTCACCAAGATAACAATCGTGTAAGAAGGGTTTTAGTAAAAAACCAGTGTGGAAGATCTATCTTCACCAAAGATAACAATCATGTAAGAAGGGTTTTAGTAATTGCTATTAGATTTCTTTTCTTTTTTTTTACTTGATGCTGCATGTAATTTATGAGTGTTGAAACCATTTAATCGAAACTGAGATCAGAATGCAAATGATGATTCCGAGAGTCTTCTTGTTTAATCTGCACTTAAGTAAAAATAAAGACCACTGACATCTGCTATCCTTTGTGGATTGAGACCTACAGGTGATCATCGAGCGACGGTGTCTCAAGTCAAGGACTCGGTACGTGTAGCTTATCAAACTGCTCCTGCCAAGCCAATGTTCTCCCGCCTCTCGGTGGCCCTCTGCCCTCTTCCGATACCACTGCCATTTCCATCAATCTTTGGGAGGAATGTAGGCCGACATGGCGAGTTGGTGTTCAACTCGGTACAAGGAGCTCGGTCGAGAGGATCGCTTGAAATCGAATCAATCCCGATGGCTGCAAGACTCCGATCAAGCACTGCTATTATGCCTTTCGTGGAGAAAAGGTTGGGGGACCTTCGCAAACACGGGATAGCAAGGGGAGCTCCGGGCGCTGAGCTTCTCCGTACTTGGGGCTTTGGGAGAGAGGAAGTCGAAGGCATAGGAGAGCATCTGTCGAAACTGTTGATGGCATTCGATCCTCACTCCCAGACAACATCAGATTCAGATTAATGTTTTGTTTTCTTTTTCTTTCGGTAATAGACATTTTGGTTCACCAGTCTTTGTTGTTTCACGAGGCTAAATCTGATGTGTCTTGACATATCCTTCCTCGAGGCAGAAACCGCACACAAAAGCAAGTGTTCTATTCGCAAAAGGGAGAGTTCCTGCCGGGGCCGCCGAAGTAGAAGAGCGGCTCCGTCCACAGGATCTCTGCGTAGTTCTCGGCGCTGTAGCAGTCGGTTTGGGTGCTCAGAGTCCCAAAAGGATACGGGTACTTGTACTCGCCGGAGTAGTCCTTGATTCGGGGCTTGCTGATCCAGCACGCGGTGCCCCAGTGGTACGAGGCGAAGTCGCCGGAACCCATGGCGGTGGTTGTGTGCGGCTTCTCATGTAGCCTCGGGCTGTAGACGTCGCCACCGAACAACGCCAACGTCGCTGCCCCTCTTAGCCCGGCGAACAATGAAGACGGCCAGTAGCCGACCGCGACGTCGTCGTCGCCGAACATCAACCACCATTTCTCGTTGTCCGTGTCCTGCAAGCGATTGCGGGCTCAGACGACGAAGAGCAAGCTCATGTTGCAATGCCGGAACTGCCTTCGAGCCTTACCAGCCACATGTTGAGTGGAATTCGGTACTGCTGTCCGTCTCTTCGGGATGTACTCGAGAAAGCAGCTCCCAGGGCTACATGTGGGTTCGTCTGCACGAAGCCTGCACACAGGAGGTTGAAGCAGCCTGTCGTCCTCCCGGAGTCCGTCTGCTCGATCAAAACAAGTCTCGTTTGACGTGCGAAGATCTCTGGGAGGGAAGTACGTAAAAGAAAGAAAGATCGATCGAGCGAAGAGGTTTACCGTCCAGTACACGAAAAACCTTGTCCTCCTGTCACCATAAAGGCTGGGATCTACCTGTTAAAGACGAAGAACTATGAACAATACAGGAGATCAGATAATGTTATGTTACGATCAGGGAAGAGAAAGACTAACGATCCATCCGGCTTCGATGGAGTCCGAGCTGTTGTATGGCCCATTTCGAAGCCAAATCTGAGCAGTAGTGAATTCGTCGTCCCCGCCGACACGGGGATTCCATATGCTGATGCTTGCTTTGGCTCCGATGTAGCTGAAACCACTTGCCATCAGCACGCCATACTGAAATCACCAAAGAGACGATGAGCTATCGGGAATTGCTCACAAGGGGAGTACAAAGACTGACCGCGTGCAGGCCTTCGATGCCAGCGTCTAACGAGAGACTCGATGTACGTATCTGGCGCTTGGTCATGCCATGCCATGGCTTCCTGCCGTAGCCTTCCATCGAAGCAGCGTTGAGCAGGTGATGCTTTTGGATCCTGAGGATTGGGATCGTTCCATCAGGGCAGCTCCCACTCCTTTGCCACGCTTGGGACGGCACGCGTGCTTTAACTCCCTCGGCAGCCTCATCTCTTTCGCCAGAGATCTCATCATCGGGTCTCATCTACGCCATTAACAATCGATGCATATTATCTTTTTGGTAGGACTACTAAGAAGGCGACAATTAACTCTATTTTACTATCAGCATTCTACGCCCGACGAAGAACATACTGAGAAGTTCCAATCGAAGGAAATCTTGTATCGATTCTATGTAACAGTGTCACTGAAACTTTCCTAGAAAGGAGAAGATCATGTAAAATATTGGACCTGAATGGTATGGTTTTTAAGCAGTGGGTGATCGAAGGCTGGCTGTTTGTAGAGATCAACACAGTCCACTATGTCACCATCTTCACTCTGCAAAATTTTATAGAGAAAAAATGGTAAGAACACAAAACATATGATTTTGAGTTGATGATTGTTTGGTTCTCGTGCAACCCAAGTCTATTGTTTTGCAAGAAGTACTACTTTGGTTATTCCCCTCAGTGAATTCAAATGGAACAAGTAACTGCAAGCTTAGAGAACCTGAATGCTCTTCACCGCAGGCCTGTTAAGAAGTTTCAGCTTCTTCTCCGCCAGCAATTCCTTGTCCGAAGACACAGAGTTGGGTGTTCCATCCACCATTTGTGAGGGAAAGAGGAGAGCAGCTAACAAGAGCAGCAGCATTGCCTGTACTTCGATCAATCATCTATGTAACTTCTTTATGAAATCAATCAAGAGTGATGAGAGGAGGAACAAACTGGCCAAGACACTGTCACACAGCTAAGAGAAGGAAGCCTCTATACATACAAACAATGAATGTGATATGTTAGAAAAAAAAACCCAAAACCTTACATTGAGGAGATGGTATTATTCTTCAGGGAAAATAATCCATGCTCAGCTCTATCATCAGCTTGTTCACGTCAGGCATTCTTGGGAGAAAGAATGTGCCTGTTCTGCTCCCTCAAGAACAAGAAGGGATGAAATATGTGACAGCTGGTTGAAATCGAAGAACACAAGGACACATGAATTGTATGATATGTGATTTAGTTAGTCCATCCGAATGTTGGGTGTATCGTTTCCTTAATATGTTCTTTGTGAACCACTGGGTTTGCTAAATAATGTTTGCCTATGAATACATACGTATATACATACATACACACATACATACATAGAATCCACACGGTAATTTACCTCATGGAAATTATGAACCACCTTATATGAGAACATATAAATTGCATGAAATGGCGTTAGGTAGTTCCTCCTATCCATATGAATTTTTTGAAAATTAATATAGAGATTGCAAATTACGATCAAAATTCGAGACCATTATACTCCTGAAAGAAAGAAAGACCATTACAACTCAATACTGTCTGCTTTGATACTACTTCATCACAATTCATCATATATCATGCCTAACACTATCTGATCCAAAATGCTTAAACCCAACCCGATGATCAATTCAGGTTTTCCACACACGGGTACTATTTATAAATAGCATAACCTGCTCGCTCTACTACATTGATGAATGGAGCATCAGCCCACGGTCTTCTTCCTCCGGCCGACTCGGTTGCTGTAATATGACCTGAGAAGCAAGAAGCTTCCGATCGTTTTCACGTGACCGTGGGAACAGTCAGCAGAGAGTCGCAGTACACGGTAGATCTAAACATGAAATACTCAGGAAAAAAAAAAAAGGGGTACGTTTTAAGAGACGCTTGTGGCCGACGATGTCGTTCTCTGAATCCGTCAGAACCCTTTGCTCGTTCGATAAACTGGAATTTCCATTTGCATGTTTCGTTCCATACGATCGTTTAATGTCATGACGGAGGAACAAAATTTTCGATTACGGGTAACGTCTACTATGTGAAGGTGTACGACGGAGTTAATTACAAATTACCTACCACTAGTTAGTTATCTTCAAAATCTTAATCTCTATATTTTTTAAAAAAATTTATATTATTATTGTATAGTTACTAAAGTAATTTTAGTACAAAATTTTAGTATATATATTAATATAAATATAAAAATAAAAAATAAAAAATAATAATTTTAATATTTCAATTGATTGTAAAAGATGATATCGGTGGTGACAAATAACAACTACATTAATGTCAATGTAGATAAAAAATGATCCTCATGTCTCGCTCCCATTATCAACAACCCATGGCCCTCGGTTACGCTACTATTCACTATCATCGACATCATCTGTCATTACAAACTAAATTATTAAAATTATCTTTTAATCTTTTATTTTTATATTTTCATTGATAAAATCAACATTGTTTAGGTAAATAAACCTACATTTTCACTTTTGTAACTATAAGACTACTAATATATTTTTTAAAAAATATAAAAATCAAGATGCTAAAAATAACTAACTAGTGATGATAATTTATAATTAGGCCAATACAACATTTGCCAAATGCATAATTATGGATATATGCAAAAGGCAAAAATCCTAAGTTTGCACTTACAAGTGAATTAATTAGCACTGGCCTTCTCATAATCATAGATTTCCATGCCATTAGGCTCGACCTGCTATGTGACAAATGGAAATCGCGGCATAAAAACGGTAGAATGTAGTGCCACTAAGAGCAGTAGAGAAATCAAAACCAGACAACGCTGCAAAATAAAAGGCACGATCCCCCCTTCGTTAGTCGTGGTTGCAGTGGCAATGGCAATCAGATACACCGATCAGCAGCTTGTGGTTTAAGCCGATAGTTAAGCCGCACGATACATATTGTCAACAAATCAAGGTGACGATCGGAGAGACCCGCGAGCAAAAGCCCAGCAAATGGCTTCATGGCCCAACCACACCATGGACGAAAGGAGTCAAAGTCATATAGAACATCGGAAGAACTTGTTACCCGACCCAAAGAATTTTCCAATATTGACACCTAAGCTAAAATGGCAAAAAAAAGGCCATAGAAAAGCATACACAGCTGTAAGATCAAATACCCGCAAAACAACCAATCAGACTTTGCTTCCGAGCATAGGGTGTTAAAGATCCATTACACGAGCAAATAGCAGATCTATCAACCTCTCGAAGCACCAGTAAAGAAGCACGTCACTTCCCCAGCCACCTAAATGGTGCTCGCGTCATACAGAGACGTGATATGGCAGGTTAGTCCGCATGGCACCTCCAGCATGTACAACTCGCAAGAAGATAAAATGTCAACTGATTGATATAATAACCCACTTCCATGAAGAGGTCACTTCCCTGCGATGCTTAACCTTCTTCCACTCCCAAGAGATATTTCAGATGGCTAGAAAAGTAACCACATGGATGCAGGCTTCTGTTTGTCTTCATCAATCCAAAAAAGCGACGGTCCAAAATTTCCACAGAAAGCTGTGTAGGGAAACGGTGCTGCAGATGCTAGATTGTCTGACATCAAAGACACGGGTTACACCGCCTTCTTCTATCCAATTTGCAAACATCTAAAAGAAGCTAACGCAGGCCAGATGATAACAGCTAAAAACCCACAGATAGCATTTATGTTCTCAGATAACACGTCATTCAGCATATTCATGAAGAAACATTAAAGTGTGACTACAAACTTACCAGCAGTCTGATAATCTAAATTACAAGACATCAAAAAACTTATTAAACACCAAAAGTCCAAAGTGCCATGATAACTAAAAGTCTTCAGTAATGAACAAGCAAAGCATAAAACTATAGAATGGTCCACAAGGGCTGCGATAGCCCTACAGAGGAGACTTACCAGGCAATATCATGTTGCAGGTGGCTTGGCTACAGTTGCACCACTCGATACAGCAGGTGTAGCAGCAGATCCATCATAGGCACCTTGTGCAGCATTGTCATTAGAGTATGCCGGAGGCTGTGAATAGCCACTGCCAACATAGGACTCACTGTATGGTTGCTGCTGTTGTTGCCCATAACCCCCATAGGACTGTTGTTGCCCATAACCAGATTGGGATGGTGGTTGACCATATCCTGGTTGTGCAGTAGCAGTCTGCATATAGCCAGCTTGAGTGGACACACTTTGTTGACCTTGTCCATACTGAGTAGCTGGTGATTTCTGGACCGGAGAAGGCTGTCCATAACTAGGTGGTGGTGCCTGACCATATCCAGTCAGAGCAGGGGGCTGACTCCCATAACCTGGCTGTGATGTCGGGGGAATGCCATATGCAGATGGTGTAGATCCTTGGGTAGGATAGCTTGCAGTGGTATTACTTGGTGGTTGACCTGTGTACCCTTGGGTAGCAGAAGGCTGACTTGGTGGAGCTTGTTGCGTTGGAGGTGCTTGAGTAGACCCACCCTGAGCACCATAAGCAGAGGCAGACCCATCTTGAGATGGGTTGGCTACTGTTCCATAGCCAGGAGTTGAGCCATAGCCCTGTTGATCATACCCGGTTTGGGGATTTGTTGCTGGCTGAGCATAACCAGGCTGAGGTGCCAAAGCATTATAACCACCGGAATATCCATCCTGCCCATAACCTTGTAGCCCAGCAGATGTCTGAGTGTAAGCAGCATCACTATATGAAACTTGATTGGCGTAATTAGGAAGCGGTTGTCCATAGTTGTAATTTGCGCTACCAGCAGGTGCAGAAGATCCTCCAACAGGCTGTTGTTGCTGCTGGGATTGTTGACTGTAGTAATCATACCCAGTTCCTGATGCAGCTTGCTGAGTAGGTTGATTGGATGTTTGGTCCCACCCAGAAGAGAAACCTGTAGATGCAGGTGGAGGATAACCTCCATAAGGTGGCTGGGGCATATTATACTGAGGTGGTGGCCCAGGATAAGCTCCAGGTGGCATGTAACCATAACCAGGTTGCTGCATGGGAGGCGCACCAGGCGGGCCCCAACTTGTGGGAGGACGAGGTTGATGGTAGCCTTGCTGAGGATACCCTCCAGCCATAGCTGGATTCCTGGCACGATTCTGCAAGTAAATTTACCTTGTGAATTTAGGCAACTTGTGAATGAATAGAGCCAAAAAGAGCATTTATGAATCAAAAGAAATGTTTTGCTAAAGCATGATACATGAAGGCAATTACAAACCAAGGTAATAGAAGCATTCATTAAAAAAGGAAAGAACACCACCAACTTACCACAAAGGAAGAAACAATTTCAAGGTACATTGGATGCCCACCTATCCTCTCCTCATACGAGAACCTAATGGACTATCAGAGAAGTTGACAAATCTAGACAAATAGTCTAAACAAAAGCAACTTATAGTACCACAGGTAACAAAAGATTTTAGATTTTAGGCCAAATAACTATATAAGAGACATAATAGTGTCAGTCAATTGATTTGTTTAAAGTCAGTTGAGAAGGGCTATGGAGATAAAGATCCAACACGATGGTCTAATACAAATCATGGCATGCACCTTACCAAATTCCCGTCAGGAAGAAACCGTTACTGCTGCACTAATTTCCAGATAGCATTCAACTATATCAGAAAACAGCAATAACGGCTGCCAGGATGACAAATATTATAAAGAAAAAGGCTTAACTACCAAGTGGCATCACCATTAAATAATAAGGTCAGTTAAGATAATGAGAAGTGCAAAAGAGAACTGCCTGCAGCTGAGAGATGTTAATAAGATATGAAGAATAAACAAAGATAATCTATAGTGGAAAGGTCAAATCAGCAAAACTCATAAGATGAAAGCAAAATATAACCCCAGAATGTGTGGCACCCCAAATTTCGCTACTAAAAGTTCGAAAACCAAGTCATGAAAGCTTTATCAAATTTATTCCAATGTGCTTTGTAAATAACCAAATGTTGCTAATGTGCTGGAAAATGTCCTATTTATTTCCATTGATAACTTAGAATGATGAGAAAATCACATTTATTATAGAAAATACTTTTAAGTCCAGTTATTGTGCCTTTAAGCTTTGAGCTTGGCATCTTGGCAGTATAATCTATAGAAATGGATAGGCCAGAACTGTCAAACTGAATACCTCTTCCTTCTCCATGCTCTCCTCAAAGATCTAACCATGCATATGTGAAATCACTTCACCAAGCATGCCACTATCTCCATTGTATCTAATTTTTCTACTCTTGAGAACATTTTTGATAGGAAAACAAGTTAGCAAAATGTTAAGGTAGAAACTTCAAACGTGAAAAGGATGCTGATTTGGCTTACAAAAAAAATTTGCATATCAGAAGATAATAGGGAATACTCTAATGCAGTTCTGAATAATAATGGTCTATTGGGGAATTACCTCGTAGTGCACTCTAATGTGGTGCAAGGCTCGCACCAAAAGGTGCATATTGAAATACTTAATTACAGAAAAAAAGGAGTCCCACATTTTCAAATGATCACCAGATCGAGCTGGATATCAATGGCCAACACTACTATAAACCAAGATTTCCAGATTTGAGATATAAAGCTTAGCTGTTAGCAACATGAAAGACAGTACAGAAAACCATAATCAAGTATATCAAGAAACCTCAAGATTATCATACAAATATCAAAACATCTCCAGTAGCTATCCAGATAACAATTAAGCTTGAAAGATCCACCTAAACATCAGCTATCATAAGGAATCAAGGCTCAATACCATACCAGTGCCAAGTCAACCTACATCTAGCACGATGTTGGAGCACCAACGCAAGCTAATCCTACAAGTACAATATTTCTCAACAGCAATACTTAAAACAGTTGTCAGAACTCAACCTTTAATCCAACAACCAATTAGGTCTCCGATTAGGAATGCCTAGTGCGTTTAATCTGAACGTGTCACACTAATCAGATATCTCCTGGTAACCATATCACAGAGAGGAACAACTCTCAACATTACGATATAACTAAACAGGTTCAGCAATTAACAGATATGATAGGAAGAAAAGGAAGAACCACTCATCCTTTATGACTTATGTAGAACCAACATCTCAGGCATATATATTTATTTTCTACATCAGTCAATCAAGAGTATCTAGCAATTAAATTAGGATGACTAACAGCTTCGTCAGACTTATGTTGCCTAGTAAAATTAGTAAAGAACATACAAGTGCAAGGCTGGACTATATGTAATGAATACTGGTTATCCTCTCAAGATAGAGCATAGACCTGAGCTCTCCTAGCTATTGCACACTCTCAAGGATTCATACTGATCATTTTGACCAGTTAGAGATAAAAGGCAAAGTCACTGTATGATGTTGTCATGCATTTCATAGTATCATAAATAAGAAAGTGTGTAAAATGAAAGTTACATGGCATAACTGTAAAAGCTTGCAAATCCAAGAGACATTAGGCACACATGATCGATGTACAATACCTGGCTTGGATGAATGGAGAATTTTATAATGGTAATATTTACATAACAACCAACAGATTAAAAATCCTTAAAATTTATATAATGGACATCACAATAACAAATTAGAAGTTAAGCCAAAGTCTGAAGAACAAAATAAATAATATATTAGCCAGGGTTGTTTAAATTGGAACTAGAATTAGTAAGCCAAAAAAGAGATAGACGGGATACAAACAACATAAAAGCTCTTTGCAGAAATTAGATAATTGAGTATGCTTTGACACACACTTCAGTACTGAAAGTATTTACTAAGTTCAGGTGTTTGCTATCTACATTGAAATTTATTATTGTCCTCTAACCATGCAAATATAAAAGATGTTTAGACTAATGTATAGTCACATGATATCCAATATTAAAGAGAAACTAGTAACAAAAGGCTAGATTGTCTTCACTTGCATTCTGCACAATATAATATGCTGCTGCAGAACAGCCAACTGCAACAACTGTGGATCAACCAAAAACTTCTCGAGGTAAAAACATTGCTGCACTCTGGAACGAATTTGCCTCAATGTTTTCTTGGAATATAACTACTAACTACATTGCCACCAGCCTCGATTAAGAAAAATGTCTGAAAAAAACTAAATATTTTCCACTTCAACCACCATTTGTTGTTCTTCTTAAGGGAAAAATGTTGAAAGCACAACCACATAGGACTTCGTGCAAAAAATGGACTCTAAAAATCCAAGACACAGATATTAACCTTAGAATTGCAACACATAAAGGAGCGAAACAAGGCATTAATAGAGAAGAACAAATATCAGCGTACTGTGTAAAAACTGACACAAGGCACACATAACACTACTTTTGGAAGAAAAGCATCATTCATCGTATTGCAATGAAAATAATGGAAGAACTATATAATTAACATGAGAAATATATTTCTACTGGAACTATATAATAAATAAGAGAAAAATATTTATACTGACAACAGTTTCTAGTAAAAAGTCGTGATTAACTTGGAACCTGCCTCAAAATTTAGTGAAGACATGTGATTATGCAATACCAAACCAAACTACTGCAACCCAAAATGTTTGTGTTCAAGGCCAAAATTAATTAGACAGTAATGTCACAAAATAAGCAGTCAAAAGACCAATTAAAATGTACAAACAGTAACCTGATAGGTAGAAAAGTATAGGACAGCATTTCTAAAACCTATATTTAGCTAAAAAAAAGTTCTTTATTAGAGAAGATATAACTTGTGATTAATCCATACCTCACTAATAACTTCATTAACCAACTGCTTTGCTGCTTCAATCTGCTCCTTTGTGCCATCTATATACACTGTTCTTTCAGTTGATGTATCACCAGGAGGCAGATGCAGTGGTATCACCTAAATCCAAATGCATCAGATTTAGTAAAATCATTGCGTAGATGCAAAGGAATCGTCTACAATAAAATTCATCAAATATATTAAATTAATTGCAAGAAGGAAATAAGGGACAAAGACACCAGCTCAACCTTGTATAGCTCAAAACGAACACAAAACATGTCATATGCATAATAACATCAAATATCATTACTCATTTATTCGAAAGTGATAAGGAAACCAAAATTATTCCTTCATAAGGATGCTCATAGTTTTCAGGTCTGAAATAATCAAGAGGGGCAAATGCAAATATGCATATTGCTCAAACTAATGTGCCTCAAATAATACAAACACATTAAAGATCAGACCACTAATCATTGGAATTGCTACACAATCACATATACATCTTGACATGCATGCCATAATTTAAGGTGTTGAGCTAACCAAAGCTCGGGAGCAAATGTAATGAATTTTCCTACAAAATACAATACTGCACTATCATAATTTCAACAATTGATGGTTGAGCATCAGAAACAAGTGACAAAAAGACACTAAATAAATCCAGAAGACATTCCTATGAGTTTCCAAACAAAACAATGGGCAAATTAAGCACTTTAAAAAGCCAATTAATGACTAATATCTAAGTTATTCCTTTAGAACCCTATGTCCAATTTGCTAATTATCACTGGCCTTCAATACTAAGGTTCATTAAACTAGTAAAAATATTTGACAACAAATAAAGGAAAAAGAAAGTTCTTGAGTACTGCATATTCACAAGAATAAGCTGCGGTTGGAACCTGGATGATACTAAAACCGAAAAACGAAACATTAATCAAGACAACAACAGAATTGCAAACCTGAACACGTGCACCAGTTCTAGCTTGCATACTTTTAATAGTCTCACCACCTTTACCAATCACCAGACCAACCTGACATGGAAGATTAAACCTTCAGAATCAAATCGAAGATACAGCTTGAATACAATGTCATCTCCACTTCCAAGTTACCTTGTTGTTCGGAACTTTCATCTGAAATTGCTCTGCACCAGGTTGAACAGTGCCAAACTTGCGCGCAGCAATGATGCCAGAAGCTCCAGCATCAGCCTAGCAATATAAGTTTTATAGATAATACCAATGACAACAAGAAAACACATCAGCTAATGGCCATACTAATTGTTCTACCTATAATGAACATCATATAGTACCTCAGCAAGCACATCATTAATTAACTGCTCAGCCTTGATAATCTGTTCAGAAGTACCAACAAGTTCCACTGATCTAGTCTGTGCATTAGGATCTGCATCCATATCTCTAGTAACTTGTATCTTTGCTCCTGATTGAAGTTGAAGATATTTAATTGTCTCTCCACTTTTGCCAATGATTACACCAACCTAAGAAAACAAACAACAAAATCTGAAGCATATCCAAGATCTCCATAGAAGTCATATAGCCCAAGCACTGTTAATCAAATCTGTCAGGAATATAGATAACAGGAAAACGTCACAACAGCAAAAGGAAAGCATACCCTTCCATTTGGAATTTCAATCTTTTTGCTTGAGCCCTGATAACCATATGCAGGAACTGACTGGGAAATCATGCCAATTTGGGAAGGTATTGGTTGGCTCAAAGGCTTCTGTGCAAGGTCTGATAAACATAGAAAAATCAAGAACCAGAACTTGAAGAGCAGGAAAAAAAACTATGAGAAGAAAAGGAAATTTGTGATGAAATATGACACCTCAAAACATAGAGCAGCACACAATGATAATTATCACTGATTGAACGGGAGTGAGATGTTCAACAGTTTGTAAATATGGTTGCAGTAATTAAACTAATGGTATCAAGGATCCAATAACAGACTTTAGAACCACCATTTAATGCGTGTATATATATTGATTCCTGCAATCATTTTCATGACAACGATGGTCCTCCCCAATCAATATTATTCCTAGGACCTAAATATCTAGCTAGATCAACTGAATATTTAGTAACCACAAGTATTAACCACGAAAGTAGAAGCCAATTGCTAAAGAGCTCGAGATTACTGGATCAAACCTTGCAGTTTAAACAAACGGTTAATATGCTTCAGCGTAGAACTAAACGATTCGTCAAGTTCATCGACCAAGAAAGACAGGAGCTGACACTTCTGAAGGTTCTCAACCACATTTGACTCACAAAAATGAAAAGATAAACACACTGTTCAATTTTGGAAAGAAGTAAAAAGGACTATTGGATAGAAGTGGATTCTCCCCGAAACCCCAGGCTCCCCTCCAATTCTCTTCTCTTCTTTTCATCCAAACAGACCCTTGGCTTACTGTCTCGCCAAGAAACCAAAAGATCCAACATAATCGCTGTTCAAAAGCCTCGCAGATCCTAAGAACCAAAAACTACAAAAATACTAATAACAGGAAAATCGAGCATAAAGCGTAAGTACCAACCTTATTCATCGAAACCCCAACGTCAAAGCTGTTACAAAAAGAAGAAAGCAACATGCCCTGAGACTGAACGGATCCAGGAAAGGCGACACTTACCACTTGCAGCAGAGCCAAACCCCTTGTCCCGCGAGTCATCCGCTCCCACTCCGTTCTCAACCCTAGGGCGCTTGGCCTCGGCATCGCTGAAGAGCCTGGCGGCGATCTCCTGGGCCCGCTGCTTCGCGAGCTGGATCCCGTCCATTGGCGGCGGGACGCTGTTGTAGGACGGTTGACCGGGAGCGGCACCACCGGATCCGCCGTCGGGAGACGCTGATGCGATCGGGGCAGAGAACCCCGTTGCCCGCCTCGCGGGGGGCGAGGGGGCCGCGCCGGCGGACGGATCGTCGAACTTTCGCTTGTTGTCGGGTCGAGAAGAGTAGTGGAGGTCGTCCGCCATGGGAGCGGCCTCTGTCGGCAAAGCAGGGAGCTCGAGAGGGAGGTGACGCGAGAGGTGACGCGGAAACCCTAAGCGGAGGCCCAAAGAGGGGCTATTTATCGTGCGGCGTGCAACGGTGGGGGAGATAAAACTGATTCTGTGTGCGGCGGATGTACACGCGGGTTCAGTGTGCGGCATGGGTTTCATCTGCGCTTTCCACCGTCGATCTCAATTGGACGGTCAAGATGGTTCCTAAGCAGGAATACAATTTTTCAGCCTTCCCTTGTCATCATCTAAAATATCGCGGATCTCAAATGGACGGTTATGATGTTTCCAAAGTACATCTTTGTACGGTGGATCGATGTTCCTCGAACAGTTCTACGGGCCAAGAAAAAGGCTTCGGGTTGGAGATCCAATAACGGGTTCAAATTATTAAGGAATTCGATTAGACTATATAAGCATTCCAAAATTCGAATCCAATCGGGGTACTTATTTTTATTTATTTTATAATTCAATTTAAAGCTAATACTCTTCACATATATATATATATATATATATATATGGACAGGGATTTAACTGTGTGCTATCCTTGTCACGTTGTTAGATGAAAATGAATTTAAATAATCAAAGATACATTTTCCTGCTCATCTGGCTGCCACTTTACTCACTTAGCAACTAGTAATATTTAATGGCAAAGTTAACCATGGTGACTTCCATTATTAGCTGCTTCCAAGTGGGAAGAAAAGTATTTTTTTAGAATAATAACTCTCATATCATTAAGAAAATTAAGTGGGTTGAAATCTCAATCTCTTCTTTTTTTCTTGCAAGAAAGATGAAGATGGAGAGGCACCTCCTACGACTTAATGGATTTTGTGCTGCTCAAACCAAGTACCGTATACAAGTCAACAAGAAACCCAAGCGTTATAGATACTGAATATAAAGTTGGAAATTGGAACACGAGAGGCTCCTGTTCGCGTGCATGCAATCAGAGGTCATGGAAATCATTTAAGATTGCCCTCTGCTCTATGGTTTTACAGCTCTAATCAGGTTTTGATAAATCCCTATATGGCATTAGTATGACTCTACATTGGTGGATTGGGCAATGCCAATTGGTAGCAACGTGGATAATAATACCTTGAATAATGATAGTGGTTATATTGGGAGTCAATGATATCGTCTATATGATTTGAATATGGTACATAAACTGAAAAATAAAATTTTACACGAAGCTCGACGTACAGATCAAATTTATATACGAAAGGAAAAGAGAAAATAATAAATAATTTTGAACAAATATGACATAGCCTACACGATATGGACACAAAGCAAAGCTCATCGTATCCACAATTATTGTATTATGGATAATTTTATAATCAATAATAGTATGGTGATAGTTGATGATTTTTTTTCGAGTAATAGTACGATAATTGATATTATGATACAAAGTAACGAATCAGTGACAAAAGTATAAGCTTTGATATTGTCTACCAATGCATGCCATAATTGTCCTTACCTTAGAAGTTATTTTGGACATGTATAATTCACGATGATTAGATTATAACCATTATTAGTATATTATATCATGAGATTAATTTCGAGATTGAGTTTGATAAATATATCAAATTAATATATATATTGAGGATCTTGATTCATCGCCCATGGAGTTCCGTCATTATTTTTAGTGGTAGAACCAAATATATTTATCGATTAATTACTTGATTTATTTAAATATAAAAAATTAAATTATTTTAAAAATAATATAAAATATTTTTTATAGATAATTTAATATTAATAGAATAACGACCTGTCACTTTTTTTTTCTTAATTTAGATTATTTATATTAAAATTATATTAATTTTATTTTAACTTAAAAAATCTTAATCTAATATTTTTTATTTTAAAATAAAATTTAAATTTATTTTCTATAACTTTTTCATTGTACTGATATATAGTACATCCATATGTATGTTCCGATAACATGTATCTTGACGGGGATAAATATTATACAGCGAGTGTTCCAGTGTTGGCAAAGGTCATTGACTTGCTTTGTTGCAGAGGTCTAAAGTGCTATCCTGAGTTGATGTATATTGTGGCCTCTAAAAGTTAATAGTGTCTGCCATAAATGATTAGATGTGATGGCTCTGAGTTAAAGAGGAAGAATGGACAAGTCTGCTGTTGGAACATGAAACATAATATCCCCGAAAACTTATTTTAATATAGATTTACAGAATTCCCGAAGAAAATGCTGTTCCGTATGCTGTTGAAGACATAAACTAAGAACAACAGAACTTTACTTTGAGGTCTAACTGAAGGCCGTAAAGCCCATAAAACAAGAAATAGAATTAATCAAGCATTTTTTTTATCATGAATAATATTAAAATGCATTCAATAAATATGATATTTGGTAGATGATTAAACATGAAAAGAAATAGAGAATTGCTCCAACAACAGGGGAGGCCCATGCCATGCACCGCAGGAAACAGCCTCCATAAAATCTCCGCATTAACTACACCCCATGTGTCCTTCCGTGCTCGCCTCCATGCCGCGGCGCTCCCTCCCACGCGGCAACAAACGCGCCATCACGTGGGCTGCCGGCTCCCCTGTCCTTGGCCAGACACGCTTCGTGTCCTTTACTCCACGCGGTAAGCAACCATTGGTGACACAGCGGGCCCTCGGTGGTCGAAGGATCAAACTTTCCGACCTTCGCGAACCCACCAGACGGCGGAGATCTCCGACCCTGGCTCCGGTCTTCACGGGATCGGCTCGGGTCTTTGTTGGCCGTCCATCGGATGGTGGGTATCCTGCGAAGGTCAGCATTGTCATTTGATCTAAACTGTCGGTCGAAATGCATATCGTAAACCGCAGTTAAGTTTGACCATGGTTAAGAGGAGAGGAGGAGAGCCTCGGTGGTGTATTTAATGAGCTAAGCCAGGAGTGTGAGAGAGAGAGAGGTTCAAAAGGGAGAACGGGAAAGGAAACGATATTCAAGGAGAGGGGAGGGAGGAGGGATGGGAGAATCGAGCGGGTCGATCTCGGTGGATGTTGAGAGGATCTCCTTTGGAGGGAAGGTAAGGGATTCGTCGATTCATTTGATAATTTCTTGTAGATTTTTTGGTTGATTAATGGGAAAATGTTGAATTTGGTGTTAATCTCGGCAAGCAAGTGCGTTCTTTTCATTGTGCTTTATCATCGTGGGAAGCATTTGGTTCTCTTTCTGTCGCACTGGGTGTTACTTGGGGTAATCTGAGCTTCGTGTATCAGTTGCCTGCCTGGAGACTGAGTTCAGTCTGAAATGCTTGCTTGATGAAAGTGGTTTCCTAAATCCTTACAGCTGCAAGCAATTTAGCGTTTTGGTTTTCGGTTTTTCTATCCTTTGTGTGCTTAGTTGTTCGTTGGTTGTTTACTTAGTTTGCTATATTCCTCTTGCTATGTTGTTCTCAACGTAGCTGAGTTCTGCATTACTTTTGCTTTATGAGAAATTTGGTATTTTTATTTATTGAATGTGTTTGCTTTCCGTGAGAGAGAGAGAGAGAGAGAGAGAGAGAGAGAGAGAGAGAGAGAGAATCTCTAATTTATTAAATCTTCTTTCTATACTTTATCATTTGTTGTTCAAAGACACTTATGTTGGTTTCTTCAGGAACATCATCTGTTAACAAGCCATGGCCCTATTTCAGTTGCTGTATATGGGGATCTGGAAAAGCCTGCACTTGTTACTTATCCGGATGTTGCTTTAAATCGTAAGTTGGATGACAATACTATGTTTTAGCTGTTCTTCTTTCTTTATCTGTTTCAATTGTGTTCAGTTATTTAGTCAACTGAAGCTGAGAGATGCTTGTGTCCTTTACTTATTTTGAACACAACAACAATAATAACAGCGACAACAACAAAGCCGTAAGTCCCAACTATTTGGGATTCACCACATGGATCTTTTGTCGCCAATCGTCGGTTAAGATCTGACATAGTTTTGTCGCCAATCGCTACATGGATCTTTTGTCCCTAATCAGTTAAGATCCATATTCATGAGATCTGATATAGTTTTGTACTAGTTGTCAGTGACCTAATGTAATCTTTCACTTTTTTCATCTGGGTTTGAGGCCCATATTGGTGGTGTTACTTATTTTGAACACTATATCACCCTTTTCTTAAGACCTCATGACCATCTGCCTTCTCTTGATTTTCTTCTACTAAAAACTTCCAATTTATTTGGTATATCGATTCCTTAATCCCGCATGCTTGGGTGTTGTGGAGCTTAACTTTGTTGTGCCTTAGATGCAACATATGCTCTCCTGCAATTGTATTTAAACTGAGAAAAGTAACGAAAGTTATTATTAGTACTCTTCTAGAATTTGAAACTGGACCTAACTGCCTACTCCTTTGTCTCTTCAGATTTGTCGTGCTTTCAAGGATTATTTTTTTGCCCAGAAGCTGCTTCTTTGCTTCTTCATAATTTCTGCATATACCATATTAGTCCTCCAGGACATGAGGTCAGTAACTGCAGCTTATGTCAAAATATTAAGCTTGTCTATGATCCATATTCTGAATATTACTCTAAATTCAGCTACTTTAAGAGTCCTGCAGTTGGGTGCTGCTCCATTTTCCTCGGATGAGCCAGTGCTTTCTGTAGATCAGTTAGCTGATCAGGTGGCCGACGTTCTTGATTTCTTTGGGTAATTATCTCACCGTGGTCATTTTCATAACCGTAAAGATTATGACTGTTTTTTAGGTATCCAATTGGTCATTGTTTTAGCAGTAATTGATTTAGTCTGATTTGACCTTTCCAGGTTAGTGTCTGCCATGTGCTTTGGGGTCACAGCTGGTGCTTATATTCTTACCCTTTTTGCTGTAAGTCTTTTATCATTACTGCCCTTCACATATTTGATTGTTCAAACTTTAACTGAGTTAGAACTACTCTTTGGTCTGCTTTCAGAGTAAGTATAGGGAGCGTGTCCTAGGTCTCATACTTGTCTCACCTCTTTGTAAGGCTCCCTCGTGGTCCGAGTGGTTGTATACTAAGGTATCTTCTAACAATCTCACCTTGTGATGTTTCTGTTTCAATTAAGAGTTGGTGCTAATACCAGACCTGAAATCTCAGGTAGTGTCAAATTTACTATATTTTTATGGAATGTGTGGATTAGTCAAGGAATACTTACTCCAGCGGTACTTCAGTAAGGTATGCTAGGATCGGTTCACTCCCCTGCTGTTTTGTTTTCTGCAGCATTTAGTTCTTTATCCATTTTATTGCATTATCAGGAAGTTCGAGGAAGTTCACAGGTTCCTGAGTCGGACATAGTGCAAGCCTGTAAAAGCGTCAGTAATCCGTCCACTGCCTTGTTTTCGTAAGAACTTTTAATATGTATTTCGATTCTTCCTCACGATACATTTATTTTACCATCTGCAGTTGCTGGATGAGAAGCAGAGTGCAAATGTTTGGCGTTTTCTTCAGTCATTGAATGGGTATGCCCTTACTTTCTTTGCTCGAAAAACTGTTGTCCATGATGAATAAAGTAGTAAATATTTAATAGCCCATGCTTAAATCAGGAGACATGATTTAACGGGAGCACTGAAGAAACTCCGGTGTCGGACTCTAATTTTTGTCGGTGAGGACTCTCCGTTTCACTCAGAGGCACTCCACATGACCACAAAACTGGATAGGAGATACAGTGCATTGGTTGAGGTATTCATTTGAATCATCCCCGATTCCTCCTACGATCATCAACTCTCTATAAATTCGTTCTTCTTGTCTCATTCTTGTTTTCACATCCTTAAAAATGCTTCAGGTTCAGGCATGTGGGTCAGTGGTGACAGAAGAGCAACCCCAAGCCATGCTGATACCAATGGAGTACTTCCTCATGGGGTACGGTTTGCACCGACCAAGCCAGCTGAGCTACAGCCCACCAAGTCCTCTTAATCCATTGTGCATCTCTCCAGAATTGCTCTCGCCGGAGAGCATGGGACTGAAGCTAAAGCCCATCAAGACTCGAATATCCCTTTAAGTCTGAGAAGTTCATTCAATTTCATCGCCGATGAATGTTGCAATGCCAAAATCAATTGTGTGTAAAACTTCGAGATATACTCCTTACATGTAATTTTTTTCTTTCTTTGGAGATTTAGTGCAACAGCAGGTTAATGATCTGTAGATATTATCACGAAGTGGGATAAACTAAGGGCTGGATTGTACTACATTCTTTTGTACTCAAATAACTTTTATAAATTCAATTTTTGTGGTGATGAAATAACGATGAGGGCGATGCGCTCTCCTCAATCATTAGCCTTCTGTTGTTCTTCGAACTTGAATTAAGATTTGCAAGTTGGTTAAAGATTTCAGTCATTATAAGACAGGCTGATGCTTTAAGCTTCGCACTAACCCGAGATAGCCTCGTTGTTTGCTTCTGGGAAATATAGCGTTGCTAGTTTTACATTGCATTCTAATCCAAATGTGGTCACTCCAACGTGGATAGATGAGGATCGAATGAGATGCAGTGAACAAAATAAGAGAGAAACGGAAGAGTAAACAAATTGGGCTCTTATATTTCATCGCTCCATCTTCTTTCAGTGGTCTAAGCATCATCGAGCGAGTTAGGTTTAGATGTCTTGTATTCACAATTTCATAGGATGATTGTGACGACGACGAAAAGGCGTCTCTTTGTAGTATTCACCTATGTCCGTCCAACAGTGATCCAACGGTCAAAATCTGTTCCGTATACTACTACGGAAGGTACGCGGTCGATCGCATGGTTTCGTTAATTCCTTTGAGCCATCCCACTTGTAATTGGAGGTTCCGTGTGGGACCCACCCGCGACCTGTCCTTACGTAGGCGAGTATCGTTCGTGTTTCCCACCGACCCCGTTCGACGGCTTTCCTGTGTCGCGATCCGCCCTCGATAGGCGGACGTCGAGCTGCTTCTGCCTTCGCCAAATTGGACGGCCCCCCTCTCTTCCTCCCATGGCGGAGGGGAGGGGAAGAGAGGCGGCGGCGACAGAGGCGGTGGAGGAGGACGTGAGGGGGGGAGGGGTCCCGCTCATCGTGAAGGAGTTCGTCGCCGGGGGCGTCGCCGGCGGTGTCGCCAAGACGGCAGTCGCGCCGCTCGAGCGCGTGAAGATCCTGTTCCAGGTTCGATTCTCCTGCCTCGGCATTTGAATGGGCTCAGCCCTCGAGTTCGAATCGTTGCATCGACATTGGGTCATCAGTACGGTTTTTAGGGGTGACTTTCTTGGTTGGATTTGGAACGGGGAAATCGAAGGATCGGGATATGCCGAAGTTTATTTCTGTTTGATGCTTGTGTTGCGCGTAGAAGATGTTCCGATAGGGGCGTTATCAAGAATTCAAGCGATTGTATCGAGTAAATAGTGTTCGTGATCCTGCTTGAACCATGTTGTGATTGAATCACGTGAAATTAACGATCGGGGGAAGTGCTTCGACAACGATTGGGCCTAATTATTTACGTTTCACATATGACCTAGATTTAGATACTTATCATCTGCCATCATATGCTGCCCTGTAGTTGACATAATCCTAATGACACTGAACAAGAGTCACAACTCTTAGAGATCTCTGGAAAATTAGTCTCGACTAGATGCAACCATCACAATTGTCTCCATGTGGTATGTAATTGTAATGAATCAATGGGGAACTTGACTAAGTTGACTAAGATAGAGAAAAGCAGTTGACCTCAGTGGAATTGTTTTTGCCCTGGTTGCGTCCTTTGTAAAATTTTTTGCTTTCTTCTTGAGTTTATTCAATCAGTGGAAGAGAAGGCTATCGATAGTTTGATCAACTCTCTTGGATGCTTCACGCTTCATGAGGTGTTTTACTTTCATATTTCTATTAGAAACTTGAGCTTTAGGGTGGAGGAAGGGTAAGGAGGAATCATTCAAGATGGTCACTCATTCATTTAAGAATACAGAAAATGTTTTGGGTTTTTATATGTATCAACATTTAAATATATATGTCTTTGCAATTTCATGCTATCTCCCAGACTAGAAGAGCAGAATTTCACACTGTAGGATTGTTGGGATCCTTTCAAAAGATTCTACAGACAGAAGGTTTATTAGGATTCTACAGGTTTGTCTATAAAGTTACAGTTTAGCAACCTTCAAGCTGGTCAGTCTTATCTACTTGATGCAGAATTATCCAATTCGGGATATTTTTTGGGTTTTCTTTGTTTCTCAGGGGGAATGGAGCCAGTGTTGCCCGAATTGTTCCCTATGCGGCTTTGCATTATATGGCATATGAACAATATCGAAGATGGATCATTCTTGGTTTTCCTGATGTGGGAAAGGGTCCTGTTCTTGATCTTGTTGCAGGGTCGATAGCTGGAGGGACTGCAGTTATTTTCACTTACCCTCTTGATTTAGTTCGTACAAAGCTGGCCTATCAGGTGTATAAAACTGTTAGTTGAGGGCTTTACTTCTTTTCCTTTTTTTTCCTTGTATGTCCTGAGAATCTTACCATTAACTTCCTGAACATGTATAGATATATGATCTTGTCATTTCTTATAGGATAAATACACCTGTTTTATGTCTGAGATCTGGGATTCATCTTTTGTCTTGAGCTTGACATTATCTGCCTATTCTTTTGGATTCTTTATATGAAATGTTTACATGTCTGAAATGGATTTTTGGAACCTTTGCAGGTTGTAGGACCATCACGGCTCAAAAATAAAAGTCCTTATCACTCTTCTGAACAGGTTTATCGGGGGATTCTTGATTGTATTTTGAAGATACACAGACAGAATGGCTTGAGAGGCCTATATCGTGGTGTAGGTCTGTATTGATGCAATTTTATTTTATTACTTTGGACTTGTTATGTTGCTCTCTGATCTTACTTGAGTATAAAAAAATATTGTAGAAGTGTTTCAGTAGATCATGGTCAATTATCAGGAACCTTATTTTGTTATGAAATGTTTATAAAGGGCGTATATAGTTTCTTTTGAACTTGGTTAAATCAGAATTTGTGGAAAAAAAATATTTAAAGGAGGATCATAGTTGGAGGTTGTTCCAATCTTTACTTCTATTATGGTGACTGGATCTTTCATACCATATATATTGTGTTTTATAAAGGACAAAGTAGCTAAGGTTATATATAGGACTAGATGAGTCTACCACCAATAACTTGGACTTCAGCATTTCTAGGCCATGTGGTTGTAGGTTCATTATATTCAAGCTATTGGATCAATCAGCCTATCAAACCAGCCACGACTCAAGTAGCAACATCTTCATTCATAAGTTAAGAGATTACTGCTGTTTCTCTTATCATCCATCTTCTTGAATTGATATAGAAAAGCTGATCTTCACCCCTTATTTAAATTATTTGGTTGGTATAATGTTAGTGCATTTAGAATGAACAGAGGTGACAATCCATGTAGCTTTTTGGACTGATTTGAACTACAAATCTTCTCAAATGTCTCAATATAAACCTGCACCTCTAGACATAAACAAAATGTAAGTGGTGCCTAAATGTCATATAGAATGATTTGTAAATCAGACATGACCAAGAAACAAGACATGATTTCTTGATTTACCAAGCCTGTATCGTTCTTCAGAAGCTGGTTGGATTGGGATTCCTCTTTGAAAGCAAGCCAAACTAGGTGACTCTAATTGATAGACTCGAGTTAGATTCACTTCAATAGGTCATAGTTAAACATAAGCGTTATTTCCATTGTTATCACTGTGCTCTAAGTTTTTATATACTTGTTGATTTATTCTTCTACGCTTATTATTGCTTTGTTGGTAGCGTAATAAAAATTTTGCTATTAGGTCCATCATTATATGGGATCTTCCCTTACTCTGGTCTCAAGTTCTATTTTTACGAGGAGTTGAAGAGGCATATACCTGAAGAGCACAAACAAGATGTTGTTATGAAGCTTGCTTGTGGATCTTTGGCTGCTTTATTGGGGCAAACAATAACATATCCCCTTGATGTTGTTAGACGACAAATGCAGGTATCTTGCTCGTGTATATACTCATTAAACTTTATAAATTAGAAAACTGGAAGAAATTATTGTTACAAAAGGATTACAATCCAGGTACAAGCCCTCTCAACATCTAACAATAAATCAGGGAAGGGAACCTTTGAAAGCCTTGTCATGATATCCCAAACTCAGGGTTGGAGACAACTCTTTTCTGGACTGAGCATCAACTACTTGAAGGTCAGTTCTTTTCATCGTCATTTATTTCATTGAAGGTCACAAATGATTTGATCGAATTTATATCAACTCTTTCGCTTCTACTTTAATAACATCAATTTGACTTAAACATGTGATTGCAGCATCTTAATCACGTCTAGTCTTCTTAATCAGATGTGTATTTGGTGTTTCTTAATACGGATTGCTTTCTTGTAAAAGTCTCTTAACAAGAACTGGTACATGTTTCTTTTTGTAGGTCGTACCATCAGTGGCAATAGGATTTACTGTGTACGATATCATGAAGTCGTGGCTTAAGGTTCCATCTCGAGATGAAGCAGCTGCTGCTTCAGGGGTGACAGAGAATAAGAGTAACCATCCATCATCCCTTCACACAAGCTGATGCTGAAAGGCCTGCTTCTAAATTCTTGCATGCATCTTCTTTCCAAAGGAGCTGATTTTGTATGTACAGTTTAATATCCTTACAAAGTGTACATCTACATTTGTTCAGTTCTAATTTTTTTTACAGATTGGCACAGATATATGATGCCTGTAAATAGTTCTTAGCCCCTGCTGCTGAAGGTCATGGACATCAGAAAAGAAAAATTACAATTACCCAAAGGGTATTAATAAATGTAGCTGGCAATTTTCTTGTATTTGAGCAGTTGAGGCATTTCAGTTCCATGTATCGAACTGATTACTCTTGAAATTGTATCATATTAACATACATCTGTATCCAACATTGCAAATCGCCTTTGTTACTTGGACAAATTTATGACTCATTGTGCATCGTGATGAGATTAGGGTTTTCTGATATTTTGATATCATTGCATATCGCCTCTGTTACTTGAGTCAATTTTGCTGTATGAAACTAATCAGGAGATCAAGGAGAGCTGTGCCCTCGCAACTAGTCCTATGAGGAAACACTGTCCTGTGGAAGAGGCTCTTCCTGTGGTGCATGGTCTGTGAGTGCAGTGAGTTGAGACAAAGTGCATGACCTCCAAGTTCTGCATTATCAAACCCTCTGATCTCTGGGCGTTTAATTAGATAAGACAGTTCCTTAAAGTTTTAAGTCTCTTCCCTTTCCCCTCTCCCCTCACCTGGTCTGCGGTCTGCAAGCAGCAGAAGACTTGTCCCCTCGTGGGACTGACATTGTCATTGCTTCTAGGTTCCCTGGGAACAGCATCAACTTCTGAGCAAGCAGAAAGAAAGGGGATGGAGAGGACACGACCTCCTGATAGATCGAGCAGAGGGGTCCCTTTCCAGTTTGTTAGCAGTTGATAGAAGTAGAGCCTGGAAAGAGTGGCTCACACACAAACACACACGCACACACACACACTCTCTCTCTCTCTCTTTCCATGAGAGATGAGATTTGTGATGCAGTGTCACATGTCTCCCAAGGTCCCTTCACATGTTTCCTATGCTCGAGCCTCCACCTTTGTCCTTGGTCAGCCTCCTGAAACCAATGCCTTTGGATGGACTACTATTTTACTGCTCTTTTTTCTCCTTTCCTACCTCTCAAGGGGGGCATTCCTGGTCATGGCCATTGGAAAATCTAATCCGGTACCAGGAGGAGGTCTGCTTTAGCCCCACCACCTGATGCACACACACAAACACGCACAATCCTTGCTGTCTGTCCATTGAATGGGTTGACTCCTTTTGTGGCCCTCTCCTTCTTCATGAGATGTATTGCCCTAGTTTTATGCAAGTGGTGACACCACTTAGACTATTTATTTGCCAGCCTTCATGGCTCACAACTCCGAGAGAGAGAGAGAGAGAGAGAGAGAGAGAGAGAAACAAGGAAGAAGCGTTCCTTAATATGTTGACATTAAACTAATACAGCGATCCACCACCATGGCTTAGAATATACAAAGCAGCAGCAGTCATTAAAGAACCCTCCCCACTTGCTCTCCTCTCTTCTGAGTACAGCAGCCATTAGAAATGGAGTTAAACAAAGGAGGATAATCGTTCATGTTCATCATCGCCCAACTTACCGCAGTTTGAAGGTGTGTGATCTCACGAGGAGGCCATCGCCACCGTCGCAAGCTTCTGCAAGTTGAGCTTCACGACGATGTCGGTGAACATCTTGGTGTCCTCCTCGGTGTTCCCCTCGGGGATGTCCACCACGTACGACTCCAAGACGACGGTGTAGACCTTGCCCTCCGTGTGGAACTCAGTGACCGACGTGACGGACCGGTAGTTCTTGAGCCGATGCTCGCCGCCCATGACGCTGAAGCTGAGGATGTGGCGGTCGTCGTCCAGGATCTCCAGCCGCTCGACGCTCGTCGACGCCGGGATGCCCGACACCACGGTGACCTCCCTGACGCTGCCGACGCCGCCGTCGCCGTGGACCAGGCTGCAGCTCTTGATGAAGTGCTTGTACCGCTGCGGCTTGTCGAACCGCCGGACAACGGGCCACACGGCTTGCAGGGGCGCGTCGATGCGCTGCGTGATGAGCGAGGTGCACGTCCCCGGCGCCCCCGGGAGGGTGTGGTGCGCTCGGATCACCGGCTCCAGCGCTGCCATCTCCTCCTGGGTCAACCCCTGGGAACACGAAGCGTGGTGGTGAGGCTCCATGGCTCCCTCTCTCTCTCTCTCACAGCAAAATAAAGAAGATTAAGGAGAGAGGGGGAGGAGAGGAATGGCGCAAGCTGGGCACCATTTGGATTAGTTTACTCTATTATGTATGTGATGTCTTCCTAAGACAGATATGCCCTCGTAGCCGTATGCATATGGCTAAGCTTGTGTATGGTTGCAGAGGGAACACATAGCACTTCGGTTATCATGTCATCAACGGGCCCATGCATGCGCCCTGGTTTGTATGAGGCAATGGTTGGTCTCTGACGATATGGAAAGAAACCTAAGGATACTGTTCGAGTGAGAAAACCTTGTTGTGACATGGAAATCTATGCACGCCCACTGTGTCGTCTACGGTGCATGCACGGGGACTCGAGAGGGAGGCGACTGCGAAAGGCAGGTGAACATGAAGAAGAGGACACAGCGGGTGTACATGGGGAGTGTTGTCCCTTTCGGCGGAAAGGTGGGCATGCAGATTCGCAGGTCATGTGAGTCAGCCACAAGAGTTGCATGTTTTGTGGCCTAATAATTAACCCCTCTCTCTCTCTCTCTCTCTCTCTCTCTCTCTGGTTTCATTCCCCCAGTCGTGTTCCTTGCCAGTGATGAAGCCCCCCTGGATTGTGTTTCTTCGACTCATTCTTGTCACCTTGCATCAGTTCATGTAAAGCTACAGAGGCGGTGGGTTGATGATGGGGTTAGAAAAGCCAAACACTTATCTAAGTATTAGTATTATATACATAATTAATGTCAAGAATTCTGGGAAGGACTCTACCACACATTTTAGTATTCGGTGTTACTGAGAGGAACACTCTGCAGGAGTTGGACTAAATGAACACACCGAGTGCCAACATGCTAAATAGTTTTATTTCATGCCCAAAATCTGTAAGAAAGAGAACCAACAACTTAGCAAGAAAGAGACGATGAAGACCTCGGCTGACATTCGAGTACCTACCATATGTAGAGACTGGTTATCATCACACAATCTAATAGATTTAAGTTCAACATTGACCGATCTTCTGTAATTGGAGACCTTATGAAATGAAGAAGTCAAGGCTACAATGGCCAAGGTCTTCTCTGATGTGTAACTCCACCTAGTAGCTTGAGAGAGAGTGAGCAGAGTCTCGTCTGCAGTTCGACCAATACTCTGCCACCAGCTTGCCGAAGGCCGAGCTGCGGTTCTCGATTAGTCTTGATGGCTTGTCGTACTCCACCAGCTTACCTGCGGGTTCCAATTTCAAGTGAGCAAGAAAAGAGTAACCATTGCACCGATCACCATTACACGCAGTAATTTGTGAGTCTAAGAATTGTCTGTCTCAGAGAACATACCGTAAGAAAGCACCATGACCATGTCACTGTCTGTGACCGTCGGTACTCTATGAGCAATTGTTATCACCGTGCAGCTTGCGAACTCCTCCTTGATGACTCGCTGTAACACGGCATCGGTTGCCGAGTCTATGGACGCGGTTGCTTCATCCAACACGAGGATTCGGTTCTTCCGGAGGAGGACGCGACCGAGACAAAAGAGCTGGCGCTGCCCGGCGCTCCAGTTTTGGCCATCGTCATTCACTGTCAGTGGAGCAAATTAGACCGTCGCCGTATGTGATCGAGGTTATTTCTAGTGAACAGACAGTCTCACCGGCTGAATCCAGCAGAGTAGGAAGAGTGCTGACAGCAGTTTTCAGCTGACATTTCTCTAAGGCCTGCAATTGTCAGTTCACGGAGAACGTAAATGACAGATTGACTGTCGATCATAATTGTTATGGAGACATGGTGATTTGGCTACCTCCCATATCTCCTGATCGGTATGAAGGCCAAGAGGATCCAGGTTGCTTCGGATGCTGCCTCTGAACAGAGTGGGCTCTTGAGGTATTATGCTCAGCTTCATTCTGAGATCCTTCAGGCCGATGGAGCATATGTCGACCTCATCGATCAGAATCCTCCCACCGGTTGGATCCACCAGACGAAACAGTGCACTTATGAGAGTTGTTTTCCCACTCCCAGTCCTTCCCACAACCCCTATCTTGTGTCCCGACGCAAAGGTGCAGGTGATCCCTTTGAGAACCAGAGGAGCATTTGGACGATACCTGACCTGTTCGACAAAAGTCTATCAGATGACTCACAAGATGGCAAAAGTTCTGATGCACGATCTAACTCCTCACCTTTAGATCTTGCAAATCTATCCTTCCTTCGCTGGGCCACGTAGGTGGATGCGGCCTCTTGTCATGGATGACTGCAGGAGGCTCTGATGGGATATGCATGAACTGCTTTATCCGCTCCACAGAGATGATACAGTTTTCTAGGGTGGAGTAAAACCTTGTCAAGAAGGCTTGGGAAGAAGAAAGAGTTAAAGCGTAGGAGAGACAGAGACCAGAGAATCCTGCAACGTATCCAAAGGAATCCGGTGATCAAAATTAAGCTGTATCCAATGACTAAAAGATGAATGTGGTCATTCAAGTACCAGGAGAGATAGTTCTTTGTGGTAGTAGAACAAGGCAAAGAGATGAAATAACTACGGTCAGATTCTGGAGTGCTTCGACCCGCAGAAGCACCCATTCCAGTGTGCCGATCGTGTAGTAGAACAACGCTGCGTCGGTGTCGATTAGGCGTAGATTAGTCTGGATGAACCTGTCGATTGTCCCAAAAGCACGGATCGTCACAACACCATTCAATGACTCTGCTGCGTAGTTCATGGCTGGTGCCTTCGTCGTTCCATTGATCCTTACAAGCTCCCTTGCTGATGCCACATGGTACCTCTGCAATTCCACATGGCCATGAGAGATCAAACTGGTAGCGAGTGAAAGCAGAACCGGTAGGAGAGTTACCTGAAGGAAGATCATTCTGATCATCACTGGGACTGCTACGATCAGCACTTGCCATGTCACAGATGCCATGATTATTATGATTCCTGAGAGTTCTAACGACCCAGCCAGCACAAAAACGATGGAGTAAGGTATGTCGAAGTCCAAAATACTCAGATCAGAGGATACCTGCAGTGGTAATATACAGATTTGTCAGTACAGTGTGTGACACGATGCTGATGAGGATGGGAAGTACTTCACTCACCCTCGTTAGAATCCTTCCCACGGGTGTCGAGTCGAAGAACGACATGGGAGCTTTGAAGACCGAGTCCATGAGAGAAGAGAAGAAAGCCTTCGAGGCATTTAGACCTTGTTGAGCAGCAACCAAGCTCCTTGTGTATGCAAAGAGGCAGCTAAGGATTGAGATCACTGCATAAACTCCAACCAGGATTCCACCACTGACATGCTGCAGCTGGGCGACCACGGCTAGCCAGTAGCCCGAGAGGCTTTGGAAAAGCACGAATACAGACTGAAACAGGATCATCCAAACAAGAAGAGTGTAACCCTTGGAAACTTGGAGATAGTCTCGATATGGCTTCCATCCGAGATCACCTATCTCCGTCTCTTCTTCTTCGGTGAGCTGCGCGGCTGAGAGGCCCTTACTGGATATTTCGACCTCACTCTCCTGCTTTGTGGGCTGATGTGCGTCATGTTCTCGACCACCGCCTGCACTTTCTGCAAGATTTTGGTTTCCATGGCTTGAAGAATCTATCATGTGCATGGAAGATTGATGAGCATTGACCAACTGCTCGAAAGCTGTTCCCGACTTCAGTAGCTGCTCGTAAGTTCCTTCCTGTGCGACCTTTCCATGTTCCATCACCTGGCAAGCAAGAAGCTGGTCAAGCCCCCACCCGACTAGCTCATGAACGAGCCTTGCCAAAAGAAGCCACCTTACCAGAATCCGATCGGTTTCCGGGAGATACTCGACTTGGTGAGTCACAAGAACGACGGTCTTCTTCTCCAGAGCAGACATCACACAATCCTGCAGGTTTTCATCGTCCCACCAGTGGTTTAGGCAACACATGCAGACGAAAGCATTACATTCAGATACGCAGCAGCCGTTCTTACATGGAAAAGGATCGCAGCAGTATGCGCATCGACTGCACTGAAGGGATCGTCGAGGAGATAAATGTCTGCATCATTGTAGACTGCTCTAGCGAGCTGGATCCTCTGCTTCTGCCCCCCGCTCATGTTCAGTCCTCTCTGCCCAATCTCCGTGAGGTCGCCGTGGTCGAAGTTGTCGATGTCCTTGTCCAGTGCACATGATTTGATGGCCTTCTCGTAGAGTGCCTCGTCCATTGGTTTCCCGTAGAGAATGTTGTCACGAAGTGTCCCGCTCTGAGTCCAGGATGTCTGCGAAACATATGCGATCGATCCGAAGACCTCAACCTGAAAAGAACAAAGCATTACAATCTCAAGATCACGTCGAGGAAGTAACCGTTCTATCCAAGAGAATTGATGTTCCTGACTCACAGATCCTGAGAGTTTTGGTATCTCTCCAAGTATGGCATACAACAATGATGATTTCCCAGAACCAACAGGCCCACAAACAGCTACCTTTTCTCCTTTGTTTATGGTCAGATTAAGATTCTTCAGCGTGGGGATAGATTCACCTGCTTCCCAACAGAAAGCCCCATTCCTCAGCTGGACACTGAGATTGGAGTTCTGTAGATGGCTTCTCTTGACATCATCTTCTTTGATTTCGTCTTCGTGCAGGAAGGTGTTGATTCTATCTAATGATACCTTGACTTGAATCATGATCGAAAGGACCTCAGGAATCATTCGGACAGGCTCCGACATGACACGCAATGTTGCGAGCACCGTGAAGATCGTGCTGGCATTCAAAGGAGCGCTTCCCATGGCTGCCGTGCCTGCAAACACTACCGATGAAACGATGGTGGGAGACATCCAATACAGAGCAGAGCCGTAGGCCTTCTTCTTCTGGATCTCCGATAACCACTTGAACTCCACGTCTCTGAGATCTTGGATCATCTTCCTGAAGTGTTTCTCCCATGACTGCAGCTTGATGATCTTCATGCTGTTCAAGGCTTCGGATGTTGCCCTCAGTCTTTCGTCCTGCGCCGACATGAACTCGGATTGGTAACTCTGTAAGATCTTCGCGAAGGGCACGTTGGCGATCCCGAGGATGATCAGAGGAACGAGCCCCGGAAGTGCACCGATGCCGACAGCCCAAAAGAGTATCGCCACCGAGAACAGCAGCTGCAGCGGTTGACTCCATGCCATGTGAAACCAGTAAGGGAAGTCCCCGAGTCTGTAGGCGTCAACCGCGATGTAGTTGACGATCTCACCCGTGGAATGCTTTCTCCTGCCATGGCTCGAAAGCTTCAACATCTTCTCGAAGACGGCTGCCATTAGCGCCGAACGCATCCTCATGCCCAGCCTCCTCGACTCGAAGAACCAATGCCTTTGGGACAGGGACTCCACCAGCTTCAGCAGCACCAGGATTCCAACCAGTGCGAGGCCCATGAACACATCTTTCTCCTCACGGTAATTGTACTGCACAAACACGTAAAGTAGGATCGGAGATGCTGAAACTGCTATTGTTTTCAGAAGCGCATAGACACTCGTGATCAAGATCTCCATCAAGTAACACTCTGCCAGTGCCGAGGACACCAAATTCCTGCTCTTTCCTTTTGCCCCACGCCCGACATCCCAGATTTGGAAGAATCTCTTATAGGCATACGACGCCTCGTCTTCCCAATCCAGCGGAGGTATGTCGTCGAGGTGCAATGGCTTGGAGAAACCCAGACGCAGCAAAGGGTTCAACCATGAAAACGTCAGGCGACCGAGTAGGCCAGCCTTCTTCACCGCAGCATGGTTCGATCCGTCGTCGCTCGGTAAGGGTCGAGATATGCTGTCTTTTGGATTGCCTTTGTGAAGATACCTTTGAACGGCGAGCCTGATGGCGCAGTAAAGAAGCAGCAGGTTCACAGACCACGACAACAGATCGAGGATCGGAAGGCTACGGCGACCATCGTTCAGCAGGAGGTTCAAAGTATGTGCAGAGGAGACAAGTGAAGATGAAGTCCACCAGATCAGGCTTAGATTTTGTACCCATTCAGTGGGCTGAATGATCAAGGAAACAGCTACAGCTATCCAGATTAGGCTTCTGGCGAAGTAAGAGAACCATGTCCAGTTCATGAGCTCATGTTCATCCAGAGATAAAGCCCTGACGCCAGCGCTGAAGTATGCAATGCCAGTTAAAGCACAGGAAACAGAGATGACGATGAAATCCCATCGCCGGCATCTACTCCAGCTGTTGGACTGCCTTCTGAAACAAGCTATTATAAGCAGGCTGAAGGAGTAGATGACAAGGAAAAGAATGTTGAGGAAATCTATCAAGCTTCTTTGTGTGCATGCGGATCCAAGATCGAACACTTCTCCGCAGACCCAAGGGAACCAACCTGAAAGATGACACAAATTCCCCACAGGATCAAACTGTATGTACAGAAAGAGGACGAGAAAAGAAAGATTTTGCTTGAGGGAAATGCTGAAAACAAGATCAGAGAACCAAGTTATGCTGGTGCTGAATCAAAGGAAGTAGTCATATATTCCAAAGAGTTTTACATCAAGACAAGTAAAACGATCGAGAGGGGTACCTAGCAAGCTCTGTGAAGAAGCCATGCTCTCGAGATTGTTGCTGATGGATTCCTCCAGCTTGCTGCAACCAAGGCGGTGGCACAACCACACTGGCACAGACACGTACAAAGTTCTTCTGACGTTTTGCAGCTGCCTATTATGACTCGAATCGTATGGTTGCGCCGAGATGAGAACTGAAATCGTGCTCCATTTCTCTACTGACTGTGCTTAGTCCTCCTAATCCTGAAGTAGTCAAAGCAACTCTTGTCTAATTACACAAGTAATACATGAAAAAGAACACAGAATCCCCGTGGCAGCAGTGGATTACAGATTCTTCTGTTAAAAATTTAATGTATAAATATATATAAAATCTTTTATCTTATCTTTTAAATAAGTTGATTAGGTAAAATTATAAAGATAAAGATCTCTTGATTTAAATTATTATTTTATATCTATAAATAGATGATATGTAGATAAATGTTTTATAGTTGAACTCATGTGTAAATACACCACAATAAAATAGTGTGACAGAACGAAAGATTCAATATCTCATAGAGACTTGAAAATGTTGGCTTCATGTAAAAAAAATTATCTAAATCTTCAAATGTATAACATGTGCAATTTATGTTATTAATTGAAAACTTCTTAGTCCAATTAATCTGAAATCTCTTTTACGGCTTATGCTTGATGAGAAACCGAATGTTAAACATTTCATAGTATTTAGTTCTCTATGCTATGTTCACATATCATACTAAAAAAGAAGCATGCTTGATGCTAAGGCTAAGAAATATATTTTTATTGGCTATGATGAAAGGAAGAAATATTGAAAATGCATGAATCCACAAACATACAGGTACGTAGTATCTCGAGATATTATACTTGAAGTTTCTTTTCAAAATATCAATCACAATAATAAAAGTGATATATGCTCAAAACTGATTGCTTCGTTTATTATCTAGTGCTCCTATGGATTTTAGCTTATCTACTTCCTTTTATAAATCTATTTCTATTATTTTTTCGTTACCAATGGTAGAGCAAAGTGATAAAAGTAATAATGTTCATGAAGAGAAAATTTTAATATTGAGAATATAAAAAAGAATAATTGTTAAACTAGCATGTTAGAAAGATAGAGACAATGTAAGCATCTAAACCAGTTGATGATCTTGAGCCTATTTATTTTGATAAAGCCAAACGTGTTTAAGAATAGGAGGATGCGATGGATGAAGAAATAAAACTTGATATCTTATGCTAAAACCTATAAATATAGATCTAATTACTTGCAAATGAGTCTATAAGGTAAAACATAACTCAAATAAAAATATAAATCGTTATAAGACAAGACTTGTTATAAGTAAATTTTCTCAAAAATATAAATAAGATTATAATAAAATGTTTAGTCATATGGCCAAAAATAACATCTATCAATGATTACTCTAGCAACTAATCTTAAATGGAAGCTTTGACAATTTGACATAAAAAATACCTTTCTATATGGTGAAATTAACAAGAACAATATGGAACAACCATGGGGTATACATCTACTTCCAAACCAAATCTTTCTCCAAAGCAAAATTTTTGAAGTTGAGACTTATCTTCAAAAAATATACTTTTAAGTATAAAATTTTAAAGTATATCTTTTGAAAGATTTTAGATGATTACCTCTTTAATCTTATTTTTTAAATATTTATTTATATAAAATCGTAAAGAGATCTTTTTTATTTAAATTATTATTCGGCATCTATAAATTATTATTCTACACCTATAAACAAAATAAAAATTATTATTTTATTTATGTAGATCTATCCAAGTCTAAGTGTTTAGGTTTATGGGGTTGAAGTGTAAGAGTAGTTTAAGATCATGTACGTAATTTTACTTTATTTTTTAGAAGTTTAATATAACCATTTTCTTTACTCTTATTTTTATTTAGTTTGGTCTTCGACTAATAATATCTACTTACTATTATAAGAGAAAAAAAAAATATATTTATATACGATCTTGATCTTTCTGAAACATCTTCGAGAGTAACGAGAATGAGGAGGGAACACATCCACATGAGAGGCTTAATGGTGACAGCTCCCAATGCATCTGTTTGTCT